>JAFIRS010000240.1:15000-615000 GCA_018342105.1 Gonioctena quinquepunctata | reverse complement strand
GGTTTGACACCTGAAAAATATTGATGGCATCAGGAACGTAAAGAACTGGCTGGAAAATGAGTGTTTTTCAGTCTTGAAAATAATTTTTTTATGACTGTCAACAATCTTTAAAAAAAAATTAAATCATGAAACTTTGTGTGAACTCATGAAAACTAACAAATTTTTTCTCTGAATCGCAAGGTATTTATGTAATAACCGTACAAAATTCAATAATACAGTGACCGGCAGAAAGTACGCATCATATGGGAAATTCTTTTATTAATAAATTTTGACGAATATCGATATGTGCAATCGCTTCTGCATCAGAAGCAACCCCAAAAGACGTTGTACAGTGCCGTTCGTCTTTTCTTGTTTGGCAAGAAATTAAAAAAATTCAAAAATTATGTCTCAAAACACACTTATTTGGGAAAATATTGAAAAATGTTAATTGGAAAACTTGTTTAGAACGACATTTTATAGCTATGTACAAGTTTGGAAAGAAATCTGAGATGAAAAAATAAAAATCAATTTTTTGTCATAATAAAAATTTCAATTTGGAAAAGTACATTTTAGACAAAGAAACTCATTAGTAAGGCCAACAGTAATATTTTAAATGATATTTTGTAAATATTCGCAAGCTACTTCTATTTTATTCGGAAAAAAATTGAAATTTATGGATTTGCCATGTATTCAGCTGCTTCATAAGAGGTCACTGAAATATCTCCAGGACATTATAATCTCGATACTGTTCATTATTAATAAAGGTCCTTGTATCTACATAATTTCAAATTGAATTTTTTATTTAAACAAAAAATAAATTTATTACAAACTTTCGAGTATGCATTGAATTGTTTGGTTTATAAATATTTCAGCTTTCTAATTTTATTATAAAATGTAATTATGTAAAAAATTGAATCAATTTTTTGTTCTAATAAAAAATTCATATTAAAATTCTGTAGATACATGGTTCTTTGTCAATAATAAACAGTATCGGGATTATAATGTCCTGAAGATATTTCTGTGACCTCTTACGAAGCAGCTGAACACATGGCAAATCCACAGATTTAAAATTTTCTTCGAATAAAATAGAAGTAGCTGGTGAATCTTTACAAAATATTATTCAAAATATTACTCTCGGGCTTTACTAATGAGTTTTTTTGTCAGAAATGTATTTTTCCAAATTGAAAATTTTTTTTATGGTAAAAATTGATTTTTATTTTTTCATCTCAGATTTTTTTCCAAACTTGTACATAGCTATAAAATGTCGTTCTGAACAACTTTTTCGAATAACATTTTTCAATATTTTCCCAAATAAGTGTGTTTTGAGACAAAATTTTTAAATTTTTTAAACTTCCCGCCAAACACGAAGAGACGAACGGCACTGTACAACGTCTTTTGGGGTTGCTTTTGATGCAGAAGCGATTGCACATATCGATATTCGTCAAAATTTATTAATAAAAGAATTTCCCATATGATGCGTACTTTCTGCCGGTCACTCTATATCTGCTGAATGAATACTCACCAACTTCTACAATGGTTGGAGTAAGAGGTATTCCTTCTGGGTCTATATCTGATATGTTCTGGAAAAGAAAGAGAAATCAAAATACTGAAATTCGTGAGTGGAGGAATTTGAAAAAGATCTTTTTACCACAGACATTTTTTTGATATTTTCTTTTTGACAAATAAATGATTTTAAGAAAGCGGTGGTTTTGAAAAACGAATCATAATTAAACGAATCAAAATTCTAGATTATCTGAGAGGCCTTTTAGTTCTCAAGCAAAATGTATAGGATCCGTTATTTTGGATTTTTTTATGTTGACAATGTAATCATAATATCCGACCTCAAAAGAAGGCATATTAGGTACTGAAATACAGTTTTTAAAAAAGTGTTAGGAGAAAAAAGTTTCAATATTCGTCTTCTTGTTCTGGATATTGATGTTTAATAATTTCATGCTGAGAATTTGTGAAAGAAATTATGTTTTTCGATAATCACAAACAAGTTGTTAATCTGACATGGACCAACATATGAATATTATTCATAGGCCAATAAATCATATTTACGGAGCGTTATACATTTGAAACTACATACATTGCAAGAAAACATAATGTACAAAGATATACTTACTAGATAATCACAAAAACCACACAACTAACCTAATCTATACACATTCCATAATAAACCCCGTAGGTACTCCTCATCACCGAAATATTGAATGCAGATTTGCAGCAGAGGGTGAACAGATGATCGCACCACTTCTAAAAATAGAATATAAACCGTTGATGACGCACGCATAAAATGAACATAGAGGGGGTTTCACATAACAAAACATGTCAGGATACACTTTACCGAATCAATCTGGTGAATCATTCGTTTTCACAATGTACTTTTAATGCTTTACATGTCTCAATCTGTAATACACTTCATAATATATTTTTAAAGTTTTGATCATGTGGAATGTTGGTCACAAGATATGTTCTGTGGAATTCACAGAACGTATTAAGCTTCTTCACAACGATTTTTATCAGTGTAGGTGTATTTTCAGCATTTCTGTCAAACCTGAGAGTTTCATCATTCTACCTCGATAATTACGGCTGCTTCCATGAAAATAAGCGAGATACAGTGTATACAGGGTGTCTCATTTAAAAATTAAGTCGCCGAGCTTTTTTGAGATACCTTGTAAAAATAAAACTTAAGTCATTGAAGGGTTCAAATGAAACCCAACAACTTTTGTATTTAACATTTATGTAAAATAACGAAGTTACGTATACTTCAGAAGTGATTAAATTGTAAAAATTGATACTGGAACACAGTCAAATAATGTGATGAGGAATCAATGAAAAAAGTATATTTCGTGTGGGCCAGACCAAAAGAAAATAAAGATATAGAAATGTCCATTAATTATATACCGATGTGAATAATATTTGTGGCATTCCGTGTGTTCACGTTGTTTTATTGTAAGTTATGGCTTGTTAAGGACTCGAGCAACTAACGTACAAGTAAGAAGCTGGTTTACATCATAATAATGTAAATTACTTAATAATATTCCTATAAAATGGGATTATGAGTCGAAGTCATATTATCTTGTCATTTCTCGAGATATCGAAAAGTCTCTATGATTATCGCAATTAAATAATTGCAGAGTAAATGCAATTAATGACAACTGACGAATATTATCGCTACAGCTTCTGTGGATGGAAAAATAGAATATTGATTATCATGTGACGTAGATTATATATGAATTTGCAATAATTCATACCCAGTTCTTGTTTTTCTTCAATTCGCATTGGAAAAGATTCAGATCGGAATCGAGACTAGTAGTTATTTGCACACAAATAAATACTGTGTGTGTGAGAGAGAGAGAGAGTTGCCCTCGGAAAATCTATTTGCCACAGAATGTTGAATTTGTGGTGCTCCTTCTTCTTCGAATTGAAAAAAATCTAAGAAACCTTCTCCATGATACTAGATACATTTTTAGATGATTAAGAAATATGAAAGGATATTGGTTTTTCAATAAAAACAAATTATGATTGTGATTTCTACATGAACGAAAATGACAATGACACTCACTTCACTGATTGATTTGCACTAAATTGGGTTCACAGAACTACGACATGTGTTTCGATATACAACAGCTTCTTCAGGTGGAATATACTAACTCAACAATACTAATAAATAAATTATTAAATCTACCTGCTGTTCTTATTTAACATGAAAACAGGTTTCGTCGTTTTGTAAGTATTTAGTGAAATGAATGTTTTTTGTTTGCTTAATATGGATTGAAATCGAGTATCTGCAGCGTTAACCGAAAAAAAAAACAATTACTGTGGAAGAAACTCGGGATTTCACTAAAGTTGAAGTAAAGTAGAGCTAATATTCATATTCAGAAAAACTAACGAAAAATCAATAAATAAAAATCAAGATATGCACATATGTTTCATATTCCTTGAAAAGTCATTCGACAAAATATGGAAATATGGAAAGTGCTAGAAAAAATAACAGAAAAAAACTATAGAAGTAATCAAAGCCATAAACAGGGTGTAATCTAACTTTTTGTACAACCTCGAACATTTAATGGTCAATCAAAAAATTAAAAGATTTTCCTTTGAAATTTTCACGATATTTAATTAATGAGCTAGAAAAAAAATAAAAATGTATATTACCAACCAAAACTTCCCTGTTTCACTGTTCCCAAATTTTTTAGAAAAAAAAACTTTTTTTTTGTAATTTATAACCACTGAAATTTGTTTTAAAATGGCATTATACGCCTGTCATTCACAGTAGTGCAAGTTAAATTACACCCGTATATGAAAATCACACCACGTTCTACAGGGTGAATCAAAACTACTTTGACAAACTTCTGGATGTGATTCCTCACAATATTCTTATATGAATTGTACAAATAAATATATGTTCGGAAACGGCTCGTTTCCAAAATACAGGGTGTTGAACTTTTTTTAATTTTCAATAAATAACTTTCGAAATACTGATTTTATTTAAACGAAAATTGGTATTGAGAGGTTTTTTGAGGTGTCGAATTCAAACCTGATGTTATTATCGTTTTTACTCGTAGGGGGCGCCACCTACATGTCTTTTTCTTTTTTGACGATTCATAACTTTTTTGAGCGTACTTCAGTAAGAAAATCAATTCTTCTATCATATCTACGTAGAAGAGCTACCTCTGTTACAGGTTGCTATGAGCAAACGTTTCATAGATATTTGGACTTGAAAATTTCAAGTCGATTATTTGATCATCGATGCGTGTTGAAGTTATTACCATATTTTGCATTTTTCGAAAGAATGCTTAGGAAATGAATTTGACGTTTAAGTAGTTGTGGTTTTTTGTAGGGGGCGCCACCTATTCTTTTTATTTTTACTAGTTTGAAATAGTTATTTTTGTATCAAGGATGCAAAATCTGTATTTGTTTCAATAACATTTGCAAGAAATATTAACATTTTATTTCAAGAAATTTTGAATATGTAGAATAAAATAAAATAAAGGAAACTAAATAGTATTCAAATAAATTGTTCAAAGTATCCACCTTCAGCGAAGATACAGGTATTCAGTATTCTAGTCATTGAATCCCGTACCCGCTCATAAACTATTGTTGTGTTTCTTATTGTTCCACAGGCGTCCACTATTCGGTTTCTTAAATCTTCCTCGTTCGCTACTGGAGCTTTATAAACTAGTGACTTCAACTGTCCCCAAAAATAAAAATCTATTGGGGTCAGATCTGGGGACCTTGGTGCCAACGCCTGGTTAGGTCCATCGATTTGGATAGACAGTGTTAAGGAATTCTCTGGCTACAACCCTAAAATGGGCCGGAGCCCCATCATGCATAAACCACATGCGGATATGAATTTCTAATGGTACATTCTGAAGTAGTCCCAGCCATTCATTTTCTAAAAAAGTATCTGTAAGTTACGCGATTGAGTCGGAACGGAAGAAAGAAAGGACCTATCAAGTAATTATAATTATTGCCGCCCATACATTTACAGAAAATTGATACTGATAATGTCTTTCACTAACTGCGTGCGGATTTTCCAGAGCCCAAACATGGTTGTTATGAAAGTTTGTGACAGCATTTCGGAAGAAGTTTGCCTCGTCCGTAAAGAGTACATATCTTAAAAATTGAGGATTTCCAGCCAATTCTCTCAAAAACCACTGACACATAGTAATGCGTTGGGGAAAGTCTCGTGGCAAAAGAGCTTGTACCCTTTGAATATGGTATGGATAAAATTGTTGATCGTGGATAATTATCCAAACTGTGGACTGAGTAGAATTGAGAGCTTCAGCAATTATTCTTGTACTTGTTTCTGGATTCTCCTCGAGAGCGTTCAAAACAGCTTCTTCCAATTATGGGGTTCGGACTGCTCATGGTCTTCCAATAATATCAGCTGCCCTCTCAAAGCTACCTGTTTCTGCCAAACTACGGTGGAGACTGGTAAATGTTGGAGCTGAAGGCAGTACTCGCTTAGGAAATCGCTCCTGGTAAATACGTCTTGCTTCGCGCGCATTGCCATCCGCAAGGCCATAAACGAAATGCATATCGGCTAAATGAGCATTATTGTTTGAATAATCCATTTTTTCAAAATAAGTGTTTTAAAACTTACAGAAACTTCAATAAAACAACAAAATGTTTAACTGTCACATAATATGTAATTACCAAAACTACTTACTTAAACGTCAAATTCATTTCCTAAGCATACTTGTGAAATGGTAATACCTTCAACACGCATTGCAAAAATAGGATTTGCATATAGGATTAGCAGAACAGAACTCAATACACTAAACAATTAAATATAATAGTATAATAAAACCCCATTTCGATTACTGTTCCTCTATACTCTTTATTTGCAATGAATCAGATATTCATAAGCTACAGATTCTGCAAAATAGATGTATGAGATTCTTACTAAATACCAACAGATATGAAAATGTAAACAGAATGCAAATAAAGTTAAATTGGCTGTCAATTAAATTTTTTATTAAGGCTCGTACAATGATTTTTATTTACAAACTTATAAACAATATGTTACCAGAATATTTGTCTACAAATCTACAGTTCCGCAATGAAATACATTCATATAATACACGCCAAAAAAACCACATAAACGTTCGTCAAACCAACCTGATGTGCACGAAAAAAAGTATCTTTGATGCTGGAATCGTAATCTATAATAACCTACCCGATTTTATTAAACTGTCTCGTAATATAAATATTTGCAAAAGTAGTATCCGTCAATATATATTAAACGATCAATTTCAGTAATTAAACGTCACATTCTATAGGGCGATCTAGGCTATTTTTGTTCTCAGAATTGTTCAGGTATAGGGATTTCTCTGTACTTTTCAAAACTATGTTATATCATGCTCTGATGCTAATAGAGCTATATTTTAATTAATTAACAATTAGCGTTTAACGTTTCTACTAATATTTATTCATTGATGTCTCTTATATATTGTATTTATCTATACTAACCCACCTCTGTATCTTTGTGATAAAACGATATTGTATTAGCAATGCTAAATAAATAAATAAATATATTGATTATCAAATAATCGACTTGAAATTTTCAAGTCCAAATATCTAGAAAACGGTTGCTTATAGCGACTTGTAACAAGGGTAGCTTCTTTACGTAGATATAATAGAGGAATTGATTTTTTTACTGAAAAATGTGCTGTGAGTACGCTCAAAAAAAAAATATGAATCTTCAAAAAAGAAAAAGACGTGTTGGTGGCGCCCCCTACGAGTAAGAGCAATAATAACATCAGGTTCGAATTCGACACCTCAAAAAACCTCTCAATATTTTCGTTTGATTGAGGTCAGTATTTCGAAAGTTATTTAAAAAAAACGAAAATGAAAATAAAGCTTTAACACCCTGTATCTTGGAAACGAAGCGTTTCCGGGCATATATTTATTCAGACAATTCATATTATAATATTCTGTGGAATCACCTCCTGAAGTTTGTCAAAGTACTTTTAAATCACCCTGTATATATTTTCTCTTATTATTTTTGAAAAGCTTTTTCGTGGTCTATGAAACATATAAGTATATTGATTCGTTTGAAAATATGAACATGGTGTGGAATCATCTATGAAGTCATTTTTTGTGTATATCTAACAGAAAATAACTATTACCCCGGTTAAAAATAATTCGTACATAGTAATATCTACATCGTAGGGTAAAAATACACCCCGGAGAAACGTGGTCACAGATCTCGATCTCCACTCAAACCTTCATGAATATGTAAATGACGATACCGACCATCCAGCGATGTCATCAATATCCGCGAGACGTCTAATAACAACTAATTCAGGCAACACTGACAAACCATCCTTAAAAGCACCACACCCTGTACCATCAGGCTCTAGACAATACCTAACAAAGATACAAAGCCACAAGTGCACACGCAGGTATCGCCAGTGGCGGACTGGCTCTATCTTGATGGGGCCGGTACGAAATGGCACTCACCAATGAATATGTCAGCAGAAAAACCAGGCCTAACGAGGACAGTCCCACAGAAAGAAGTAACCCGTATTTTCTGAATTTTCTGGTATCTCTCTACCTGGAAGTTGAAATCATTAAATTTTATCCACAGCTGGCATGTTATAAAGTCACAATTCTTCTGTTTACAAACGTCTTAGGAGGTCAATCAAACGCTAGTGTGTTTTGTGACTCGTAAGACACTAGAGCCTGATTGTTGGGTGGAGAAAGAGATACAACAATTCTAGTTATTCATTTGCCCCCTTTGGAATTCCAACAACAATTTTTCCTATCTTCAATGGAAAAAGTTATCAAGTCATCGTATTTATTGAATAATTGTGAGAAACTGAATACACTTGTGTAGAATGAAAAACAAATTTTTCCAATACTTACGTCAAAAATGTGTAATTTTTTATGACTTTTAAATGTCAAAAGTGGGCTATTTTTGAACAGAGTGCAAACAAATATTTTCTGCATTGCGTGCAAAAACAGTACAGACCTACGTTGGTTAAATACAGGTTATACACAATACCCATCAATCTCATTACAATAGTTTTTTATCAAACATATTACAATCATATTCCATCCATACAAATTTTTTACAAGATTTGTATTAACAGTTCAATTGCTGTTATTCTGTATGTTAATTCCAAACGATGATTTTGGTCAAACTAAATCAAATGGCTTTTCTTGTATAATGTTACAAGTATTATTGTTCTCGACTTCGACATTTCCACTTCTGTTTGAAGGTTGTAGACGATGTAGTTACTTGATTACTCTCGTTTCGGACGTCCATCGTCTTAATTGATTTAAAAGGTTTTCACGACGTTTCGTATGCTTGTATCTGCAATCGTCTTCAGGTGACTACAGTATTCACCTGAAGACGGTTGCAGATACAAGCATTCGAAACGTCGCGAAAACCTTCCAAATCCATCAAGACGATGGACGTCCGAAACGAGAGTAATTAAATTTCCACTTCTCTTGATATCAGCCACTGAGCCAACTAAAAGCGACGCAGAGTTCTAAAACCAATTTTTCGCGAATGGGTCCAAAGGCTCCTTTCATTGCTACTCGTGATACAAATGATAAGTCTTTTGAAAAGGCCTAAGGCATTCGTTAGAACACTGCATCATGTTGGGCTTCTTGAGTATACCATAATCACTGTAGAATACGTTAAATACCCAACGAAATTGGTTGGTCTTCCAGACTGCCATTTATATTATACAGGACACTCATCAGCTACTTTACTGGTTGAAGATGGAGATGGCATAATTGAAATGATACGGGGAATGAAACACTTCTACAGATTCGGCAGGCTATAGATGAAAATATTATTGAGAAACTATGGCCAGTATATTTTGCAGTATTAGGTAATCCAAGAAATGATGCAATTAAACTCGGAATTTTTGCAAAAGTATTTATTCCGACTACTTGGACTGTACATTTTCCATTCCTATACTGAAGAAAAAAACCTAGGGTTTTCTTCTATATTAGGACGCAGTGACATATACTTACGGCAAATTTCAGCTGGATTAAAATTGTTTTCATTGTTATTTGGAACTACAAATGTTCTTTGTATTTTCGTTTTTGAATCGGGAATTTTAACAATTATTAAAGAATTATTTCCTCGATATAATGTATTGTCATTTTAGAAAGTTCGTCCTGGTGACAGGCGCCTGACAATCTCATAATCATGACTACTTTCATCAATGAAAAAATTTCATCCGCAGCATCAAGCAAAAATTTAGTTACCTCTTCTCTCGTGAAAACGTTTGCCTTTTTTGGCTTATAAACGGCACTTTTTCTTTTAAGAAATGCTTTCACTGTGGAATAATCACCTATATGTATGTTCTTGTTAATAGCTAAAGTTGATTTTAACATAGAAAACTTCGACCACAGGGTTGACGACTTCATAGTTTTAGATTTTTCTCCCGAATACTTTACTGGTAGAAGTTCTAAGCAAACTGCTTCCGCTGACTCCATCACATCGGCAGGAATATCTGATGTTCGATGTATCACTGAAATCACTTTCTTCATCCATAATTAAAGGGATATTTTATAAATTTACGAAAATTATCTGATGACGGTTTTACAGTAATGGCGACTTTAATAATTGAAATTGTTACTATGCACCCTGACAACCTAATATTTATTCTAATTTTTCCTGTTAGATATGTATTGCGATTGACTGAAATAATTTTGCTTAATGTAACTGTCACTGCCAAAAAAGTAAAAATAGGACGTTTGCTTTCAAAACGTCCATAATGAAGGATATATTCATTTCTATATTAAAAAACCAAAGTATTGGAAAAAATCATGTATACAACTCGAATGAAAGCCTCTTATTAAAAAAGAGTTGCTTTAAGAGTTGTTGTATAAATAACTATTTTGTTTTGTGTATATTTCAATAATTGTGCAAAGCAGCTTCAACTTTCGTCAGGTGCAGGAAGAAATGCAATAGATGAAGACATTTTTGGTTTGAGAATACTAGGTAAGGCTAAGAATCTAATGAATCACATGTTGGAATCCAAAGACCAGCTGGATATGTATGGATATATATATATATATATATATATATATATATATATATATATATATATATATACAGTGCTCGTCTAAAGTCCTTTCCCCCCTACTAATTTTTTAATGAATAGAACACTTCGTTTTTATTCTATTTTCGAAATCTGCTCATAATTCTCAACAGTTTTCTCTCAAACACTTTACTCCTAAATCCAATTGTTTTCGAAATATTAACGTTTTAAAAGTGACATTCCGGTTTGAAATGAAGTATGGATTTTGGTCACTTCCGGTAAAACATTTTGCTAACAAACGTTGGTATTAATTTCTAGTTAAATCTCTTAATGAATTCGACTAATAAGAGGCGTAAAGAGAGTTTATTGAGGATAAACAGTACCGCTTACCGGAAAATCTCTAAGCCTACGAATGTGTTCTGTAAATTCCCAATCAAAACAAATTAGTTAGCTAAAAAATTATAATTTATTTTTGAATAACACTTTTATTTAACAACAATTATTTCATCAAGTGTTCAATGTGGCCCCCTCCTAAATCTTGACAATAAAGTGCCCTATTATAAATAGCTTCTCTCACGTTAATGAAAGTCTGTTCATCTATTTCTTCACATGTATCTATTATTCTGCGTTCCAACTCTTCTATTGTTTAGCATCCAGTAGCGTAGATTTTTGACTTCAGATATCCGCAAAGGAGAGAAGCTAGAGGTGTAGGATCCGGAGATCTTGGTGGCCATATCGAGGAACTCTCTAGCCATGCGATCGAAATGGGGAGGTGCCCCATCCTGCTAAAATATAATTTCACGATTTTCAAACTCTTCCTGATTGTTTAATACAATTTGTCTTATTCGAGGTTCAATTTCAGTTTCTAAAAGATTTCTGTAAAGAACTCCTGTAAGATTGCCTCTGATGAAAATCGGTCCAACAACGCGATTGCCCTAAATCCCAGCCCAAGCATTCACCTTTTTAGGAAACTGGGTATGTCCCTCTCTAAAAATATGCGGATTAGTATCGCTCCACTATCGTACATTCTGTTTGTTAACTTTTCCATTGAGAAATACCGTGCATTCGTCTGCGAAACATACACATTTTAGGAAGCCCCGTTCTCCTTCAATTGTTCTTGTTAACCACTCACAAATTCAACCCTCCGGTCTGGATCATCCTCCGTGAGAGCATGCAGGATTTTCATTTTATAATGATGAAACTTCACTTTTTTTTGGACTCTTTGGACACTTTTTGCACTTACTCTACAGGATTCAGCAACTGCAGACGTCGACTGAGTCGGATTGGTAACCATTTCAGCAACAATTTACACCTTTTTTTCTTCTGAAAGAGGCGGTCTTCCTGATCTTGGAGCATCTTTCAACATACCAGTTGCTTGGAGCTCATTTAAAAGTTTGCGCAAAAATTAGCTCAAAATAGGATTCTTGGGAAATCTATCATTAAACATACGGACTGCTAGATGATAATTTCTTCCAGCTTCTCCAAATATCAAAACTGCTTCAAATTTATAGTCTAAACTACGAGCCATGATCACACTTTTCATAAAAGGATTAGCAGTTCAGTTTGACAGTAAACAAGATGTTACCGCGACAACAATTTTTTCCAATGCGAACTTGATTGAAAGCAACATTAGTGTTTTTGGTTGGGTTTGAAATGACAAAAATGTCACTTTTCAAACGTTAATATTCCGAAAGCAATTGAATTTAGGACTAAAATGTATGAGAGGCAACTGTTGAGAATTATGAGTAGATTTCTGAAATAGAATAATATACGGGGTGTTCTATTTAAAAAAATATTGAAGATGGCGCTCAGCCGCCATTTTGAAACTTTTAGCTGTGATTTTTTTCATTTATCTCCTATTCAAGCCCTCCAAATTTCGTTGCGATATACCAGGTGGTTCAAATATTAGTAGGGGGGGGGAACGGACTTTAGACGAGCACTGTATAAAAGAATCAGATTGTGGAAGGTGAAAAACCCAACAAGTTTCAGTAATATTTTCCGGAATGTATGTATATGAGAATTTTCAGCGCTAACAACATGGAGGACCAGTTGTGAAAGAGAATCGCTGTGCTGGGCTGGCAGGGTAGCTGAAGTTTGCTGAACTCCGGAGACGCCACTGGGTGATAGTGGACAGGGTGCGGCAAAACGAACTTGCCCAACGATGCTATCTGTCTCATGTCGGTTATGTTGCACCCCTCAACGACTCCCCTCTCCCCCCTACCACTCTCGGGATGCTGACTCAGCCAAGTCGGCGCGCGACACCGAAAAAAATTCTCAACGTGTTCCAACGCACGCTCCAGGAGTGCACGTGGTGCTTTCTGAAAGTATTGTTCAATATTTGTGGCAGTTCACTCGTTCTTCGATGGATAACAGTTAATATTTAATATATATATATATATATATATATATATATATATATATAGAGAGAGAGAGAGAGAGTAAAGTATTATTTATCTTCATACTATGCAAGTCTATTATATATATATATATATATATATATATATATATATATTATATATATATATATATATATATATATATATATATATATATAAACAACATTTTACGATTTATATCTTCTACTTATTATACATTTTTGTAGTTTGTTCGATATTATTAGATTTAAACAAAATATAATTCTCAATTATCTATTATTTACAATATCTTATCATAATATAAATATAATTAAATATAAATTCATAATTATATATATATTAATAAATATAATTTTTTATATAATAGAGCAATAATTAACGAAATATATATATATATATATATATATATATATATATATATTTTCTTCAGTTTCTTGACTACATATATATTTTCTTCAATTTTTCGGAATGAAGGTCTGATTCAGCCAATTCATATAATTTCTCTTTACGACGTTTCGACATGGTATTCGTCATCATCAGGTCAAAACAATAAAATTACAAATATGGAGTTTGAGACATATTTAACTTGACACAATATTGGAATAATCTTTAAAAACATATGGTTTGAAATATAACACGTTATTTAACTCAATATAATAATATCTGAGTTAAATAACGTGTTAGACGTTCACAAAAAATAACTTCATTTTTATCGTGCATTTTTCAATTCACAGAAAAATATTTTTATCAATATCTAATTGAGAATGTTTCCCTTTTCAACGTGTTATATTCCGAACCACATGTTTTTAAAGAATTATTTCGATATTGTGTTGAGTTATATATGTCTCAAAATCCATATTTTTTATTTTAGTGTTTTAACCTGATAATGACAAATACCATGTCGAAACGTAGTTGAGAGAAATCATGAATCAGACCTCTATTCCGAGAAATTCTAGAAAATATATATGTTGTCAAGAAACTAAAGAAAAAATATATATGTATATATGTGTATGTATGTATGTATATATGTGTATGACAGAGAGAGAGAGATTATGGTTCTTAAATCCTGATAGATGTATGAGGAGATTTCGTAGGATATTGGATTGTATAATGGATATTCCTATTGTCTCAGTTCATAAATGGCGACGTTTCGTCCCTGGCCGGAGATTTCTTCAGGCTTTTCAATTTTAATTTTTACATTTTCTGGAAAGTGAGTTATATAAAAAAAAGACAAAATAAAGCCTGAAGAATTCCCCGGCCAGGGCCGAAACGTTGATTTATGAACTGAGACATTAGAAATATCCATTACAGAATCCAATATCACAAGAAATCTCCTCCAAATATATATATATATATATATATATATATATATATATATATATATATATATATATATATATATATATATATATATATATATATATATATATATATATATTTCCTTTCTTGGACATTTAAATAGCAGAGGTTGTTATTTCATGTTATTTATTAATTAAATCCAGACGTTTCAGCCAGGGTTCTGGCCTTTCTCAATGGGTCCGACATCAGCACAACCATCATGTTAAAATACAACTAATGAAACTATTTACAATACGGGCACACACAGATTTACAACTGAGTGGAAGACACCACATATCTTAAATGATTTTGAAAACCAAAAACATTTAAGATATGTGGTGTCTTTCACTCAGATGTAAATCTGTGAGTGCCCGTATTGTAAATAGTTTTATTAGTTGTATTTTAACATGATGGTTGTGCTGATGTGTGACCCATTGAGAAAGGCCAAAACCCTGGCTGAAAGGTCTGGATTCAATTAATAAATAACATGAAATAACAACCTCTGCTATTTAAATTAACCTTATGTCCAAGAAAGGAAAAAAAACATATACAGTGGTTTGAGAAAATAAACAACTATATATATATATATATATATATATATACAGGGTGACCACTTAAGATGAAGACACCCCTGTATTTTAGTCATTTTTGAAAGCAGAGATTTGATTTTTGGTACAGACGTAGACCTTCATGGGCCGCACTTTTCGCAATACTCAGCCCGAGTGACCGCCTTAAACCCAGCCTACTGCGATCCCGCGAAAAGTGCAAATTCTCGATACCACAAAAAGTTATTTGAAAAAGTTGCTTAGAAATCGATTTTGATTTTTTTTGTAATTTTCATATGATGTTTTTAATTAATGGTTCTGAATAAGTAGCTACAAAAACAATGAATTCGTCATAATGTAGGAATAAGAATGAAAAACCTGATATTCATTATGAAAAAATTCAAATTTTGATTATTAATTGTTACTAAAAAGCCACAGAGACAATAAAATCGGTCAAAATTAAATGAGAATTAATGAAAAACTATTTATTGAACCGAATCCGAACAGGAAATGAAATAAACACTAATATTGGAAGTCTATTTCAAATATTGTCTCTCTCAACTGGTCCGCCCTCAATTCTGATACGTTTTTCAATTATTTTTCTATTATTATTGGCCACTCTCCTAAGTTCTGGAATACTTATTTCACGGCAGGCTTGTCTTATTCTCTCACAAAATTCTTGTCGATTCCATGGCCTAGACTTGTAAACCTCATTCTTGACAGTTCCCCAGAAGTAAAAATCCATTGGTGTTATGTTAGGAGAGCGAGGAGGCAATTGTTCATATGGGCTATTTCTACCAATCCAACGTAATGGAAAATGTTCGTTCAACCACTCTCGAACCATCCAAGAATTATGAACGGAAGCTCCGTCTAGCTGAACGTACATCTCTTGTCGCACATTGAGAGGTAGATTTTCAAAAATTTCCCATAATTCATTATAAAAAAAATTCAATAGTCGTTCAGCGTTAATGGTATTATTGAAGAGAAACGGCCCAATTATTCTGTCGCCTAAAATACCACACCATACATTAACTTTTTGAGAGTATTGGTCCTTACAGTTTATAACCCAGTGGGGATTTTCGGTAGACCATGCAGTTTCTGCAATTTTGAGCAGATACTATTCCATTGGTTGTGAACATAGCCTCATTTTGGCTCATTGAAAATGAGAGTCGTAAAAATCCCTGAACCAAGATCTGTTAATCAGGATCATGACTGACAGACACCTCAGGTGGGATGTACATATCAAACAACTCAGTAATGAAATCAGGGGACTGCTACCACGTTTCAAACATCTAAAAAAATATTTAGAACAAAAACAATTAATTACTATATATTACGCATTGGTACATAGTCAACTGAGCCATGGAATTATAGAATGGGGAGGTGCAAATGATGTTCACCTGAAAAATCTAAATTCACTCCAAAAATAATTAAAAAAAAATCGAACATTCCCAATTTAACAAAGTAAAGTTATGGATACAAGCCAAATATTTCTATCATTGTCAATCTCGAAAATATTATACAAAAACATAGAAAACAACAAAAATATTTACAATATATTTCACTAGAAATAAAAAAACATTACAAAATCTTGAAGTTAAAAAAACTATTGGTCAAAGAACAGACATTCACCTGATTCCAAGGTTATACAACATTCTACCAGAATACAGAAACATAAAAAATTTCAAAAATAAAATTACATTATTTTATAAATGGATAAGAATACACCATTTTATAAATTCCATCAACTTATTTATACCCCAGTGTACTTATAAATAATCACACGGGTGAACACTTGTGTTGACCTTTCTTTCCTTTCAATTTTAGTAGATGTAGGTATTATATATAGTTATTTTAAAATGTATCTAACAGAATTTGTAAAATTTTAATATTTGATATTTTGAATAACTAACATACATATTATAAAAGATTACATATATTTTATATTTACATACTCATACGTGTTAGATTTACATATACATATACATATTATGTTATATTATATTGAATACATACATATTCTAGTAAGCAATAACATTTTATATTCAGTTATAGTTATTATATCACACACAAGTGTGCTGCACTAGTTTGCTATATACTTCCGTGATTATTTCTTTGTTTATTTATTATTGGCCGACAGAGCCATTAAATTGTCAGACGTAGACTAATAGATTAATAGCTATTGTCAAAGCCAAAAAACAACTTTTCTCTCAAATTAACAAACTCAAAAAAGGAATCGTTCTTTTTCAAAATATGACATTTCAATTTCCTTCAAGGGTCTCAACCTACTTAATAACAATTTCAGTAATCTAAAAACTCGACTTCCAAAATAGAAAAAGTCAGACGTAGTGTACGAAATTCCATGTAAATATTGCACAGGTGTATACATTGGACAAACAAATCAGTACTTTGCATCAAGGATCCAATCTCATTCACATAGCTATGAACTGAAAACGTCAATTTTAATGGCAGTTAAACAAAAATATTTTATTGTAGGTAACCACTGAATACATTACAGATGTAAAAAGCAATTTTTCAGAACAGTCATAACATTTACAATAGTCAGTCAAAGTGTTTTCTCTTGAATTGAGTAATATACTGCCACGTTCGTTCTGACAATAATCCATGTTAAATTATTCAACGCCATAATACGAATCTTGTCAACTTACGCTAACGATAAACACCGAGGCTGTCAAATAAATTCCCGGGAATTAAATAAATCGGATTCAACTGTTTACCATTAAATTCTTCTCGTGGAGAAGAGTGCTTTGTACCTGCTCGATACCACGCCGCATGTTATACCCTATCGGCCACTCTGACAAGTCGTTTCCGTTTTATATTCCATTTGTTTTTCGATACTCGATCCAATTGTCTTTTTATGGGAAGAGGTTACGTCTTAATACCGATCGAAAAGCCATCAGGCTCTTAGAAATGGCTTTAATACCCAAAGTGAATGAAAGGCGTATCGCATCCCCATTTCAAGTCTCTCTTTAATTAGTCAAGAAATACTTTGAGAATACTAGAATAGTATTCAATTAGAGAGAGAGAGGTGAACATCATTAACTGCGATGATATTTTATTTTTCTACTCTTACCAAATAATCACATTGATTGGGTATTTTATGTATTTCGAAATGAATAAAAGATAAAAATGAATAAAGAAAAATTGTATGGCGAACTTTTATACGAATGCACTAAAAAAGATAAAATAATTTATTGAATTGTTTGACCTAGGTTATTCAAGAATACCTATTTAATATTATTCACGGCAAGCTTTTGAATAACAGAATAACCAATTAAAGAAATTAGTTTTTCCTTTCTAGTGCATTTGTAAAAATCTTGTAATTTTTTTTTAAATCATTTCATTCAATTCATTTAAGTCGATTTGTTGAAAATATGAACAGGATGTTCATAAAATCAGATGTGGAATCATCTGCGACTGAAAGATAAACTTAAGTCACTATCTTCCATCGTCAAGATAACCTCTTGTGGGGTATTCATGTTGAAAAGGGAAACATTTTCAATTGCATATTGATAAGAAGATTTTTCTGTGAATTGAAAAATCCACGATGAAAATGAAGTTATTTTTTGTGAATGGCTAACAGAAAACAACTACTTCCCTGGCTAAAGCCACGCTGGACATTGAACTACATCTGATAGATATTCTGAAAAGACCCTAACTCAAAAGAAAAAATCTGAAATTTAAAATTTGCATTTTCATTCAGATAGTTATTCGATTTTCTATTCCAGTCTTAATTAGGAACTCATGAAGATGAATGAGACAAAGAAGAATGTTTTCCAAAAAAGAGTACTCTTTTGAGTTAGGGTCTTTTCAGAATATCTATTAGATGTAGTTCAATGTCCAGCGTGGCTTTAGCCGGGGAAGTAGTTGTTTTCCGTTAGACATTCACAAAAAATAACTTCATTTTTATCGTGGATGTTTCAATTCACAGAAAAATATTTTTATCAATATCCAATTGAGAATGTTTCCCTTTTCATCATTTAAGTCTTTCACGAGCTCCGTCATCTTATTGAATTCTGGCAAAAACTGATAATCTCCGACTCCAAAAAAACCCACACACCAATTTTGAATAGAATCGGGCCATAATAACAAAACACGTCGCCATCTTGGAGCCGCTATATTAAATTCATGAATTTTGACAATAACAACATGATGTCCGACCTCAAAAACCCCCTCTCACCAATTTTGAATGGAATAGGGCTGAAATCACAAAAAGCGTCGCCATCTTGGAGCAGCCCACAAACCAATGTTTATTGGAATCAGGCTATAACCACAGATTTCTCTAGCAAAGTCCATAATGCATTGTCACCGGAATTATGAAGACCAAAGGACCTCGCACCGCATCAATGGGAAATTGGCTTTCGGTGAATTTGCTCGAATTTTTTATACAGTGCTTCTCAAAAGTCCCCTCCTTCCCTCTTATTTTTGGAACGATTATACATAAACAAGTGAAATTTGGAAACTGAATATTAAAGGTTGTGAATTTCCCTACAGGGTTCAGTACTGGGGCCACTGTTGTTCATAATTTATCTAAATGACTTGCCAACATTCCTAGATACTACAGATGTCTTCATGTATGCAGATGATTCGACCTTTTTAATTAGAGACAGAAACTTAGAAGAAATAGATAGAATGTCAGGTGAGACACTGTCACAAGCTGAAACCTATTCCAACGCGAACATATTATCCTTAAACAAAAATAAAACCAAAGAAATAACTTTCACAAAAAACAGAGATACTGTAGGTGACTCGTCAGTAAAGATGCTAGGTTTTCAGATAGATCCGGACTTAAACTGGAAAGAACATATTCAGGAAATGCAGAAAAAGTTATCAAAAAGCCAATTTTTATTGAGAAATCTCATAGAGATGGTATCAGTAGAGGTACTGAAGACGGTGTACTACGGTATGGTTCACTGTCATTTGATATATGGCGTGTTACTATGGGACACAAGCTCAACATGCCAACAACTACTGATAAGTCAAAAAACAATTGTTAGAACTATGGCTAAGGCGGGTCCGAGGGAACATGCGAAACCCCCATTTATTCAAATGCAAATCTTGACAATTCCATGTATATATATATATATATATATATATATATATATATATATATATATATATATATATATATATATATATATATATATATATATCATAGAAGCGATCCTATGGATACACAAACACAAATATAAGAATATTACAGGGCTTGAAACCCACCAGTACAATACTCGAAACAAAGATCTATATAGACTGCCTCGAATGAACCTTACCAATACAATGAAGCAGACAGAATATTTACCAATCAAATTCTACAACCGTATTCCAGTGGACTGGAAGACCTACTCTACTAAAAAATTGAAACATTATTTGAAAAAATCGCAGCTTGTACACCCACTCTATCGACACTAATATCGAAGACGGTTTTTCTCATGAATGGATATAATATGTATGTTCTATCAGCTTACTCCATAGTTTAGTTTTAGTTAAAATATACATGCTCTTTTTTACTTTATATATATATAATATTGATATAATGTGCTATGTTTTCTCATGAATGGGTGTAATATGCCTGTTTTATCAGCTCACTCCATAGTTTGGTTTTAGTCAAAATATACATGCTCTTTTTTACTTTTTTTATATACAATATGGATATAATGTGCTAGCTTACATGAAATCTTTTTATTTTCTTTACACTATATACACATGTACATATATACACTATTTTGAGTGCTAGTATCATTCTCTTTTAGCTATAGTTTTGACGTACCTACACAATCCTGTTGTGAACCTGTTTCATAAACATTATTGTAAACTTTGAAGGTCAATAAAAATCTTATCTTATCTTATCTTACTAGTGATGATAGATGACGAAATCGTCAAAGATGACGTCACAAGGCTATTGTGACCAATAATTTTAAATGGAACACTACGGCACCTCTTTCGAAAGGTATCGAAAAAACCTATTCAATGATACTAATTTTGTTTGTGTTTATGGCAGTTTCAATGGCTCATTAGTAAACATTAAAATTTAAATTCCATTCAGTATGATATCAATTACAGATTTAAGAATCAGTATCTACTCAAAGAAATTGCTCGAAGTGACCTTCATTTACTTCCTGACAGTGAAATATCCTATTTTTAAACTCTTCTCGTACTTTTGCAAATGTGCCTGCATAAACAGCCTCACATTCTGCAACAAAACGTTGTTTTAAAACGTCAATTATGTCAGGTTCAGTGGCGTAAACCTTCGATTTGAGGTACCCCCACAGAAAAAAATCCAAAGGTGTGAGGTCCGGTGATCGAGCTGGCCATTCCGTTGAACCTCGTCGTCCAATCCATCTACCACGATACTCCTCATCCAAATACCGTCTTACTGCACCGTAATAGTGTGGAGGAGCACCATCCTGTTGGAATGTTATTTCCAAATTGCCGAATTCATCTGGATTATCTTCCAAAATTTCAAGGATTAACGGTTCTATTGCGTTTTGCAACAGCTCCAGATAAACCTCACCAGTTGAATAAGTATTCAAAAAAAGAGGCCCAACGATGTGGTTTCCCAGGATACCTGCCCAAACATTCACCTTCTGGGGAAATTGAGTATGCGTTTTACGAAACAGGTGAGGATTTGCGTCACTCCAATACCTCACATTCTGTGTATTTACATTTCCATTTAGATAGAAAGTACTTTCGTCACTAAAACAAATTGTTTTGACATAGTCTGGCTGTTGGTTAATTTTAGTTTCCATATTTTCACAAAACTCTAGTCTTCGGTCTGGGTCGTCATCTGAGAGTTGATGAACCATTTTTAATTTGTATGGATTAAATTTGTTTTTTTTCAACACCCTGTGTACTGTACTTCGACTGATGTCACGGGTAGATGCAACGTGACTATTACTTCTGCCAGTATATCAATTTTTTTCTCATCAGATATTTGTGGTCTGGCAGATCGTTTCGCATCATTAATACTACCCGTTGTTTCAAACTCACGAAGAAGCTCCCTTAAATGAGTCTTTAGAAACGGGGCGATCGGGGAACCTCTCATTAAAAATGCGTTCTGCTGCATGAATATTTTGTCCAGTTTCACCAAGAATTAGGATCGCTGCTACTCCACCTAAAGCACGTACCATTTCGCTCCTTGAAGCGTTCGGCTCACAACAGTTTAACAAATTATTAAAATGTACAAAAATATTAAAAGTACCAAAAGCTGCTAAAACAGTTAAACATTCGATCAACAATACACAAATTATTAAATGTACAGAAACTTGGACAATTACAAAAATGTCGAATTAGGGAGACTTAACAACAACGTCAGCTTATTTGACAACTATCCAGAGGCGGAGCTTGAATTTGGAATTTTAGTATTATCTGATTTAATTCACCACAGCTTTGCGATTTTTAAAAGCGAGTTGCCAAAACTGCCATAAGCACAAACAAAATTAGTATCATTGAATAGGGTTTTTCGATACCTTTTAAAAGAAGTGTCGCTTGCCGTAGGGTTCCATTTAAAGTTATTGGTCACAATGGCCTTGTGACGTCAACTCTGACGATTTCGTCATCTATCATCACTAGTAGGGAAGTTTACAACCTTTAATATTCAGTTTCCAAATTTCACTTGTTTATGTATAATCGTTCCAAAAATAAGAGGGGGGTGGAGGGGACTTTTGAGAAGCACTGTATATTGCAGAACTCGTGATGCTGATCAAATGTCTCCATTGCACCACCGCTTTAAATTCAACAGTTCAGATTATACAAGGTGCTGAAGATAACTTTCTCAATATTTCAAATGGCCATTGTGAAGAGACTTTTTCGAATATATAAATCAAATCGAGTATGCATCGATTGTTCATATGGCCGATTTGAATACACTATAAAGAACAATGATTCCTGCACGATATAAAGGGTGATTCCAAAGATACAAGTTTTTCAGTGATTTCCAAAAAATTGAGCGGTGCAATTTAATTCATTTTCAGATATTTTGTACGATACCAATATCAATTGCTATTGATGATATTAGCATCTCCTGAATTGAACTGACATATCTATTGGCTCATTCCCGTCCCTCTTCAAAACATCAGTTGTGATCCCGCTTCACGAGGGGGGTGAACTGGAAGATCCATCGAACTTTCGTCTCATAGCCCTTATTCCTTCACTAGCAAAGTTATAGAAAAACCAGTGAAAATCTGACTTTTTGTTACTACACAATGTAATTAGATGTGAACAGTTTGCATTCCAATCGAAAAAAATGCTATACACTCTTTCTTATACCAAGTTTATCACAACATTAATAGTAGAGAAGTGACCGCAGTGGTATTTTGTGATTTGTCCAAGGCGTTCTATTGTGTAAATCATGAAATACTGCTCCGGAAACTGAACCACTATGGCGTCGATGGAACTGCTCATAAATGGTTCCGAGCATACTTGACAGGTAGAACTCAGATTGTAAAATCCTCAACACCTTCGGCAAACATGTCATTCATGTAATGCACATTCAATAATTGTACTTTAGACATAAAGGAAATTTAACTTTTGTATAATAAAATATTCTAAAATTAAATATCTACCTTCACTTATGTGTATACCGGGTGAGTCTGAGAGATGGGGCACCCCTATTTTTGAGAGAAATAATCCGATTCAAAGCACGAAAATTTAGGGGGCTATTGAACAACTAAAGTCTGATCTTTTGAGATAAAAATGAATTTTGTAGCACTTCCGGTTTTGCCAGAAATGATCTGAGTATTAGTTTTTCAAATGGAACACCTTTTACATTTTCACATTTTTGAAATCTAGAGCAAATTCTGAACATGATACGCTAAATTTTTATTAATTTAATTTTTTTTTCAAAAAAAAATTTTATTCAAGGATGATGATTTTTTACATGTTGAACGTTCCTCTCCGATGCCATGTTGTCCGTGAAAATGAAATTAGCATTTTAATTACAATACTTTGCCACCAGCCGCTGTTTGAATGTGGCAAAATCACATTTTTTCGATTATCTCATGTTTTCTAAATGGCATCTGCAACAGATTGTTTCGAAGGAAAGGAATCGAATGATACCAAAATTTTGAATATCTGTCAATTATTTTCAGATTTATCACTATTACAAAAAATGTACCAAAAAGTATTATGGCCGCTGGACTAATAAAAATACCAAATAATAACATTATTTGAAATTTCACTTACTATACCAATAAGAATAGTTGGCAAATTTGATGTATGTATTTCTAATAGATGCATACTCCAGAAAAATGTAATGAAAATTCTGGTTTGCTACCAGCAGATATTCCATTACGTCTATAATTCACATTTTGAAAGTAATACGTCTTCGAAAAGACTAATTACTAGTATTCCCATGATGGACCCATTATGGTTGATAGGAACACAGAAATTACACTGTCCATTTTCACAGATTCTGAAAGTGTTTAATAGTTTAATCTGTTTCGATAAAGGAATGTGTTTCCATCGTCAACTCCAAATTTTGTCAAAGTCGCCTTTGGATAAAAAAATAAATGAATATCTGCTGTCAAATAAGTATCAATACGAAATAACTGTTATCTCAGTCCAATCATTATAACTGTGTCATGGATAAATTTAGCCAAAATAAAAAAATTGACATGCTTTAAATTTACGGTGAGTGTCTGAAGAATTCTACGGCTGCATCAAATTTATACAGACGGAGGTTTCCTGGTAGAAGACATCCGTGTTGGACATACTTCGTGAAACTTGAACGTCAGTTGAGACAAGAACCAAACAACCGACGTATTCGAAATCGAAATGTAAATGTAATAGTCAGCGAAGATAAAGAGATAGGCGTTCTAGGATATGTAGAGGTAAATCCGACTTCTTCAACACGAGAATTAGCTAATGAATGTGACGCAAGTCAATCGACTGTACAGAGGATTTTGAAAAAGCATAAGTTTCGCTCGTATAAATATCCGATACATCAAAGGCTTTATGGTGGAGACGATGAAAGAATACTTGAATACTGTCGATGGTTTCTTCATAATGTTCGCGAAAATCCTCAATTTCCTTTGAGAATTTTATACTCAGATGAAACAAGATTTACCAATAATATAATAGGAATAATACTCGATATTGGGCACAGCAGAATCCAAGGCTTTTACATCAAGGTAATCCTCAAGAAAGGTTCGGATTTAACTGTTGGATGGGTATACTTGGAGATCGATTCATTGGGCCATTTTTTTTTTGATGGATCACTTACTGGAGCCAGGTTCCTAACGTTTCTTCGGGATGCTATCGAGCCAATCATTGACGACCTTCCATTGGTTCTGCAAAATTTCTATTTTCAACAGGACGGTGCACCCCTTCATAATCATGGAATGGTAATCAATTACCTGAATAATGCTTACAGAAATAAACTAATTTCTACACATGGTCCCATCAGATGGCCACCTAGGTCACCATACTTAACCCCCTTAGACTATTATTTATGGGGAACAATAAAAAATGATGTATATGCAACTTCTAGTGAGACACGCGAGGAACTGCAACAAAAAGTCATCACAGCTTTCAATAATATCAGCCCAGCAGAGTTAACTAGAGCAGTTCGAGCAGCAGTCAGAAGGGTGCAATTATGCATGGAACATAATGGCCAACATTTTGAGCAATTTTTATAGTAAGAGTATTAGAGCATTGTGCTACGTATTTGTTGTTTTCAAATTTTTTTAATAAATGTTGATAATCCTCAAAATCGCGTATTCAAATTCAAAATAATAAATTTAACGTATGATAATTTTCAATGTTTAAAATCGTTATGAGACAATTGAGTAGAAGTGATATTTAAAAATTTCCATCATTTTGGTGTTGTTTAGTCCAGCGGCTGCACTATTTTGTGGTAGGTTTTTTTTATAATAGTGATAAGTGTCCCATAGAGATGCCATTTAAAAAACATGAGATAATCGAAAAAAAGTGATTTTGTCACATTCAAACAGCGGCTGGTGGCAAAGTATTGTAATTAAAATGCTAATTTCATTTTCTCGGACAACATGGCATCGGAGAGGAACGTTCAAAATGTAAAAAATCATCATCCTTAAAAAAAAAAATTGGAAAAAAAAAATTTATAAAAAATTTAGTTTTTTATGTTCAGAATTTGCTCTAGATTTCAAAAAAGTGAAAATGTACAAGGTGTTCCATTTGAAAAACTAATACTCAGATCATTTCTGGCGAAACCGGAAGTGCTACAGAATTAATTTTTATCTCAAAAAATCACATTTTAGTTGTTCAATAGCCTCCTAAATTTTCGTGTTTTGAATCGGATTATTTCTCTCAAAATTAGGGGTGCCCCATCTCTCAGACTCACCCGGTATATATCCGGGAAAAAAGTACTCACTTTTTCCCGGAGAAAAAAGTTATTTCATAAAAAGTGATATTTTGTTACCTGTCAACAGAAATAAAATGTCAAACTTTTTTCCGTCACAGAAAATTTTTTTTTTCATTCCAAAGAAGTATT
The DNA here is from genome assembly GCA_018342105.1 of Gonioctena quinquepunctata. Lineage (NCBI taxonomy): Eukaryota > Metazoa > Arthropoda > Insecta > Coleoptera > Chrysomelidae > Gonioctena > Gonioctena quinquepunctata. The sequence goes on along the minus strand of JAFIRS010000240.1, from coordinate 588,758 downwards.
GTGACAATTGTACTTTACGTTTTATCAATTTTTTTTTTTGAATTTTTCATCTTTCATTTTTGATCCCTGGATTATATTTATATCAGACTGGACAGTGATAGATTGAAAATTTGTTTTTGAATTTTTCATCAATGTATCATCCCAAAGAGGGGTATCGTGACACCGGTCACAATAAATAATAAAAGATCAATACATTTTTCAACAAACATGTATACGAGAGATGAAAAAGTTGACATGTTATTAATTTATGGCGAATACACGAAAAATTCGAGGAAACTTTGTATGCTGAAAGGTATCCCAACAGAGATCCTCCATGTTTTCAATATTTCCCCATTGTGGAGAAACAACTCGAACAAGAAACTCCCAACCATGGAACTTCCATCATTGATGAGGTGACGAAACACAATGTTTAAGCATTTGCAGAAGTGAATCCTACCGCTTCTATTAGGGAAATTAGTTACAAATTAGTCATGAGTCAGCAAGGAAGATTGTGAAAAAGCATAGGTACAGATCGTTTAAGTATCAAGTGCTCCGACATTTATATGAATGATGGAAATTCGTGATTGGTTACATCAGAACAATACTGGTAAACCCGACATTGTTCCTTGGATATTGTTTTCCGACGATTCAAGATGTGTGTGTGTGGGGTTATGTGGAAAAAACGAGTTTTTCATACACCGCTTCAAACACTTGGAATTTTTACAAAATTTTTCATTAAAAGTGGAATATTGTGACACCTGTACTTTACCCTCTTCCCTATCATTTTTTGTTGATTTTTCATCTCGTTTTTTTTGGGTAGTTGATTATGTTTATCAGACTAGACAGTGATATATTGAAAAAAAATTAATTTTTTCATCAATGTATCATTCCACAGAGTATTCTGACATTTTGTAATGTTTCATCTTGTTTTTTTGGTAGTTGATTATGTTTATGTCAGACTAGACAGTGATAGATAGGTTCTTTCCTCAATAATTATCTAATTAAATAGAAAAAAAAAATACTTACATATGTTTTGAAAAGCGGATTTTTTTTTATTCATTGTTGAATATTCCAATGGAATGAGATCAAGGCTTTTGGAAAAAAAGAATACAACATATGCAAAAACTGTATGACAATATAGTTAGTTACCAAACAATAGTAATATTATTAAGAATTCCTCAATTGAAAAAAATCATAACTACTAGTTCAAGAAACTTTCCACTATCTAAAAATCTATAAGTTTGTGATAAAGACGTTATCCTATTGATTTTTTTTATTTTAATGCTAACATATTATACCTGAATATTCTTAAACAAAAATAATATATTTTTTTTTGAGTCAAACAAACTGTAAGCAAATCTAAAATTTCTTGTTTTATAATCGAATTGACAAGATTCCCTAACCAACAAATTATCTACCGACGTAATAGTTTTTTTTGGTGGAATATTTGGAAATAAATTTTGAACATCAAGGAGATAAGTTTGGAGTTTCCTGGAAGTCGTATATTCTTGATTTTATCAATTAGTTCATACCTGTATTTCAAGCTGAATTTTGGGCTAATAACGAGTAATCCATTGTGACCTTTATCAGCCGAAACATTTATGGACAACTTGAAAAAAAAATTACAATAATCCTTCAATTAATAATTTCTCATACTGCTTCAGGGATGTGGACAACATTTTAGTGTGCTTTATGGGATAATAATTCACGTGAATTACAACAATAAAGATAAAACTAGGAAATCTGAAAAATCTGCAGCATATAAATTAATGCGTGACTCATAAGTTTTTACATAGGCCAAACGGGCAGAACATTTGAAAAACGATTATCAGTACATGGAAACTATTTTGTCAATGGCTCCTAACCTAACATTGTTTTGTTAACGATTAACGACTTCAAAATATCACATACAGGGTGATTCAAAAGTACTTTGACAACCTTCAGGAGGTGATTCCTCACAATATTCTAATATGAATTATCCAAATGAATATGTATCCGGAAACGGTTCGTTTCGAAGATACAGGGTGTTAAAGTTTTATTTTTATTTTCGTTTCTTTTGAATAACTTTCGAAATACTGACCTTAATTAAACGAAAATTGGTATTGAGAGGTTTTTTGAGGTGTCAAATTCGAACCTGATGTTATTATTGCTCTCATTCGTAGGAGGCGCCACCTACACGTCCTTTTTTAAAGATTCATTACTTTTTTGAGCGTACTTCTAGCACATTTTTCAGTGAATAAATCAATTTCTCTATCATATCTTCGTAAAAAAGCTACCCTTGTCACAAGTCGCTATAAGCAACCGTTTTCTAGATATTTGGGCTTGATATTCGATGCGTGTTGAAGTTATTACCATTATTATGCATTTTTCACAAGAATGCTAAGGAAATGAATTTGACGTTTAAGTAAGTAGTTTTGGTTTTTTGTAAGGAGCGCCACCTATTCTATTTATTTATACTCGTTTGAAATAGTTATTTTCGTATCAAGGGTGCAAAATCTGTATTTGTTTTAATAAAATTTGCAAAAAATATCAACATTTCATTTTAAGAAATTTTGAATATGTAGAATGAAATAAAATAAAGGAAACTAAATTGTATTCAAATGAATTGTTCCAAGTGTCCACCTTCAGCGAAGATACAGGCATTCAGTCTTCTAGTCATTGAATCTCGTACCCGCTCAAAAATTATTGGTGTGTTTCTTATTGTTTCACAGGCGTCTACTATTCGGTTTCTTAGATCTTCCTCGTTCGCTACTAGAGTTTCATAAACTAGTGACTTCAAATGTCCCCAAAAATAAAAATCTAGCGGGTTTGGATCTGGGGACCTTGGTGCCCACGCCTGATTAGGTTCTTCTACACCCCTACCGATCCATCGATTTGGATAGACAGTGTTAAGGAATTCCCTGGCTACAACGCTAAAATGGGCCGGAGCCCCATCATGCATAAACCACATGCGGATACAAATTACTAATGGTACATTCGTAAGTAGTCCCAGCAATTCATTTTCTAATAACTCTCTGTAAGTTGCGCCATTCAGTCGGATCGGGAGAAAGAAAGGACCTTTCAAGTAATTATCAATTATTGCCGCCCATACAATTACAGAAAATTGATACTGATAATGTCTTTCACTAACTGCGTGCGGATTTTTCAGAGCCCAAACATGGTTGTTATGAAAGTTTGTGATAGCATTTTGGGAGAAGTTTGCCTGGTCCGTGAAGAGTACATATCTTAAAAATTGAGGATTTCCAGCCAATTTTCTTGAAAACCACTGACACATAATAATAATAATTTATTGGCCCAAGTTATGTAAGTTACATTTAAGGTTGTCAAATAATGCGAAAAACAGAAAATATGAACGAAACTGAGTACAGGTATATACAAGAAACGTCGACAATTATAGTAAAATTTTGAATATAAAACTATATATATACTTATGTTAAGTTCAGTCACCTGAAATACATGAAATTCAATAAATATATATAAAATTCAAAATTAGTCAATATTACATCACAACAGAAGATACATAAATAAAAAAATGCCTGTTTATATCTCAATCATTTGTTTCGTCAAAATTAAATTCGAAATATTCTTCTAGAGAAAAGAATGTATTTTTTAATAATATATTGATAATTGCTGCCTTTAACTGTTTGGTATGGGAATTTTTTAGTACATCCGGTGATTTGTTTAAAAATTTTGATGGATGTGTGATTAATTGGCTGTTGAGTTCTTTTCAGGCGGTGATAGGGAATGCTCAACGAATTTCTATAGTAATGCGTTGGGGAAAGTCTCGTGGCAAAAGAGCTTGTACCCTTTGAAAATAGTATGGATAGAATTGTTGATCGTGGATAATTCTCCAAACTGTGGACTGAGTAGAATTGAGAGCTTTCTCAATTATTCTAGTACTTGTTTCTGGATTCTCCTCGAGAGCGTTCAAAACAGCTTCTTCCAATTCTGGTGTTCGGACTGCTCGTGGTCTTTCAATAATATCAGCTGCCCTCTTAAAGCTACCTGTTTCTGCCAAACGACGGTGGAGACTGGTAAATGTTGGAGCTGAAGGCAGTACTCGATTAGGAAATCGCTCCTGGTAAATACGTCTTGCTTCGCGCGCATTGCCATCCGCAAGGCCTTAAACGAAATGCATATCGGCTAAATGAGCCTTATTGTTCAAATAATCCATTTTTTCAAAATTAGTGTTTCAAAACTTACAGAAACTTCAACAAAACAACAAAACGTTTAACTGTCACATAATATGTAATTACCAAAACTACTCACTTAAACGTCAAATTCATTTCCTAAGCATTCTTGTGGAAAATGCCAAATAATCGTAATAACTTCAACACGCATCGATTATCAAATAATCGACTTGAATTTTTCAAGTCCAAATATCTAGAAAACGGTTGCTTATAGCGACTTTTAACAAGGGTAGTTTTTTTACGTAGATATGATAGAGGAATTGATTTTTTCACTGGAAAAAGTGCTAAAAAAATCTGTCAATACCAATTATCGTTTAATTAACGTCAGTATTTCGAAAGTTATTTAAAAAAATTAAAAAAAAAAAAACTTCAACACCCTGTATCTTGGAAACGAAGATTTCCGGACATTATTTATTTGGACAATTCATATTAGAATATTGTGAGGAATCACCTCCTGAAGTTTGTCAAAGTACTTTTGAATCACCCTGTATAGCACTGAAAGATTATGAATTCAAGCTTCTAGAAAGTTTGGAAATTCAAAAAGTCACAATATTTGCTTGAAGACAAGATTAATATATCGTGTTTGCTTCAATAGTGGTTATTTTTTTGTCATTCAGTAATGTTTTGGATATTGGCATTTCGAAAATAAAGTATGAGTATGATGCAGATTGCTAATTTGTTCACAGAGTGGGTAATAAAGGCTAGAAGACCCACCCCTAAACTCTTTCCAAATTTCCCAATTTTTGTAATTTCCCGGTTCCCAACTTCTACCTGAATTGCTCCTCAATCGAAATCTGATTCTCGTATGGTTTTCAACTTAATTTTATCGACGAAACGCGCAATCTACAACCGCGTCCATCAGCACACGTTCCATTGTTCCCCACACTTCCCGCATTATGAATCAGTAATGAGATTAAATCTGTTTGCTGGAGCCCATTAGGAGCCCACGAATTTATGCAAGAGTTATGTAGAGGTGCTAGATGTCCATGAAGAACTATGTCGTATTTCCGGTGACTACTCTCGTTGGAAAACGCTGTTTTGCGTGGGCAAAACCCGCTAGCTTGCGCTCGGCACGGGCCACTCCGCAGTTGGAAGAAATCCTTCGCCAGTGAAGGCACCGAAACGATTCGAGAAGGAGTTCAATTCGATCCCCCATTCCCGAAAATAACAATTTCTCGAGAATGGGTAATGGTGACACATCTACGGTCTCGTTGTCGATAATCGCGTATTGAGTTGATCCCACTGCGTATTATGTTGGTTCAACAGCGTATTCTGTTGGTCCAACTGCGTAGTCAGTCGATCCAAGTGCGTATTGAGTTGGTCCAACTGCGTATTAAGTTGGTCCAACTGCGTATTAAGTTGGTCCAACTGCGTATTCAGTTGGTCCAACTGCGTATAGGATGTTTATGAATCAGATGTGCACTCACCTGCAGCTGAAAAATAAACTACATGCAAAGTCTTGAAGAATTAAATGTTTTTTTACGAGACAAAAAACAAACAATCCAAAAGATCTGAAATCCACCATTATTTACAAAATACCATGTGATGAGTGTGACAAGCTGTACATAGGGCAAACAGGTAGGTAATGGGATGACAGAACACACTAAATATTGTATAAATATACAGAACCCCCTCAAAACGATTAAAAAACCACTAGCCTTGCAGATCATTGTAAGTCATCCCTTTGAATTTTTGGTTTCAGTTCAGTTAGTATCATTGGGCAACAGTAATATTAAAAAAAAGACTCCTGAATGAAATGATTGAAATAGCCAAGCCTGGAGAGAAATGTGTTGATAAAAGGTCTGATATCGAAAATCTGAACACCTCGTATTTCAATCTCATAAAGGAAATCAAACATAAACTGTGAATCATTAACAGAGGACATTTTTCAACTCACCCAATTTCTTTCATTAGTCTTTGTTTACATTGGAAAGAAACGATTCACCACCAGTTCAGTTTGCTCATTTCATTGTGTCGGTGTTAACGTCTCTCATGAACCTGTCCATGTATTTATTTTTTATTTCAAAGTTATTTATATTACAATTTTTTAAGTCGCAAAGCCACCCTAAATGTGAGTTATTATCAATATTAGTTTTCTATACACTTATCGAAGCGTTTTCTTTTAAACGATCGTTATTACAACTTTACATTTGTATGTATGTATGGATTAGTTCAAATCTTGCAAGTGAATTTTGACCCACTTGTAGTTGTATGATTAACGTGAAATTTGGCAGGTGTTCATGATTCCGGTGACAATGCATCATGGAATTGTTGCTAGAGAAAAAACAAAATGGCGGCTCCAGTATGGCGGACGAGTTTTGTGATTATGATTCGGTTGTATTCAAAATTGATATGTGGGGGTTTTCGGAGTCGAATATCATGATTCTTTTGTAACAATTGAAAAATTCAAGATGGCGGCTCCAGTATGGCGGACGAGTTTTGTGATTATGATTCGGTTGTATTCAAAATTGGTAGGTGGGGGTTTTCGGAGACAGATATCATGATTTTTTGTCAAAATTCATAAATTCAAGATGGCGGCTCCAATATGGCGAAGAGTTTTGTGGTTATAGGTCGTCGATTCCAATGGAAATTGGTATGTGGGGGTTTTTGGGATCGGAGATTAAGATTTTTCAGTCAACACCCTCGAATTGAAGATGGCGGCTCCAACATGGCGACGAGTTTTGTGATTATAGCCCGATTCCATTCAAAATTGGTGTGTAGGTGTTTCAGGGGTTGGACATCTTGATGTTTTTGTAAGAATTCATGAATTCAAGATGGCAGCTATAAGATGGCAACATGTTTTGTTATTAAGGTATGTGTTCTTTTTGGTGTCGGAAATTATCGATTTTTGTCAAAATTCAATAAGATGACGGATTTCATGAATGACTGAAAAGAATAAAATAAAACTTCATTGAAAAAAATTTGTTCAATTGCTTGACCAAGGTGGTTCTGTTAATTAGTAGCTTGCCGCCTATAAAATAGATATTCTTGTGCGGCAAGATATTGGATCTGCTACTCACAGAATAACCTAGGTCAAACAAGTAAATACATTATTTTTTCCTTTTTAGTGCATTTGTATAAAAGCTTTATTTAAAAATTTTATGCGTTTTCATCAATACCCCATTTGTGAACTCCATTTTAATAAGTTTGTTTTTGTTCTTACACTACAGAGTCCTGATGATAAAACAATGAAGTTTCAAAACGTCAAAAATTTAGCAATTGGTTTTTTTCAGTATCTCAACCGAATTCCCGCCAACCAACAATCGAAATCTTGTAATTACCTCACATCATTGAAGATAACATCTTTGGAGGTATCCATAGTGAAAAATAAATATCCTTAATGAAATATTTGTTTTTTATGGGCCCATAAACAATTTCAGTTCGAGGAAAAATCAGAAATGTATCATTCCATAAAGTACATTTTCTCTAATAATAAGTGCTTGCAAAATTATTGAACATCGGGCATGAAGGTTTGTTTGAATATAGTTCTACTTTTTAAGGCAAATAATAATAAAAAATTTATAAAAGCTGTTTCTTCAAGACTACAAACCTGAATTCGAAATTTCCAAGCCATTTTGCATGCATGAAATATATTTTTTAGACCATTTCCCGAATGAATTGATATAGTGAACTGTCTGGAATTAGATCTTTTTGTATTGACTGAAGTGCTGTTTCCGACGTTTTCAGCAATATTTTCTAAAGAAAATTCACACAAACGACATGATTAACTGAAATTATATTCAACAATTACAGTCAAACTGTCACATTTTTCATATACACACTAACAAATTTCGGTAACCGGGTAAGAAACCATAAAAGCCACCAGAATAATGCGCTCTTCAATAGTAATATAACGAGTGCAATGGAAATTATCGATCATTTTGGGAAATTTGCCCGCATGCATTGGTTAAGAAAATACTTATTAAAAACCCTTTTTAAAGACAAGCTTTTATTCAAATGCACTAAAAAGTAAAAAATGATTGCTTTGGATGTGTGACGTGAGTAATTCCGTGAGTTATATATTCAGAAGCCAATCTATAACTCATGGAATAACCTACGTCACACATCCAAAGCAATTTTTTTTAACTTTTTAGTGCATCTGAATGAAAGCTTGTCTTTAAAAGGTTTTTTATTAATTATTTTATTTTGTGCTTTTTATTACTTAAGTATGCCTTAATCTATGCATTATTTTGAGGCCTTTTTTCCTGTAAGTTCTGAGCTATCTAGTCCTTCAATGAGGAGACCATCTTAAAATTAACTCATCCGCCATCTTGGACTTGCCATATTCAATTTATGAATTTCAACTGGAAATCAATAATCTGCGCTGAATTCATAATCTCCGACCTCAAAAATCTCGACATACCAATTCTGAATCGAATAATCGCGTACGTGGAGGGGGGTCTACGTTGGGTTCGCTCTTGATTTTCGCTATCTAACCTTACCTACAATATTCCGATATACGATGGTCTAACCTAAGATGCCTAAAAACCCTGGTGTATTCACTGATTAGATTTTGTTTAGAATTTTTGGGGGACAACAAATGAAGAACGTTAAATTCTGCTTAGAACTTCATTAGTAGATGGCGCGGTTAAGGAATGTTAGTTGTTTGTGACACGCAAAATATCAAACTTCAAACCTATGAAATTTTCTTTTTCTGTCAACATAACTTCATGCACAAAATTGTGAATTGATCGTTTACAAAGATTATAGTTCTACGAACAAGATCCCACTCAGAACAGTTGGCGCGAAAATGAGATGAAATCCTCGAAACTTACTACAAGTTTACATCTGTCTGTCTAAAATAAGATTTTTCTTAAAGTCTGCCTGGTGATTTTTTCAAAGTGATTTCTTCTCAAATGGCCTTTTTGGGATCATGGAAACTTCCACGAAGGAATGAGGAAAGGTAGAAGAGTGGACTGATTTCTCTAAATGATGAATTAACTTGAAAATTGAGGGGATTGAAAAATGTCCCCGATGACATTGTTCCATTAAACTTTCCGATACAAACTATTACCAAGCCATTCACTGCCCATCTCTGCCGGACTATTACCTCTCTAACAACCTTCTGATATGAACAAAATCAGAGAGTTCATTGTATATATCATAAAATCTGTTGATGAAGTTGAGAAATCGATGAATCCTGGTGTGCGACAGTCTAGCTGCTTCCAGCTATCTTAGAATGACTTCTCAGGAAAAGGTGAGCCCTACTAAAGGTGAGTGGAGAAAACAATTATCTAAATGTTTCTCTTTTATTTGTCAGTAACTAACTATTACCAAGCCATTCACTGCCCATCTCTGCCGGACTATTACCTCTCTAACAACCTTCTGATATGAACAAAATCAGAGAGTTCATTGTAGATATCATAAAATCTGTTGATGAAGTTGAGAAATCGATGAATCCTGGTGTGCAACAGTCTAGGCTGCTTCCAGCTATCTTAGAATGACTTCTCAGGAAAAAGTGAGCCCTACTAACAAAGGTGAGGGGTGGAAACAATTATCTAAATTCTTCTCTTTTGTTTTTCAGTAACACCCGCATGAGATCGGAGAAGAAGGCGATCTAAACCAAGGAAGAACAATAAGGCCCACTCCCAAGATCGATAAGGCTAATAACTATGATTGGGATAATTATCACTTTTTAATAAACACATGAATTTCACTAGTAAGCGTGGGCTTTTCATTCTATGAAGAGATCTTGATTTTGGCTAGTGAATTCCGAACCGTCACAGAGGGTCTCATGGCTCTTTGGAAGAAAATATCCACTATATTTAGAATTTTCCAATACTTTTAGTCAGAGAAGATTAAAATTAATTTATACATATACGAGTCATTTTACTAGTAGTGGAGTGATATTAGATTTTAGCTTCAGAAAGTTAGGGGACTGTGGGAACTTTTTACTGTACATTAGTGATGATGTAAGGAACAACATATAAAAAGTTACCAACCGTTAAGTGTGTGCTTAATTTATTATTCAACAAATAAGTTGCAAAATTACATTGTTCATTGAATATCTTAAAAAATAAATAAATAAAAAAAAACTGATACCGCCATTTGGAAAAATGGAAGATTTCATATAAAAAAGGTGTATAAATATTTTTTTTAATGAAAACTAAGCTTCAGTTTTTTTTGCTAACGTACGAAAACGTGATATAGCGACACTTGAGTGCATCTCTTGAGGAGTACGTAGCCACGATCGCGCTTCACTTAATTTGTTAAAACTTTTGATCTAATTGATCAAATTAGGCTAACAAAAATTTAAATGAAAGAAGGAAAAAGTAGCTAAAGAAATGTCTTGTTTTCAAATGTAAAAAAATCAATAGGAATAGTCTCGGGAATAGTACGTATATGAAGTTACGTCAAAGTAGAATTTTCTATAAAATCAATTAAAAATCTGCCATTCTTTAAATTTTCAAGATAAACATCTGAAATTTGTACAGTTTAGTCCCAAAATGACACTTGGAAAGGTGTGCAAATGGAAAAGAATCATAAAATTTTATTTAAAAAAATACAGTCGTCAAAATATTGAATAATTTCAAAAAATGAATAAATGAATTTTTAGGACATGCTTCAAAAACTCTAGTTCAAAATTTATATCAAGATTTTTCGATAGTACTTTCTAAAGCGTGTAATCTGTACTTCAAGAAGGTTTAATTGGTTTTATTAAAAAAATTGAATTAATAATAAAATTTCGACAAAAATAAACAAATGTTGTTCCAAAATCCGTGACATTTTTCTGTTGAATAAAATTTAACAACGTTTATATAGAAAAAAAATGAGTTTACCTAACCAATCTTTATTTATATTACGACCTCAAACAAGGTATACGGCAGCGTATTTTTTTTTCTTTTTCAATATAAGTGTAAATTGTATCAAATACGAAAATATTAGGTTTTTTAGTAAATTGACGAATTGTTCATTTTTATAAATGAGTTCCTGCTTAAAATTTTTGTTTAGAATAGAAATATAAGTTTATCTTTTGATGTACTTTATATTGGATCGACAATATCATATTTGAATGTTAGAGAGAGATTGAACATCAGAGAACACTTGATCGGTTAGTTTAGTGCTCACCTGACGCTCTACGTATGAAATCTACCTTTACGACTATCCACGCCATCGTTTTTTCAATGTCATATTATGGTTCAGCGACCTCAAAAACCCCTATAGCATCAATTTGGGTAAAATTTGCCTAACAAAATTGTTTTTCATTGTTTAAACAATTAATAAACAAGCAGCGCACGAATCTAAGTTTATAACTTCTATCTGCAAGCAATTTCTCAGTAATATCAGAAGGTTTCAGGAAAATCCATGGAGTCCTCCAGTATTCCAAAATAATGTTTTACTCCGCTATATGAAGGTTATTTGAGTTCTTGCGATAAGATAGTCGTGTTGTCTGCCAAAATAGTGAACACCTCTTAATTTTTCCAAAATCTGAGAGGTTCTTTCACTCAGATAGGATTCAAGCCAATTGAAGCTTCGTCCTCTGAGGCTGTAGAGATGAAGCTTATGTAACAGTCAAAAGCTTTAGATATGTCGCAAAACACTTCCTTCAGACTAGAATATAGATTTTTCAGAAAGCTTTTGTTTGAAAGCTAAACTAAGTAATTGTATGTAATTTACAGCACTTCATAAAATCATTATCCACTCCATCATAAGATTTTTATCATGAGCAAACAGGGAGAGAAATACATAAGTACCAACTCGGTGGAGCCGTATCAATAGGAAAGTAACCATACAAAATAAATTGGTACGGTTCATAATTAGAATTATTTCGGAACACCTCTCGAAAATTCTATATAACACTGACATGAGTACATGGAATAGTTTGTTCTAAAATATATTACATCGACCGTACCGTACAACCTCAAAATATTTCACAACGAATTGACATAACCTTAAAGGCGACAAAAGCACAATCACAGAACGGATCAGAGACACAAATCACAAAAACACCCTGTGTGGTATGTAATTGCAGTTTACTGAATTATGACAAGAAACGACGTCGGCGCCATCTGAAACTCTAGATAACTCCCTTCATCAAGTGGGCTGGTGTCCCCCAGTTTGTCCCAATATTTTACAGGTATAAGTGAATACACCATGATTTTTAGACATCTTAGTCTAACCTAACGAAATATATACGAAGGTCTAACCTAACCTATAAACCACTAGCTTTTGAATTTGGCGCCTAACCTCACTTGTCATCGGAAAAAACATGACCGCCTGTCATTGAAGAGAAATAAACATGGCCGCCTGTCATTGGATAAAACATGGCTGCCGCTAAGAGAAAAAACATGATTGTCTCATTGGAAAAAAAAAACAAGGCCGCCTGTCATCAGAGAGAAGAAAACATGGACGCCTGTCATTGGAAAAAAGCATGGCCGACGCTTATAGAAATTAACAGAGTGGCTCAAATAATAGCAAAATTTATGAATTCACATACATTTTGAATACGGTGGACCAAAAAAGTAAATGTCTCCGATTCGGCTAATTTTCAACGAGCCAATGTGAAACGATGTACTCGAGCCATTTTGGCACTTGAAAAACGATTTAAAAAATAACAATTTTGATTTACCATACCGAGTGAAGTATCAAATTGAAGAAGAGATTGTAAATTCATCACTTTCCTTCCCCCCACTTTATCGCAGAACAATAAAACGCTATTTGAATGCTTTAAATCGCATGGAATAACAAAATCAATGCCTAATTCGTAACAGCGGCATCGAGCGGCGTCCTAATCCTTCAAAAAATGAAGGAATGTCGAAATTCTGGCTCGAACCCGGGACCGCCAGATCTTCACTCTGATAAGGTGGAGGATTTCAGTGTCAATGGATTCGTCTCAATGTCAAGAAACATAATTGAGTATTTTCCGATGTCAAAAGGGTACTAGGAGCTATCTTCGTTATTATTCGGAACACAGCTTCATGCTTCGTATTTCTTTTTTGCCATTATTTGAGCCGCTCTGTAATTTCTATAAGCGTCGGCTATGTTTTTTTCCATTGACAGGCGTCCATGCTTTATTATCTTCAATGACAGGCGGTCATGTTTTTTTCCAATGAAGTGAGGTTAGGCGCCAAATTCAAAAGCTAGTGGTTTATAGGTTAGGTTAGATCCTCGTATATATTTCGTTAGGCTAGATCATCGTATATCGGAATATTGTAGGTGAGGTTAGATAGCAAAAATCATGAGCTAACCGAACGGAAACCCGCCTCCACGTACACGTCTCCATCATCGAGCGCTATACGCGATGTGAAAGGTGGCGCCTTCTAGCGGCGAAATTGTGAGGTTTGCGCCAGTATTGGTATAGCTGCACCACTACCATCCAATCCTCCAATCTCAGCTATCACAAAAAAGGTGAACCAACCCAAATATTCACCAACAAAAATAGCCGCACATGCATAGACTACATGGCCTCTACCTTCCGGATTCCATTTGCACCTTGATTAATCCAAACGTAGCAGATCACCTAGCGCATATATTTACCATGAATACCGCAAACCCAAATCAGTCCATCAAGTATCCTCGGGCTCTCGTGCTCTTTTTTTCATTACAAGTTTTCATTTAACTTGCTTCGTTCATATGTCCTCCCGTCATTCTTTGCGGTTCAAAATTTGTAATCCATTTTTGGAGCACTTACCGACATTGAACTGAAATTTGGCAGGTGTTCATAATTCCGGTGACAATGCATTATGAATTTTTTGTTAGAAAAAAAAACAAAATGGCGGCTCCAAGATGGCGGACGAGTTTTGTGACTATGGTAGGATTCGATTCAAAATTGGTATGTGGGAGTTTTCGGAAACAGAGATTGAGAATTTTTTGTCAAAATTCGAAAATTCAAGATGGCGGTTCTGAAACGGCGGACAAGTTTTGTGATTATGGTCCGATTCTATTCGAAATTTGTATGAGGGGGTTTGCGAAGTCGGAGATTATGAATTGTTTGTCAAAATTTATGAAATTGAAATGGCGGCTTATGGAATTTTTAACCGACGAAACCAAAAAGGAGGAGGTTCTCTAGTCGACCTGTATATTTTTTTTCCATCATTTTTATTAATGTATGATCACGCATAACTTTTTACTGATACGTCCGATTCCGATAATTCTTAGATGTTTATAATCGTTCTGCGTGAAAAAATCGGTAGGGTCCAATCGGAAGGAAATCAGACCATTATCTTGTCAACTGTGAAATACAATTGAAAGGGAGTAGATTACCACCCACTTTTCATTCATGTCAAGTTTGGACTATTATGCATTTTTAACCGACGAAACCAAAAAGGAGGAGGTTCTCTAGTCGACGCGAATATTTTCATTTTTACGTATGACCACCATAACTTTACTGAGACGCCCGATTGCGATAATTATTTTTTCAGTGGATAGGGTGTACTTCGAATTTGGTCCCACTTGAATTTAAATGATGTAATCTACCCCTAAGGGTAGCAAAATGAAGGATATTGATCACTCACCCTCTGAATTCTGGTCCGTTAACCGATTCTATCAGGCATAACTTTGTACTGGGTTCTTCGATTTGGATGATTCTTTCTTTAATAGATAAGGTATACCTTATTTTTGGATTTCGAAAGGAATTAGCCACCCTTACGGGTAGAAAAATGGGGGATAATTGATTTTTCACTAGTGAACATTGGCACACACATACGTAGTTGACAATGACAGATCGCTACTGACATTTTTCTTGTTCCACATCCGTCAAAATCAGTATATTTTATGAGAGGATGGAATGATATACAAAGTAATGAAATAAACTAACCAGAACAACGAAAATAATTTATATTACAACAAATAGTGAAAGTAGATAATCATATCATTTAACTGGTAATAGTTGAAGTAAGGTGGGTAAGTAAGTATTTTGGAAGTAATCAAAAAACAAGTAGGTAGTAATTGGTAGATTTTAGCCACAAAAAATTGAAAAATAAAAACTTTTTAACAAAAAATTAAACCGACGAAATACGGAACTGAAAAGTAAAGAATAAAACGTTTTAACAAATAATTGAACCGACGGAATAATCAACTGAAAAGCAAAAAATAAAACAAACCTTCTTAGTCTAAATGATAATTGAGCTCCTAAACTAATGTAATTAACTGATTTTGAGTCGGCGCCAAACAAACTACCAATTGAATTAGGTGAAGCGTGCAATGATGGCAGCGAGATGCACGGCTGCGTTTTGATGACTTCTTTCATTGATAATGATCTTCGATAATTGTTTGTTTGGCGCCGACTCAAAATCAGTTACTTACATTAGTTTAGGAGATCAATTATCATTTAGACTTGGAAGGTTTATTTTATTTTTTGCTTCTCAGTTGATTTTTTCGTCGGTTTAATTTTTTGTTAAAAAAATTTTTTGTTATAGAGAAAAACAAAATGGCGCTCCAAGATGGCGGATGAGATTAAGGTTTATGGTCAGATTCGATTCAAAATTGGTAGTGGGGGTTTTCAAGGTCGAAGATTATGAAATTTTCTTCAAAATTCATGAAATCAAAATGGAGTCTCCCAAATGGCCGATGATCTCTGTGTTTACGGTCCGATTCTATTCAAAATTGGTATGGAGGGGTTTTCGGGGTCTGAGATTATGAATTTTCCATAAGAATTCACAAATTCAAGATGGCGGACTAGTTTTGTAATTATGACCTCATTCGATTACGAATTGCTATGTCGGGATTTTTGAGGTCGGATATTATGAATTTAGTCGAAGATTATTGATTTTCAGTTGAAATTCATAAATTGAAGATGGCAACTCCAAGATGGCGGATGAGTTAATCTTAAGATGGTCTCCTCATTGAAGGACTAGATAGCTCAGAACTTACAGGGATAAAGGCCTCAAAATAATGCATAGATTGAGGCGTACTTAAGTACTAAAAAGCACAAAATAAAATAATTAATAAAAAACTTTTTAAAGACAAGCTTTCATTCAAATGCACTGAAGAGTAAAAAATAATCGCTTTGGATGTGTGACGTAGGTAATTCCGTGAGTTATAGATTCGGAAGCTTGTGTATTTGAGTGATATGTTGTTGAAGTTGATGTTGAAGTCCCCATGATCTGATCTTTCGAGGGTTATGTCCAAGCCTTGGGATAGTTTGTCTAGAAAAATTGGGAGATCCCCAGTTGGCGGTCTCTGTATTAGGCTTACTTACCATATTATTGTGGAATTGTATTTAATCGGAACAATATATTATATTATATTGCTAGGCAACTGGTGTACAATGACAAGGACTATTACAATGTACTATTATTTATTGACAGCCGTAGCAAAAATCGGTTCCGCGAATAGTTCGGAGTAGGCACTAAATGTCGATGTCGCTTCGAGGAAACGCCACTGCGTCTCATTGAAAAATGCAATGGCTGTTCGAGGTGGCACCCAACAGAGACGGCTTATTAATAATAACCAATTTGTAGTGAATAAAAAGATTAAGTTTCACCATAACCAGTAGGCTCTTAGGTTAATTCCATACGGGAAAATTATTCAAGCACCAATCGTGCGTAACAAATACCGGACATTTTGATGCTATCGAATTTCATGTTTTATAGAACATGATTTCCTGATTGCATCGACAAATCCTTCGCTTTCAGGATTAGTACTGAGAAAACCATAAATCATGGGACTGTGTGAAATTATGGTGTCGATTCTATGTAACAGGTTTTACAGTTACGGAAAAAATTAAGCGAAAGCTACAAAGCGGTGGTGCTACTATTATTATTACTTTCCGGGGCGCTCTAGAATAATCCAAGAATAATGTTCCAATATTCTTCCACCTTTCTGGGAAAAATATGGTATATATTTTTTTCACTCACATATTTAGTGTTGTTTAATTTTAAGTCAGTTTTAGTATTACATAAAGGAAAGTAAGATCTTACTGCTTACTTCATATAAACCTGAATAAATACATATACACAAAAATAAAAATTATAAAAAAAATTAAGACAAGCTCATATACAACTGTACTGAAAAGGAAAAAATAATTTCCTTAATTATTGTCTCTAGATTATTATGTAAATAGCAGCTTCAAAATATTGCGGAGCAAGAATACCTATTTTAAATTCGCAGCAAGCTTTTGAATCTGAGACTCACAGAAAAACCTAGGTATAAAGGCTTGTCCTGAATTTTTTTCAATCATTTCAATTCCTTTTAGTCATTTCTGAAGTCATCTTATTGGATTCTGACAAAAATTGCTAATCTCCGACCCCAAAAAACTCACATACCAATTTTGAATGGAATCGGGTAATAATAACAAAATACGTCGCCATCTTGGAGCCGCCACTTTGAATTCCTGAATTTTGATAAAAACAACATGATGTTCTACCCCAAAAACCCTGACACACCAATTTTGAATGGAATCGGGCTATTATCACAAAATTCGTCGCCATCTTGACAGAAAAATCATGATCTCCTACCGCATAAAACCCCAGATACCAATTTTTATTGGAATAGGGCTATAACCACAACACTCGTCGCCATTTTGAAACCAGCGTCTTGAATTTATGATTTCCGACAAGAAAATCGTGCTCTCTGTCCCTGAAAACCCCCACATACCTATTTTGAATGGAATCGGGCCTTAATAACAAAACACGTAGCCATCTTGGAGCCGCCATCTTTAATTAGTGGATTTTGACAGAAAAATCATGACCTCCAACTCCAAAAACCACCACATACTAATTTTTATTGGAATCGGACTATAACCACAAAACTCGTCCGCCATATTGGAGCCGCCATTTTGTTTTTTCTCCAGCAAAAATCCGATAATGCATTGTCACCGGAATTATGAACACCTGCCAAATTTAACGTTGATCGGACAACTGGAGTTGGGTCAAAATTCACTTGCTAGATTTGAACTAAACATACATACATCCATGCATATACAGTGTCCGTCATAAGTTGGCTATATATGGGAAAAAAAAATTTATTGAAATTTCTGAAAAACTCTTATAACGGTTCGTTTACCTGCATGTCTGACAACTAAAAAATCCGTTGCGACTTATATCACGTGACCTCAGATTTGCCGGGAATTTAAAAAAAAGTTGTGTGTGGTGCCAAAAAATGGGTCAAATTGACAAGATATCGAGAACATTCATTGAGAAAATGTGTTTGGAATCCAACGAGGACCACATGTACTAATTTTGAACCATATTGGAAGAAAAATACAATTTTATTCCATTTAGTCCGGTCATTCTAGACATTTGAAGGTGCATAAAATCACAACAAGCTGAAAATCAGTAAAATTGTTCAAAACATAATTGTAAATACAAATTTTAAGTTCCCATCATTCCCGTGTATGGAAAAAAATTTACTGGAGGTCAAAGGTCAAAAAAATTAGTTTTTCGCGATTTTCATCAAAACGGTGTAGTTTTATCATAAAAGTACACCAGACAAAACTGTAGATTATAAAACTATCTATAAAAAATGTTTCGGTACTTTTTTCCCTACGAGCCACCGTTTCTGAGATATTACGATTCAAAAAGCTGTAAAAGTTGTTATCGTCATAATATGCATGAGTACGCCACGTATATACATCTCTAGAGTTGTTATATATGTTGAAACTTTTTTCTATCGGTCATTGTAACTTATACTCAAAATATGAAATATACATAAGTTACAACTTTAAGAATATCAGGTGAAATGAAACCCAGTCCCTTAATTCATACGCTAGTGTAACTTCGAGACAACATCTGTCTCTTGTTCTATTGTGTGCGTGGCTAGGGTCTTATACCTGCTATAATAAATGAAATACCGTTAGTCTTGAGCGCCACTCTGTAGTGAAAACACGTGTTCATCCTGACCTATATGGTGCTGTTTTGAGTTTCACAACAAAAATGTCAGAATATTGTTCTATTTGAGCTAAACTTCTAACTGAAAGTGAAGTTGTTACTGTAATTAATGCAAGTATCGAAAGAGCTGATGAATTTTCGGAATATCTCAAAAATGTGTGACAATACATGAAAATTGTCGTAAAAATTATACTCGAAAGTCTTCTATTGCTGCAGCTAATGAAAGACAACGCGAAGAACAAGAAGCCAGAACTGCAAAAAGGGATGCAGTGCTAAATGTGGTTGCAAAAAAGTCAGACTGTTTTGTTCTCTGGCATGTACACATTGTCAAGGCCGATCGTGCTGTTGAATCACCAACGGTGGAGGATTCGTTTGATTTCAACGAAGTGTCATGCGATACATCGCTATTGACGCAATTTACTTATACGCAGAATGAAGAAGAAGAACAGGAAGAAGACCAAGAAGAAGAATTTGAAGGTTACGAATCAGACGAATGAACTTCACCACTTTTTTTTAATTTACATCGCTTTTATCTTTTCCAATCTTTGAAATTTTCAGTTATTTTGCAATAGTTTCAAATTAAACAGGATCACAACTGACCCGTGGAGTAGGCCTACTGGGAAAATCACGTTAAAAAAACGAGCTGGGTACACTACCTCATAGGTAGCGTGGAAACGTGTGCATATTATGACGAAAATAACTCTTACAATTTTTTGAATCGTTATATCTCAGAAACGGTGGCTCGTAGGAAAAAAATTATTGATACATTTTATGATCTACAATTTTTGTCTGGAGTACTCTTATGATGAAACTTTCCGTTTTGCTGAAAATCGCGAAATTTCTTTTTACTTTTGACCTCGAGTAAAATTTTTTCCATACACGGGAATGATGGGGAACTTAACATTTTTATTTTTAATTATGTTTTGAACAATTTTACTGATTTTCAGCTTGTTGTGATTGTATGCACCTTCACTCTCATTTTTTGGTCTAGATTGACCGGACTATATACCCTTACTAAGAAACATCATACATTCTTGTTTTATCCGGAAACAGCATTAATAACCCAAATCTCATATATAATTGGGTCAAAACGAATCAAATATTTGTGGAATAGACATTTTGCGGGAGATTAATTATGAAAACACGATTTAGTCTTGTCACTTGGTGTATTATATTGATGCACATGACCTATTCAATATTCTCAATCCGTAAATAAAATTCAAACCAACTAATATTTGTAATTAACACTTAATAATACATGATTTATCCTTCCTGAATTTAATATTGGTTAGTAAATTTGAACTTCAATGACTTAGCTATATTTTTGAATTTTATAAGGCGGTTTTGAAAAAAGATCAACTTTTGTTGTAACAATAACAAATATCACAATAACTTACTGACAATTTTGTTGGAGTTATCGTTCTTTATCAGTTTTTGTGTTTTTCAGTCTTGCAATAGAAATGGCTCCAAAACTGAGTAGAAAAAATAGAAATGGTATAAATACAAGAGAAGTGGAATTTTCAATAGAAGGTATCCAGACCAAAATTTGCATTTTACTACGATGGCAAAGATATTGCAAAAATTTAAGGAAACTGGTTCGGTTGAAAACAAATATAAAACTGTTCACGTTGAACCTGTTGTAAATAATGAAAATAATCTAAACAATGTTTTACTGACAGTCACTGAGACACCAAGAGTTTCGACGAGAATTATGACAGAAAAGGCAGAAATATCTCAAACCTCTGTTTACGAATTTTAAAGCAAAATCACTTTCATCCATACAAACCAAAATTTGTGCAAGTACTGCGAGACAGGGATTCCGACGCTCGATTTTATTTTTGTGCATAGTTCCAGGAAATGTTAGAAAACAATCGTGATTTCTCAAAAATGTGGTATTTTCTGACGAAGCAACTTTTACCTCAAATGGTGTCGTCAGTTCTCAGAATTGTAGATGGTGGGCAGATCATAATCCTTATTTTATTATTGAAGCCAAGGACCAATATAATAATAATAATAATAATAATAATAATGTTTATTCACTAGAAAGAGAATTACAATGAAACATAGAAATATATAAGTAAATAAACGGAGTAAATCACAGAAGCAAAAAAATGCTTGTTTGTGATTGCAAAATTAAATTAAATTAAATTGTACCTGATAAGGACCACAGAAGCATCAAATACTTGTATGTGGCTTATATGGTTCAAAATATATAAGTACAGATAATCACTTTGTTTAAAATTGCTTAATCTATAAATATTTTAATGTAGTGTGTTATTATGGCTAAAAATATAAAGTTAAAAACATAGATAAAAATATGAAATCAATATGAAATCACAACGATAGGGACTATTTAAAATCACTTAATCTATAAATATTTTAAAGTACTGCCAATATAATTTAATTGGAAAGTATATAAATAAATAAATAAATTCACAGAAATATTAATATCTAGCTAATTACAGGAGTAAAATGTTCGTAATCAAATCAAATGTTATAATCTATATATAAAATACGACATGTAAATTTTCAGTTTATAGAACAAAATAATATAATATCTTCAAAATTAACACTGAAACCATTTACGTACGTTATTCTTGCCAATTGTCTGGAGAATTTACTGAATTGGTGTCTATCAGTCAGTGACAGATAAGTTTTTGTTGCTGTCTAATTTCTCCGGTCAAAAATTTCCCGAATTCTTTCACGCGAAATACTTGAAATAAATGTATTTATGTCCTTTTTTAGCCGTGGGAATGTTTCAGAGGTCTGTATGTTTTCTGGTAGTGCATTAAAGGCTGTTGGGCCCAAAAAACTATACGATCTCTGCCCTATGGTTTTCTTTGTATGTGGAACTATATATTTGGTTCTGTTACGTGTAATATGGTTGTGGCTCGGCTTGTTGAGTTTATTCTTTTCTTTATATTGATTCAAGACAAGTATTTTGTATAGTAATTGTCTCAAGTCAAATATACCCGATTCTTCATACAATTTGTCTGAACTATAGCGGATAGGTTTGTTCAGCATTATTTTCAAAAATTTCCTCTGAGTCACCTCTAGTGGACGCAGGTACGTTTTTGATACTCCGCCCCACCCAATTATACAATATGATAGGTGGCTTTGTACTAGGCTATAATAAATTATTTTTTTTGTTTAAGGTCTATCCTATCTTTCAGCTGACGAAATTTATAAAGAACAGTTCTCAGTTTCTTCAGCAGATAGTTTATGTGATAGTCCCATCTTAAATGAGAGTCTATAATGACTCCTAGATATTTTATTTGTGTTGTTGAAGATATTTTAGGTGTGCTTCCTATTGTGATAACTTGAAAGTGTGGCAAAAACGATTTGTAGTTACAGAACGGGACGAAGTTTCAAAGTGAATGTATGGTGTGGAATTTTAAATTAGCGAACTGTAGGTCCCTTTTTTGGACAAAGTTTAAATGGCAAACGGTATTTGAACTGTTTACGGACCGAGATATCTACATTTATCGACAACCTACCATTACTAGAGCAGATTCGTTTATTCTTTCAACAGGATGGGGCTTCTATTCATTCTACGAATGAAATACGGGAGTGGTTGAACAATGAGTTTGGTGAGCAGTGAATAGGTCGATATTTAGGTAATCCTTGGCCTGCTAGGTCTCCAGACCTAACGGCGTGTGATTGATTTTTATGGGGTATAGGGTTTATTAACAACGCCCATTTCGAAATGTAAAACATTTTGAAATTTGTATAATGAATTGTGCAGCACTGATCAATAGAACTTTGTTGAAAAATGTTCGCTGCGAATTGTTTTCCAGAACAATTCTATGTATGAAGCGCGGGGGTGGTCATGTAGAATATTGACAATTTGTACATTGTTTGTTTATTGAGTTTTTTTTATTTTTCCACATCCACCTAAACAATACTAAATTCAATTAGGATAAATAATGTATTATTAAGTTTTAATTACAAATATTAGTTGGTTTGAATTTGATTTACGGGTCTAGTATATTGAATAAGCTCATGTGCATCAATATACAGGGCATGACTACACCTAGTGACAAGACTAAATCGTGTTTTCATAATTAATCTCCCGCAAAATGTTTATTCCACAAATATTTGACCCAAACTTATGTGATTTAGGTTATTGAAGCTGTTTCCAGATAAAACAAGAATGTATAATCACCAGCCATTGCTTCTAATTTTTCCTCATGTCGTCAATTCATTTTGCATCGGCTAAAGTATTTAGCCCTTCCAAATTTAAAAATGGGACACAGCCCTTGAAAGAGAAATCCCAACTTTCCATATGGTCCAAGTTATGAACATTGGAATTAAAATAATTTCATATCATTAACCTACAAAATATTTTTTCATCTCCATGTAAGTAGCACTTATTGTATCACATTACCCATGTAACTAAGTCTTTGTTCTTCTTTTATTGTAGAAAACTTTTATTATCCGCTGATGATGAACCTATAGAGGTTCGAAACATGTTCACCCAATCGATGGTATTTATCTAATCGATTGTTAATATTATATTGTGGAGACGACTTCGAGTTTTTCTTCTTCATAAAATTATACCACTCCACTTCGAGATACAATGGACTTCTACCACATGTTAAACTGATTGAGAGCTCTAGAAACCCACACATAGATGATTATAATACCAAAAGTTCATTTGCTAACCATATTCTTAATCACAACCATAGCTTTGATATTGAGACTGATTTAGATATTTTACATGTTTGCCAAAAGGGCTCTTTACTCAATTTCCTTGAAATATTTGAGATCAATGCTGTCATAAACAATCCGAGTGTCATTTCCTTGAAAGAACAAGTACAGTTTGATTGTCGAAAGTTTTTTAATTCCCTTACATTTCATTACAACTTTTTCCTGCCTCGATCTCCGATAAACCAATTGTTCTTTGTCATAGTGCATTTGTTCGTTTGGACAGGTGTTATTCCGGTTTGCTCTGGGGTGTGGTTTTCCATTCTTCAGTACAAGTTGCAATTCGGGGTGTTCGTTGGAATAACTAGTCTGTCACATACAAACTGTTCTTTATTTTGATAGACAATTGTTCTACTCTTATAGATATATATAAATTTGTAAATATGGATAGGTGACATCTGAGCTCTTCGCATCGTATAGTAACTGCTTTGTTTGTGATTTACATCTAGTTCATATTTGTTCCGTGCATGGAGTTCTCGTGTCGCCGTTCCATGGTTAGGTTTGACAATTCAGTCTGACAGATGGATGGCTCTTTGGGTGCTGTCAATCACCAGCCATTGCTTCTAATTTTTCCTCATGTCGTCAATTCATTTTGCATCGGCTAAAGTATTTAGCCCTTCCAAATTTAAAAATGGGACACAGCCCTTGAAAGGGAAATCCCAACTTTCCATATGGTCCAAGTTATGAACATTGGAATTAAAATAATTTTATATCATTAACCTACAAAATATTTTTTCATCTCCATGTAAGTAGCACTTATTGTATCACATTACCCATGTAACTAAGTCTTTGTTCTTCTTTTATTGTAGAAAACTTTTATTATCCGCTGATGATGAACCTATAGAGGTTCGAAACATGTTCACCTAATCGATGGTATTTATATAATCGATTGTTAATATTATATTGTGGAGACGACTTCGAGTTTTTCTTTTTCTTTCTTCTTCATAAGAATGTATAATGTTTTTGAGTAGGAATAGAGGAATAAAATGGTATTTTTGTTTTTCTTAATTTTGTTCAAAATTGGTACATGAGATCCTCGTTGGATTCCAGACACATTTTCTCGATAAAATGTTTCGATATCTTTTCAATTTGACCCATTTTTCGGCACCACAGACAACTTCTTTTAAAATTCACGCCAAATATGAGGTCACGTGATATAAGTCGCAACGGATTTTTTAGTTGTCAGACATGCAGAAACGAACTGCCAATAGAGTTTTTCAGAAATTTCAATAACACATTTTTCCCATATGTAGCCAACTTTATGAGGGACACTGAATACATACATACAAATGTGAAGTTGAATAAAAGCTTGTAATGAATAAAATTTCCTGATCTCCAGCTGAAATTTTCGAAAAAAGTATAATGACAAGAAGAGTTATTCAAAAATACAAAATAGTGTTGATAAGAGAATAATTGCATATTGAAAAGGGAAACATTCTCAATTGAATATTGATAGAAAGATTTTTCTGTGAATTGAAAAATCCACGATTAAAATGAAGTTATTTTTTGTGAATGTCTAACAGAAAACAACTACTTCCCCGGCTAAAGCCACGCTGGACATTGAACTACATCTGAAAGATATTCTGAAAAGGCCCTAACTCAAAAGAAAAAAAAATCTGAAATTGAAAATTTGCATTTTTATTCAGATAGTTATTTGATTTTTCTATTCCAGTCTCAATTAAGAACTCATAAAGATGAATGAGGCAAAGAAGAATGTTCTCCAAAAGAGAATACTCACGAAAAATCATTCGTAACATTGACGCAGGAGGGACATCGCATTCACTAGGTCTTCAATACATTTTTGTCGACGAAAATCTATTTCACGCTTCCATGATCATCAGGAAGACCGGAAGAAATAGGAAACACATTTTCAAGAAGCAATCTCACTTTGCAAAGATGGAAAAAGTTACAAATCGTTTCTTTTGGAGAGACACTTTGAAATTAGTGTTTTCTGACATTAAAACCTGTCATGGGGTATGTAGATTGATTTGTTGAAAATATAAACAGGATGTTCATAAAATCAGATGTGGAATCATCTGCGACTGAAAGATAAACTTTAGTCACTGTCTTCCATCGTCAAGATAACCTCTTGTGGGTTATTCATGTTGAAAAGGGAAACATTCTCAATTAAATATTGATAGAAAGATTTTTCTGTGAATTGAAAAATCCACAATTGAACAGACAGAAAACAACTACTTCCCCGGCTAAAGCCACGCTGGACAGTGCTACATCTGATAGATATTCTGAGTACTCTCTTTTGGAAAACATTCTTCTTTGCCTCATTCATCTTTATGAGTTCTTAATTAAGACTGGAATGAAAAATCAAATAACTATCTGAATGAAAATGCAAATTTTCAATTTCAGATTTTTTCTTTTTCTTTTGAGTTTGGGCCTTTTCAGAATATCTATCAGATGTAGTTCAATGCCCAGCGTGGCTTTAGCCGGGGAAGTAGTTGTTTTCTGTTAAACATTCACAAAAAATAACTTCATTTTAATCGTGGATTTTTCAATTCACAGAAAAATCTTTCTATCAATATTTAATTGAGAATGTTTCCCTTTTCAACATGAATACCCCACAAGAGGTTATCTTGACGATGGAAGATAGTGACTAAAGTTCATATTTCAGTCGCAGATTATTCCACATCTGATTTTATGAACATCCTGTTCATATTCTCAACAAATCAATAATTGCATACTTGTTAAGAACATCCAATGACTGGAATAAATACGGACAATATGTTTTTAAACCTTTCGTTTTCGCTGCAACTTGATGTGAGTTGATGTGTGGTTTGGTATATGTTTAAGGAGAGGACTTATCGTGTGGCCCCCAAGATCTCCAGATTTGATCCCCATAGATTTTTTCTTCAAGGATATCTGAAATCTGCAGTTCATTGAACTCAACCTCAATTGAAGAACTCAAGGATCGCATTAGTCGAGAATGTCGAAATATGGAACACCTTGAAAGCAGAAGTGGAGGATGATTTTAGAGTTATAGAAAAGTGGTTTCGATATAATACACTAACTCTCAACCTGGAAAAAACAAAATATCTACCGTTTTCCTCATACTCCAGTGGACTACCAAATATGGGTCCTTTGATTATCGGACCAAATTCAGAAATACCTGAAGCTGAATCGATTAAATATTTAGGTATTGTAATTGACCGACACCTCAAGTGGGACCTTAACATAAGAAGAAGAAGAAATATAGTCAACAAGTTAAGAGGTATGTTATATAGA
Organism: Gonioctena quinquepunctata; assembly: GCA_018342105.1. Taxonomy (NCBI): domain Eukaryota; kingdom Metazoa; phylum Arthropoda; class Insecta; order Coleoptera; family Chrysomelidae; genus Gonioctena; species Gonioctena quinquepunctata. Next base: position 561,877 of record JAFIRS010000240.1, on the reverse strand, counting down.
TTTAAATATCTGAAAGATTACCTTGACACGAAACACCTAGAAATATTATACTACGCACTGGTTCAATCTCAACTAACTTACGGTATTGTGGGCTGGGGTGGTGTAAATGACACGCACTTAGAAAATTTAAACGTCATTCAGAGATGGATATTACGAATTATATACGGTAAACCACTCAGATTCTCCAATGATAAATTACATGAAGAATCGGGAATATTTGACAGTAGGCAACTTTTCTGTCAAAATATACTAGTCAACATAAAAAAAAACAAGATCTCTTCTCACCCTGTTACACACTCCTACAGCACAAGAAATAAAACAATATCATTAAGCGTACCTCGCTGTGACAAAACCATAGGGCAACGTCACTGTGACTTTCTTGCACCAAAACTTTATAGTCTAACACCTGTTGATATAAGGAACTTACAGAGCATCAATTTATTCAAGAAAAAATAAAAAATGGATTTTGGCTTTTGGAAGGAGCAAATTACACGATTTTGTTAATCAAAACTAAATTAATATATGGTTAGGTATTTTATACTCTTCAATCGAAACAATGAATGGTCTACTTATTATTTTATTAGTAATATAATTTATACTCATGTTCCCCCGTGTTAATTGTATAAGTCTGAGTACATCTATATATGTACGTATGCGCATATCTCTCAATTAGTTACTCGAATTTTTATATTCTGATACTTTTATATTTTATATTTGTACATTTTAGATTTTTAAACTTTTAAACTTCTCCCTTTTAGCACTTTACATTTTACATTTATAAATTTTACATTTTACATTTTTATAATTACACTTTTACATTTTACATTTTTACATTTTACATTTTACATTTTTCAATTTTCATATCTTCATATCTTCACATTATATCTATATATTTTATATTTTCAAATTATTTCATAACGAATCATCTTCAACTAGTTATGTAATGATCACCTACTGAAATTGATGGAACATACAACAACATGAAGCCACGTACAAGCGATAGTTACATTGGAACTAAAGCTTCTGTGGTATCCCCTGTTTATTTACTGTACGCACTTTAATCATATATACCTTTTTTGTAAATATTTTCTTGGTGAATAAACTTTATTATTATTATTATTATATTATCTGCGGCGATAATTTGAAAACAGGCTCTATTATTGTTAGGAGAATAACGGAAATAATTTTGTGCATTCACTGTGAATCGGAAAAAAATCGTTTTTGGAATACTCTAGGGGATACTCATTGTAGATTTTCTTAATACTGCAGGAAACACGATTCGATAGTTGTTTGTTGTTCAAAAGCTTTTTCCATTAGCCATACCAAATTGACCTTGACACTCGACTTACTAGGCTACTTACATTCTCAATTGAGAATGTTTCTCTCTTCTACATTGATATGTTTTTGAATTCGAGAAATACGAAATTCCGAATGAACTTGTAGTTCTTGTACACATTCAAAATGCGAATATTCGAACATAGAAACTGTTTTGTCAATGGTTAAGCAACCTCAACTTCTGCTTCTAACCTTCTGGTGAAAAACATTGGTTTGCTAACAAGTTGAAAAATTTATAAGTAGAAAAAGAAAGGAAACTTGCTAGAAAGTTTAAAAAACAATAAATACAAAGTGCAAATTATTAATTTGGTTGATGGCCAGATTGATTTAAATGATTCTCCTGTGTTGAATTTGTTTTATGGAAAATTAAACCGGTAATGGAATATAATTCCAATTCTATGTAATTCTATGGATTATTCCTAATTGCATTTCATATCTTCTATAATTCAATGAACGATTAAATAAAAAATCGGCATTTCTTCGATTTTCTTCGATCTTTCTTGTCGAATTATTTCACTTGATCACCGAAGCATCACGACCGGAATGTGAGGTCAGAGTGTGCAACGCTGAAATTGATTAAAATAGTCATTATGAACGTAATTGAGTTCGTCCTCTTGACACAGCTTGACTCACCTATGGATAATTACTGTTCAATATTTGTTTCACAAGGGAGCTGCATTCAATTAATTCCCGCAAGTTTCAGTGGATTTATGATTTATTATTAATAATTGGATAAGCATCCGAACACACCTTGAAATGGAATACGGTAGCGCTGAATTCGAGAAGCAGGAGATCTGTCTTTGTCTCTAAGATCCGATAGAAGATAAAAAATATAAAATCTAAATATAATTGTTTCATATATTTGAGATATTTCAGGAATGAATAATTTGTATATTTCATTCTTTCACGATCATCAGGAAAGGAGAGAGAATTGGGACACATATTTCCAAAATAAATAAACTTTGCAAATATGAACAATGTCAGGGACATTCCCTTGGAAGATCCACACTGAATACTTCTTTTACTTTCCGAAAATTATCAGCTCACGTTTTCTTGTTACCAATATCAACGTGCTTTCGATTGACATAAAATTATGAGGCACTTGTCAATATTCGTGGGATATGCGGTCAGATTTTTTTTTACAAGGAAGTAAAATAACTCGCAACAAAAACGGGTCAATCATAATCTTGTAGTCATTATAGTACTTGTGTGCACGTATCGATATATTCGAAGAAATAAATTTGTATTTTGTGCAGAATAATTTATTTGTAAAATAATAGCAGAGCGCTTTTGACTGTTAAGTCATCATCAGTGCTACTTGAAAATAAGTACTCATTGAAAATCTGAATTAGAATGATAGTTGATTTCAAATTGAAAATTATAAAAATGAAAAAGTGAGTTCAGAGTACAAACATGTTAACATTCATCCTGGCCCAGGATTATTCTGGATTGCAAATTATTGGAAATCCATATCTCTGTCCAATATTCATTGATGCAGTGAATTTGAAGCTTGACAATATGTGACAAGAGTGATAGGTGATTGACATGACAAGTGAATTTTGTGAAATGGAATCACAAAACTTGGAATCAGAAGCAACCCTGAAATAAGCCACCATGTCAACTGAAACACAGATCTGATAATGATCAGTCTAATGAGAACCTACATTAGTCAGATCTATGTCAAAGTATGTCAAGGAAATTGTTGTGTAACTCTCCAATTTCGAGCCAGCATAATCGAACTTTGGTACAAAAGCAAAGTCAGACGAGAACCTTCCTAGTCCCAAAGTTTTCGATCAAGAAGACTAATAAAGTAGAGGAAGAAGAAGAAAACAGCACAAAAGAATGACAGAAATTTCCAAAATTAGTCATCAGAAATTCCTAACTCATCAAAGTTACGTTCAGTCTCCACTAGGGGATGTTGCGTAAGGGTGGAAGTCTAATAAGAACTCATCCCAAAACCTAAAGTAGAAGGCCGGCACAACCTTGAAGATGCTAATCCAAACTAACACCTAGAAATATTTGTTCTCGGTGCTTTAGAGCAAGTTGAGAATGAGGAACACAAACTGTAGAAGGTTATTGAACAAGTAATATTATAATCGAGAAGGGAATATGAAATTATTTAAATTGTTGAACTGAACAGAGGTGAGAAGATTCGCCCTTGATAAAACTGTTTCTATGCTCATATATGCGTTGCTTGAAAGTTTCACCTGTTTGTCCTATGTAAAAACTTGGACAGGTATTACAAGTTGGTTTATATACTCCAGATTTGTCAGACTTTTCAATTCGATCTTTGTTGTTTTTAACAAATTTTCCCAAAATATTATTTGTTTTGTAGGCAATATTAATATCTTTATGCCTCAAATAATTATCAATTTTCTCTGAAGGTTTGCCGAAATAAATAATAACCTTGAAATTTTACTTTGCATTTGAATCGGTTGGATGGACTTCCTGAATTGCTTCTTTATAGAGTTTTTTCGATAGAATGCTGTCAACTAAACTTAGGAGTTATATCCGTTATTGGCTGCAATTTGTTTATAGGTCAGTAGAGATAGACATGATTTTCCCAAAATTTATTAATAATTACGAAATTTTCAAAACTTTAGTAGAGTGAAGAGGACTTTCATATGATATGTAGTCTGATTTTGCAACCCTTTTTTTCTGAACGGAAGATGTTGAAAATCAGGATTTAATGAATTTTCACATTATTAGCCCGAAAAAAATTTGCAAAAGTTCTGCAAACTTTCGAAGTTTTGAAAAATAGCAATTTACATCCTCTGATAAATTTGCAACTACTCATACAAAACGGAAATGTCTGTTTTATCGAAAAAAAATTGTTGTTAGTCCTAAATTCGAAAAAATAACTAAAATAATGTTCTTGACAAGAGTTTTAATTTGCAGCATCTTGCGTCAAACAGAGAATATATTTTTTCATTAAATTGTTTTTTTATTGAAATAAGTATCGGAATTATTATAAGTTCCAAATAATGGTTGCAAGTGGACATGTCCTGACGTAGAATACTTTCATTAATTTGCAACCTCGTCTACAACACGGAAATGAGGGTAAAATCAAAAAAAAAATATTTTCGTATTTGTACTCTACTAAAAAAAGCACAAGTTTGGCGTAAAGGGGAAGTATAATAATTTGCAAACTATGTTACAATGCGAAACATAATTGAAAAAATATTTATTGTTGCAACACCTGTGTTATCTGAATAATAAAGATTTTTATATACCTAATAAATGACATTAATTGTGTTACCAAGTTAACTATCGACCAAGAAGATGCTCGTCAACGGTAGATGAAATCATTCAATGTTGAAAGCTAACGTTTTCGATACGAATTTAAAACATCATATTACAATTAGGAATTTGCATAAAAAAATACTCTTGAGTAAGTTTGATGGAGGATCGAGAATCCCTCGACACATTTTCATAATTTTCTTGATTCATTAAAAAATTTGGGAATTATTGAGATTCAAAAAACACTCGTACAGTTGTATATTGGTACGATTAACCTACAACTGTGTTACATCACAGATTTCTGTTTACATAGTGATGAATGCACAGCAGTTTAGTAACATGATTTATTACCAGAATAATAAGAAGACTGACAATTATATTTTTATGACAGACAACTATTACTAACCAAAAACAATGCACATTCATCTAATAGTCCTGGAACTACAACTGAAATAGATTTGCCTACCAACATGTTTTTCCCTCTTCATTTTCAAATTTTTCATGAATCAAGAAAATGATTCTCACGTGTCTATTACATTTCAGTCCTCCATTCGGAATCAATAGAATTTTTCATGCGAAACCATAATTGTATTCAATTCAAGAAATACATACCTATAAAAATAAAATTTGAGATGTAATATCAATTTCATAAATTTTTATTTTTCAGCAACGTTTCTGTTTGATGATGAAAATTATGTACTTGCGAAATATACAATCGATAACGTTTTTATATTCTTAGTTCCATAGAGCATCGAATATTCATTTTAAAATCTCGTCGATTGCTATATAGTCATGTTGTGACTAGTGAAAATTTTAAATGATGAATCATTGCATGAAAACAGAGATTGCTTCTGAGATCAATAATTAGTTTCAAATATGTTAATGGTTAACTACGTAACCGTATTATTCTTCGGTGGCAATTTCAATCAACCAGTACAAAATACAACAATATCTGTTGTATGAATAATCAAGTATTCAACTGGACCACTGTATAATGTCGGTCTAATATATATCCTAAGCTTATTTGCACACTGTTTGCATTTATGGCCAAACTATTGAAAAAACAAATCAATTATCCAAAAATAAAATGTTCTGTTGAACAATGACGGTTCCAAATCTCTTGCTCCACGTGAAATATCAGTAGTAATTTCAATTGCAATTTGCATAACTTTTGCAATTATTTCAGAAGTTGTAGAAATGCAAAAAATATATATTGGTGGATAAATAGGTTCCATTTTTCGTAAGAGGTTTCAAAGTCACATATCCACTAAGACCAACATTATCTTTATTTGCAACCACAATAAAAAACTTTTGTAATTATTTCATTGCTTGTGTGTATTGAAAATGGGAGCGCCGATAAAAAGTTTGAAAAATAAATTATGCGTTTTCAGAAACTTTTTTTCGTTCACTTATCCAATTTGCAGAACTTTTGTAATTTCCTCAAACAAATTAAAATGAATAATTTAAATAAAATAAATGACAAGAAACAAGGTTCCGTAACTTTTACAAGGTTGCAAACTTAATGCATGTTGTAAAACACCATTACTATAGGTATCCCTAGTTTGCAGAGCTTTTGCAATTTTCACTGCAATAATAAAGCATGAAAATGTTTTTTGCAATTCATCGTAGACTTCTGCAAAATTTTATAGTTTGTTTTCATTCATGTACTAACATACCATTGAAGTTTGAAAACTTTTGGAATTAATGTTAATTGATTGCCTATATCTACTGGGCTATTAATTATATTCAATTCTTTGTTGAAATTATCTTCTGTCAGAGGAACATTCACTTGTCTGTGGATCATACTTTTATAAGCGGCTACTTGGTGTTGGTAGGGATGAGTGGAAGTACTATTGCATTGTAATATCTGTATACGAAGGTTTGCGAAAAATTGAAAAATCAAAAGAATTTTATCGAATCATTCATTTCAATTTCTCTTGTGAATTTGATTGAGCGGTGATTACATCAATGAAGTCAAAAAATGTATTTAATTGTCTATCAGTTCCTACAAAGCAACATAAGATGTCATCCACATATCTATACCAGTATAAGAAGTTTTTCATCAACGGGTTGTTATGAATTTTCACTTTCGAGATTATCCATGAAAATTTCCGCTAGTAACGGACTGTGATATCAGAAACAATGCCATAGTGATGTTTCACTTTCATGATGACAATTTGAATGATAAGTTGAAATATCTGTATTAGTGTAATGATCTGAGTCATATGATAGGTAAATTATACTTGAAAATACCACCAGAGAGCTATGTGTATTCATAGCATGTAGAAAAACAGAGAAAAGATCTACAGGGTTGTTTTATTTTCAGGTGAACGATACCTAGAAATTCTGAGAAATCTGATTTGAAAAATGTTGCAATAATCGTGTTTAATAATATCACATGACTGATTTGTTGAAAATATAAACAGGATGTTCATAAAATCAGATGTGGAATCATCTGCGACTGAAAGATAAACCTTAGTCACTATCTTCCATCGTCAAGATAACCTCTTGTGGGGTATTCATGTTGAAAAGGGAAACATTCTCAATTGAATATTGATAGAAAGATTTTTCTGCGAATTGAAAAATCCAGGATTGAAATGAAGTTATTTTTTGTGAATGTCTAACAGAAAACAACTACTTCCCCGGCTAAAGCCACGCTGGACATTGAACTACATCTGATAGATATTCTGAAAAGGCCCTAACTCAAAAGAAAAAATTTTCAATTTCAAATTTGCATTTTCATTCAGATAGTTATTTGATTTTCTATTCCAGTCTTAATTAAGAACTCATAAAGATGAATGAGGCAAAGAAGAATGTTTGCCAAAAGAGAGTACTCACCAGAAATCATTCGTAACATTGACGCAGGAGAGACATCGCATTCACTAGGTCTTCAATACATTGTTGTCGACGAGAATCTATTTCACGCTTCCACGATCATCAGGAAGACCGGAAGAAATGGGAAACACATTTTCAAGAAGCAATCTCACTTTGCAAAGATGGAAAAAGTTAGAACCAAAAAAATAAATAATTTCATTTTAATCGTGGATTTTTCAATTCACAGAAAAATCTTTCTATTACATGACCTTGTGAAAACTTCATTACATTCGCCAAAATCACTAATATAACATTGGATTTAATGTTGGGGTTTGTGGGAGCCTTGATTGATTTAGGAAACAGATGAAAGATAGAAAACTTTATTCAGCGGAGAGACAATGTTAAAAATGTATCGCTTGCGGCGTTCTAATTGCAACTGCCCTCTTGCGCTTGACCTAGATTTCCGGTAGGGTGTCAGTGTTGACCATCTGGTTAGGACAGGACCGTCTTGGATAAATGTGGATCGTTACACTAAGAGATTATACCACACGAATCATATTGCTCTTTTTCAGTTCATAAATCTGACACTAAACAACTTCACTTCATTTTTTTTTATAAAAATATTCATTTGCATAAAAGAAATCAAAAAACAGATATAAGAAAGTATTAAGAATAAACATAGGAAAGCCACAGAAGTGTATAATAGTTTCAAGTGTTATACTCCTTGTGCGTGACTATGTTATGGTTGGCTATGATACATGAAGATGGATTATGACGATTTGAATATGAAAACTTGAAGTTATGGGTAGAGAGTGACGTAATATATAACATGATACAATTCAGAAATACAATAGAGAATGGATGACAACACGTCAAGAGAAACAAATTTCAAATATAACCCTTAATCAATATTTCAATATTTATGATTCAGTCACTACATATCATTGAAAATTGTTAATTCACATGGAAATGGCGTATGTTCCATTTTGGGTATGGGGTATGATACATGAATTTGAATCAAAATCATAAGAGGAATCCAAAAATTCTAGAAAATACAGGGTGTCCTATTGAAAATGACAAAATTGACGTCAAGTGTCATAATAACGAAAATATTTTACCTGGATTCTCAATATTTTCTTCACCCTCACTACACATTTTCAGAATAATACTATTTTTAGTTCTCTGTATATAGATCGGGTTAACTCATGAGATATACCCTGTATATATATTCTCTACATAGAAGAGGGTAATCGAATACAAATCAACACCTACACTTTGGTAAATGGTTCTTTCTGCACGTCTGAGTTTAATCATAATTCATATGTGATTTTGCCAATCATCAGCTTCGATATCATGATGAGGTGTTGATTCCATCATTATTCGCAACTCAAATTGATATACAGATTCTTGCACCATTATCGTTGCTGTTTGTGAATCCGGTGTGGGGTCCTCATAAGGATCACCCATCGATATTTACCTTTTTCAATTACAATCCATAAAGAAATCCAATTGTGACGTCAAGCATATACAGGGTGATTCAAAAGTACTTTGACAATCTTCAGGAGGTGATTCCTCACAATATTCTAATATGAATTTATTGTCCAAATAAATATATGTCCGGAAACGCTTTGTTTCCAAGATACAGGGTGTTGAAGTTTTATTTTTATTTTCGTTTTTTTTTTAAATAACTTTCGAAATACTGACTTTAATTGAACAAAAATTGGTATTGGGAGATATTTTGAGGTGTTAAATTCGAACCTGATGTTATAATTGCTCTTACTCGTAGGGGGCGCCACCTACACGTCTTTTCCATTTTTGATGATTCATTAGTTTTTTGAGCGTACTTCTAGCCCATTTTTCAGTGAAAAAATCAATTTCTGTATTATATCTACGTAAAAAAACTACTCTTGCTACAAGTCGCTATAAGCAACCGTTTTCTAGATATTTGGACTTGAAAATTTCAAGTCGATTATTTGATAATCGATGCGTGTTGAAGTTATTAGCATTATTTTGCATTTATCACAAGAATGCTTAGGAAATGAATTTGACTTTCAAGTAAATAGTTTTGGTAATTACATATTATGTGACAGTTGAACGTTTTGTTGAAGTTTCTGTAAGTTTTAAAACACTTATTTTGAAAAAATTTATTATTTAAAGAATAATGCTCATTTAGCCGATATGCATTTCGTTTATGGCCTGGCGGATGGCAATGCGCGCGAAGCAAGACGTATTTACCAGGAGCGATTTCCTAATCTAGTACTGCCTTCAGCTCCAACATTTACCAGTCTCCACCGTCGCTTGACAGAAACAGGTAGCTTTAAGAGGGCAGCTGATATCATTGGGAAACCACGAGCAGTCCGAACCCCAGAATTGGAAGAAGTTGTTTTGAACGCTCTCGAGGAGAATCCAGAGACAAGTACAAGAATAGTTGCTGAAGCTCTCAATTCTACTCAGTCCACAGTTTGGAGAATTATCCACGATCAACAATTTTATCCATACCATATTCAAAGGGTACAAGCTCTTTTGCCACGAGAGTTTCCCCAACGCATTACTATGTGTCAGTGGTTTTTAAGAACATTGGCTGGAAATCCCCAATTTTCAAGATATGAACTCTTCACGGACGAGGCAAACTTCTCCCGAAATGCTATAACAAACTTTCATAACAACCATGTTTGGGCTCTGGAAAATCCGCACGTAGTTACTGAAAGACATAATCAGTATCAATTTTCTGTAAATGTATGGGCGGCAATAATTGATAATTATTTGATACAAAAATGACTATTTCAAACGAGTAAAAATGAATAGAATAGGTGGCGCCCCCTACAAAAACCCAAAACTACTTACTAAAACGTCGAATTCATTTCCTAAGCATTCTTGTAAAAAATGCAAAATGATGGTATTAATTGAATGAATGTGGTTTTTTGTGGAGGAACAAAGTTTCTTGACATGTTTTTTGGGTAACCTTCCACAGATAAAAAATTGCAGAACATATCCTCACATCCAATGGCAATCATACGATTGAAAGGAATAGGACAAAAATCTTGATGAAAGAACTACATCACGAGAGGAGAAAATTGAAAGAAACGGCCTGTATACTTCTTTCCAATAACAACTACTTTCCAACGAATTCTGTTGGTTACCTCTATATTACTCAGAGGGAAGTGAGATATACGTCACTCTCAAATTTTGTCGGCAGATCTCAATTGACATCCGTCAGTTGAAAAAGCAAAAAGACTCGCAAGAAAAAATTCAAATTATTCAAACAATTAAGGAGATTTAGAAGATTTGAGAACGGGGGCAGATATAGTCTCCAAACGTCAATCAAAAACTATATAGAGAAGTATCTTTTGAATTTTCACTATTTTTTTATAGGCATATTCAGGGAACGAAAAGTTACTGACCAATTGAATCATTTTTCTGTAGGAAATATAATTTGGTGAACGCAGTAACTTATCGGGGTGAACTAATTAGTTTGCCCTTTCAACACTTGTATAGATTTTCCTGATTATATTTTCATTTTCCGACTGTGGAAGGTTACCCAAAAAACATGTCAAGAAATGGTAATAACTTCAACACGCATCGATTATCAAATAATCGACTTGAAATTTTCAAGTCCAAATATCTAGAAAACGGTTGCTTATAGCAACTTGTAACAAAGTTAGCTTTTCCACGTAGATATGATGGAGGAATTGATTTTTTCACTGAAAAATGTGCCAGATGTACGCTCAAAAAAGTTATGAATCTTCAAAAAAGAAAAAGACGTTAGGTGGCGCCCCCTACGAGTAAAAGCAATAATAACATCAGGTTTGAATTCGACACCTCAAAAAACTTCTGAATACCAATTTTCGTTCAGTTAAGGACAGTATTTAAAAAAAAACGAAAATAAAAATAAAATTTCAACACGCTGTATCTTGGAAACGAAGCGTTTCCGGATATTTATTTATTTTGGACAATTCATATTAGAATATTGTGAGGAAGCACCTCCTGAAGTTTGTGGAAGTACTTTTGAATCACCCTGTATAATAAAGAGATGAGTGGGTTGGTGATTTGCCCAGGAGTTCAAATATACTAAATATGAATTTTTGGTCCGCAAAAAACATGGGCTGGGCACCTCGTTATCGTGGAGTAACAGTGAAAAACCAAAACTTCAAAGGTTTAGCTTTGATTCTACCAGGGCAGATTCAGTTGGCTCTCCTGTTTCAATCAGGACAACTCTTGGCACATGCAGAAAGTCGCTGCACACTATGTTACAAATTTCTGCCACCTCTTTCTTAGTGTCTCTATGGGGTAATGCTGTAGTTGAGGTAACTGTCAGGCGGAATTTTCCAGCATTCAAGAATTGAAATATTTCATACTCTCCATCACTTCCGGTTTCACCAGAAACGACCCCAAATTTCAAATGTATATGTTCATGCTCAGACGCATTATTACTTTTGCATCTATCTTATGGACATTAATAATGAATAAAAAATATTATATGACAGTGTTTTCCGCCTAGTTGAGTACCTATGGCGGTTTGATATTTCCAAAACCACTAAATATAAAAAAGTTACGAATCCATTGATGGTTTCGAATCGAAAATCGGATAGATAAGAATCCTAATACAGTAATTATTTTTTGAAAAATTATCAGGAAATTGTTGTATATCGCTCAAGTACAAAATTGAAATAAACTGAATTAAAAAACATCAATTTTCATATAATAAAAGATCATTATCCATTCCAACAAAAAAAAATATCCATTATACCGGGATTAGTTGAAGGTAATTGAATGTTCGAAGTGCATTTCGGCAATTTCCTGACATTTGATGGCTCTATCAATTGTGTTTCGCGTCACATTTCGCGGCATAGCGGGATTCATGGTAGCAATTTCAAGTGTTCGAGGAGCTATATGAAACACTTGTGCCCACACAAAAAAGTCTAAAATATTGGGATCAGATGGTCTGACAGGCCAACGTACAGGATAGTCCGGTCAATTTAGACCAAAAAATGAGAGTGAAGTTACATAAAGTCCCAACAAGCTGAATTTTTGTGAAGTTGTTCAAAACATAATTACAAACAATGTCTAGAAGTTCCCCATCATTCCCCTGTAAGGAAAAAATTTAATTCAAGGTCAAAGGTCAAAAAAATTAGTTTTTCGCGATTTTCAGCAAAACGGTGAGTTTTATCATGAAAGTACCTCAGACAAAAATTATGGATCATAAAATTATCTATAAAAAAAGTATCAATACTTTTTTTCTTACGAGCCACCGTTTCTGAGATATAACGATTCTAAAAGTTATAAAAGTTGTTATCGTCATAATATGCATGAGTACGCCATGTATATACATCTAGAGTTGTAAAATTTTATATAATATATATATATATATATATTAAATGTTTAAATATTTTTCTATCGGTCATTGTAACTTATACTTACAATATAAAATATACATAAGTTTTAACTACAAGAATATCAGGTAAAAAGAAACCCAGTCCCTTAATCTTTAAGCCAGTGTAACTTCGAGACATCTGTCTCTTGTTTCATTGTGTACGTGGCTATGGTCTTTACCTGCTATAATAAATGAAATACCGTTAGTCTTGAGCGTCACTCTGTAGTGAAAACACGTGTTTATTCTAACCTATATTGTGCTAATACCCACAACAAGTCTCGGTTCATTTCAATGTTGAAAGAAAAGTTTACGGCTGAAAATATATTGGTAAAACAAGCTAATAATGATGCTGATGTATTGATTATTGAAACAGCAATAGAGCAATTCAATTTGACAAATACAACTATTGTTGTTGGTGAAGATGTTGACTTACTTGTATTACTCACTGCTCGAACGCCAACTGAAAAAACTATTTTTTTCTTAAAACCAGGAAAAGCTCAGCATCAATCAGCTATATATTCATCAAAAAGTTTATTTACTTTTGTAAAGTGTAAAGATCATGTACTATTTTTACACGCAATAACTGGCTGTGATACGACATCTGCATTTTACAGGAGGGGTAAAACAGCAGTTTTCAAAATGTTTGAAAAACAAGATTTAATTCAATGTGCTGAAGTTTTTAAAAAAAGTGATTCAACTCAACAAGAAGTTATTACCAACGGCATCCGCTTTCTTCTTTCTATGTACGGAGCTCCTAAAAAAACTACCTGTTTAGATAAACATCGATATGCATGTTTCGTTAAAAATACTAAAAATAAAAAACAAGTTCAATTAGCTTGTCTTCCTCCAACCTCAGTTGCTGCTCACCAAAATCTTCTTCGAGTATATTACCAAGTTCAAGTGTGGCTTGGTTATCAGCTAGACCCTACAGACTGGGGTTGGAAGTTGGTCAACAATATATTAGAGCCAGTTCAAACTTTACTTCCACCTGCGCCGGAAAACTGCTGAACACTATTTTTGCAACTGCAAAAGGGATGCAGTGCTAAATGTGGTTGCAAAAAAGTCGGTCTGTCTTGTTCTTTGGCATGCACAAATTGTCAAGGCCGGTCGTGCTCTAATATTGAATCACAAACAATGGAGGATTCGTTTGACTCCGACGAAGTATCATGCGATACATCGCTATTGACGCAATTTACTTGCATCCAAAATGAAGATGAAGAAGAAGCAGGAGAAGAAGAACAAGAAGAAGATCAAGAAGAAGAACAAGAATTTGAAACTTACGAATAAGACGAATAAACTTCAACACTTTTTTTTCATTTACATCGCTTTTATCTTTCCCAATCTTTGAAAATTTCCGTTATTTTGCAATAGTTTTACATTAAACAGGATCACAACTGACCCGTGGAGTAGGCCTACTGGGGAAACCACGTTAACAAAAACGCGCTAAGTACACTACCTCATAGGTGGCGTGGAAACGTGTGCATATTATGACGATAACAACTTTTATAACTTTTAGAATCGTTATATCTCAGAAACGGTGACTCGTAAGAAAAAAAGTATTGATATTTTTTTTATATATTTTATATATATATATATATATATATATATATATATATATATTTTTATGATCTACAATTTTTGTCTGAGGTACTTTTATATAAAACTTACCGTTTTGCTGAAAATCGCGAAAAACTCATTTTTTTGACCTTTGACCTTGAATTAAATTTTTTCCTTACAGGGGAATGATGGGGAACTTCTAGACATTGTTTGTAATTATGTTTTGAACAACTTCACAGAAATTCAGCTTGTTGGGACTTTATGTAACTTCGAATGTCTAAATTGACCGGACTAGGACCATTCGTTGCAATAACTCGCTCATTTATCCGGTTTATTAAATAGTTCACGACTTGGATGCTATAATAAAGCGGAGCTTGTTGAGAATACATCACTTCGGAAACAGCAACTGATAAGTCCATTAACAATTCTTCAATATCATTCTGATATAATTCCCCTATCCCCTATGAACGGTCCCTGAAATGAAATTGGTCCAATTTATTTTACTTCCGATTGCAGCAGTTCGAGTCCAAATACCGCGGTAATGAACATTCAATTGAAGCTATGTTTTGCACAAAAAATAAGGAAATCAATGAATTTCTCGAAAACCGCTTGAGATAGGTATAAGGAAGTTCCATACGAAAATGATTGTAAAGCAATAGCAAAGCAAAAATGCAATAATATACAGGGTGTCTCATTCAAAATATCAAAGTTGTTGCTACTTTTCAATATAAGCGGCAACGCCGCAATGCTGAAAATATTTTAGATCGATAGAGCAGAACTAATTACCCAAGAAACCAAATTTTCAAAATAATCCTGTGTCCGTTCTCCAGAAACGTCCAATAGGCCATCGAGTGTGGGACACCCTGTATATATAGATAAATATATACAACGACCCATTTTCCAACTGAATGAAACATTTTTTTTTGTGAAACATAATTCGTTAGCGTGATTGATAGGAATTTCAGGATCGTCAAATAATTACTGAAATCTACCATTCCGGTTTACCGCAATTTTGGCTTTTTTTTATTTCTCTCAGTGTACCTTGGTGTACAATATTTCTCGTCGACCCTAGCGAATGTCCTATTGAATGTGTGCTTTCTTCCAAACACGGAAATAATGAAAACATGTCCTTTGCACCTTGTATCGGAGTATGAAATTTCCAATTAATATGGAACAATGTTTATTCACGAGTAACAATACGTTACGGCGACAATAAAAATTAATATCCATCTGCAGAGATTTATGCATTAGCTACCATTCACAACAATACAATGTCAAACATATTTTTAATTTTACGACTCCGAAAGAAAAGATATATGGCCATTGTTCGAGTCCTAAATAAATTAAATCGTTAACATTTATAGTGTTCAAGTCTAATTCAATCGGTGGAATTTAAATATTTATATCGTTCGAGGAGAGATTTAGTATGTTCGAGTTGATTTTTTATGATGAAGATAGTCTCCGGCGCCTAAAAATGCTGTAGCTCGAGCAAGCGGCTTTTTATGGCGAACAAAAATGGCCATTTACCGAAGACCTGACCGATAAATATGTTGGTTCGGAACATTATCTACGAGCGAAAGTTCCACTTCTTAGGCTTTGGATTACACTCATTTAACTGGTATTTTCTCTCTCGAATATTCATAGGAATGTAAAGAATCGGAATATTCGACAAATTAATTACAAAAGCTAATGACCAGATTACTTTATCGATAGAGTGATTCTACAGAGAGTCCTCAAGAAGTTCCAATAGTTTACACACGCTTTATTAGCTTCTCCTGTATGTATGTATGTCACAGAATATTTGAAATTGATTTTCACCCACTTCCAGACATCAAAATTATTTGAAATTTTGCACACGTATTAAAAACCAGTAACAATAATTATAATACTAATAATATTGATAATAATAATAATAATAATTTCTTTATTTTCACAAATTAATTTGTACATCAACAGTGTGAAAATACAAATAAAAAATAGAAAAACGTCAATGAAATCAAGGAATAGTCGAAAAGAGACAATCTAAAACCTCCGGACGTAAAATGAACATCACATACACGTCCCAAACAATAATAATAAATAATTTAAAATATAAATATAAAAATATGACAATAACTATATAACTCTAGGTGTATATAAAGAAAACGTTCACGTTACAAAACAAGTTACGACAGAAATTCCTCAACAGTGTGAAAATAAAAATAAAAAAAATAAAAACGTCAATAAAGTCAAGCCATAGTCGAAAAGAGACAATCTAAAATCTCTGGATGTATATAGGAACATCACATACACGTCACAAACAATAATAAGAAATAATATTAAATATAAATATAAAAATATGACAATAATTAACTATAAAGAAAACGTTCACGTTACAAAACAAGTTACGACAGAAATTCCTCAACAGTGTAGCAGTTTTTTGACAATAAGAGCTGCTTAACTTTTGCCTTGAAAATATGTACATTTCCTGAAGCTTTAATGACATCGGGAAGTTTGTTGTACAGTTTGCATCCCTGATATTCAAAGCTTTTTTGGTAGGGTGCAGTGCGATGTTGACTGGGTAGGAGTAAGTGTGCATTTCGTGTCAAATGGGTATGTGGTGATCTGTTGGAAGCCAATATGTTTTTGTTGCGGTATACATATGTGCACGCCTCAAGTATATATAGTCCTGCAACTGTTAATATTTTTAAGTTCTGGAATGCTCCCCTACAGGAATCCCTAAAACCCAACTTAGCAATGATCCGTATTGCATATTTCTGTATTATGAATACTCGACCCACAGAGGAACTTGTGCCCCAGTTCAGTATGCTATACCTGAGATGAGAATTGAAATTCGCATAGTAAAGCGTAAGTAGAATCTCTTGACTGCAGTGATTGGAGAGAAACCTAAGAGAGTAGCAGGAATTTCTGAGTTTTTTGCACAAATTATCTACTTGTGGCTTCCATTGTAAATTGTTGTCGAAGACAACTCCTAACATGTTGGTTGTTGTTGTGGAATCCAATGATAATTCAGTATTCTGAAACAAACTCACCTCATGGTGTTGTCGTCTTATCATGAATTGAAGCATTTTGGTTTTTGTTTTATTCATTTCTAAATTATTTTTCTCAGACCAACTGATAACTTTACTGAAAGTGCTTTCAGCTGTATTTTTAAGGGAGTTTAGGTCATCCTCAATAACTAGTATATTAGTGTCATCAGCATAACATATACAGTGAGTGGAAGAATTTCCATTCAGATACACCAATAAATCATTAGCAAAAACTAAATATAATAGAGGCCCCAAAATGGATTCCTGAGGCACACCTTCGGCAATATGTTTTTCGGAGCTTGTATTCTCCCCAATTTTTACTATTTGTCTCCTATTTTTTAGGTAGGAGGTCAATAAATTGAGCGGCAATCCTCTAACCCCATATCTCGAGAGTTTTTCCAGCAAAAGACTGTGATTCACGCAATCAAACGCAAAATCAACAAACAATCCAAGTACACACTTTTTTTGGTCCAAGGCCGTTATTATTCGACTGTGAAAATACAATAATTTCGTAGCTCACCAAGATCGTCAGAAATAGAATAATTAATGAAAAACCTCTTTATAGACAAGCTTTTATTCAGATGCACTGAGAAGTAAAAAATAATTGCTTCGGTAGTGTGACGTAGGTTATTTCGAGTTATAGTTTCAAGAGCTTGTTGTGTTTTCAGTACGAATCGACAAGCTTTTGAATCTATAACTCACGGATTTTTTAATTTTTAGTGCATTTGAATAAAAGCTTGTCTTTTTAAACGTTTTTATTAATTTAATTTTGTGATTTTTAGTAAGTAGGTACGCCATAATCTATCCATTTTTGGCGAAGTATCGTTATTATGAGGCATTTTTCATGTGAGTTTGAGCTATCTAGTTCTTCAATGTGGAGACCATCTAAAGATCAACTCGCCAGACATTCTGGAGCTGCCAATTTATGAATTTTGACAAAAAATCAATGATTTTGACTAATTAGAAAAATCGAATTAAACGGTTTTCTTCACATAAAAGATTCAATATAATTGAACCAGAAAACTTTCCTGGCAAATACCACGCAGAACGTTGAATGATATTCACCTGAAAATCCATGCATCCCCCACAAATGGTTGAAGTAAATGTTTCTTTAGTCGATTTGTTTAATTAATGTCGTGTTCACCTAACAATCCGCATACCGGTTTAAGGCTTTTTTGGCCCTCATCAGTACGGAGTAGTCAACCAGCCAAAGGTCCGAAGAGCTCTGGCTGATGCTCTGGTTCAATTTATATTGAATCTTTTATGTGAAGAAAACCGTTCAATTCGATTTTTCTATTTATTCCACTTCACATGGCGTTTATCTTTCACTATATGCTAGTCGGGCTTGCCACTCCTACTGTGAAGGAATCTTTTCTTTAGAAACCTATCGAGGTGGGAGATTTTCGGAGTGTTTCTTTCTGTCACTAGGTACCGCCAGTTAAAAGTTTTCTTTTCCGGCGTACCTATAGGTGTTATAGACTCGATGATGGTTTTCGTTATGTTGTGTCTCGCTTCAGCCAGAGCTCTTCGGACCTTTGGCTGGTTGACTACTCCGTACTGATGAGGGCCAAAAAAGCCTGAAACCGGTATGCGGATTGTTAGGTGAACACGACATAAATTAAACATAATCGAGCTTATCATAAAGAAACATTTGCATTCAATGTCCATTTATATGGAGGTATGCATGGATTTTCAGGTGAATATCATTCAACGTTCTGCGTGGTATTTGCCAGGAAAGTAGTTGTTTTTCACCTGAGATCTACCATTTTCTGGTTCAATTTATATTGGATCTTTTATGTGAAGAAAACCGTTTAATTCGATTTTTCTATTTATTCCACTTCACATGGCGTTTATCTTTCACTATATGCTAGTCGGGCTTGCCACTCCTACTGAGAAGGAATCTTTTATTCAGAAACCTATCGAGGTGGGAGATTTTCGGAGTGTTTCTTTCTGTCACTAGGTACCGCCAGTTAAAAGTTTTCTTTTCCGGCGTACCTATAGGTGTTATAGACTCGATGATGGTTTTGGTTATGTTGTGTCTCGCTTCAGCCAGAGCTCTTCAGACCTTTGGCTGGTTGACTACTCCGTACTGATGAGAGCCAAAAAAGCCTGAAACCGGTATGCGGATTGTTAGGTGAACACGACAAAAATTAAACATAATCGAGCTTATCAGAAAGAAACATTTGCATTCAATGTCCATTTATATGGAGGTATGCATGGATTTTCAGGTGAATATCATTCAACCTTCTGCGTGGTATTTGCCAGGAAAGTAGTTGTTTTTCACCTGAGATCTACCATTTTCTGGTTCAATTTATATTGAATCTTGTATGTGAAGAAAACCGTTTAATTCGATTTTTCTATTTATTCCACTTCACATGGCGTTTATCTTTCACTATATGCTAGTCGGGCTTGCCACTCCTACTGAGAAGGAATCTTTTATTTAGAAACCTATCGAGGTCGGAGATTTTTGGAGTGTTTCTTACTGTCACTAGGTACCGCCAGTTAAAAGTTTTCTTTTCCGGCGTACCTATAGGTGTTATAGACTCGATAATGGTTTTGGTTATGTTGTGTCTCACTTCAGCCAGAGCTCTTCGGACCTTTGGCTGGTTGACTACTCCGTACTGATGAGGGCCAAAAAAGCCTGAAACCGGTATGCGGATTGTTAGGTGAACACGACATAAATTAAACATAATCGAGCTTATCAGAAAGAAGCATTTGCATTCAATGTCCATTTATATGGAGGTATGCATGGATTTTCAGGTGAATATCATTCAACGTTCTGCGTGGTATTTGCCAGGAAAGTAGTTGTTTTTCACCTGAGATCTACCATTTTCTGGTTCAATTTATATTGAATCTTTTATGTGAAGAAAACCGTTTAATTCGATTTTTCTATTCATTCCACTTCACATGGCGTTTATCTTTCATCTTCGACTGAATTCATAATCTGCGACCCCGAACAACCCGACATACTAATTTTCAATAGAAACGCTCCATAATCACAAAACTCGTCCACCATCTTGGAGCGGTCATCTTGAAATTATGAATTTTGACAATAAATTCATGATATCCGACCCCAAAAAACCCCCACTTACCAATTTTGAATAGAATCGTCCCATGATTACGAGACTCGTCCGCCATCTTGAACTTTCGAATTTTGACAAAATATTCATAATCTCCGACCCCGAAAACCTCCACATACCAATTTTGAATAGAAGCGGACCAGAATCACATCTTAAATCACATGAAAACGTTTTTTGCAATTACAACAATGTTCCGCTCATCGCAAACTTCTGCAGAATTTTCCGGTTTGTTTTCATTAATGTACTAACATTCCATTGAAGTTTGAAAACTTCTGGAACTAATGTTAATTGATTGTCTATATCTACTGGCCTATAACCCCGGAATTTGAGTGTGTCTGTACTACAGTTACTATCTTAATTATCTCTAGTTATAATTACCTCCTGAATGCGTTATAGTTATAGTTAATTACTCTCCAAGAATCTGTTTTCTTCGCGAGCTTCGCTTAATCTTTTATTATACAACTTTGAGACCTTACCCACTGATCATGTGCATTTTAGTACTTGAGTTTAAGCTTTTTCAATAAGATCTGAGTTTCTTCAGACAATAAAGTACATATTGATTTGATTTGATCATTGAGCGATAGGTTATAATCCCAAAATAGTATCAAGAATGAGTATTTCGCCTCAAAAAATAATCTTCCAATAATATGACTCACATGTATTGAACAAAATGATGGGTTTCATCTTCCGGTCCTGTCATGACTATCGAAACAGTGAACTAAGCTTATCAATCATCTGAAATCCCCCGTACTAGGCCAGTAGATATAGACAATCAATTAACATTAATTCCAAAAGTTTTCAAACTTCAATGGTATGTTAGTGCATCAATGAAAATAAACTATAAGAATTTGCAGAAGTCTACGGTGAACGAAACATTGTTTTGATTGCAAAAAACGTTTTCATGCTTTATTATTGCACTGAAAATTTCAAAAGTTCTGCAAACTAGGCATACCGATAGTAATGATGTTTTACAACATGCATTAAGTTTTCCACCTTGTAAAAGTTACGGAACCTTGTTATTTGTAATTTTTTTCAGTTTTTCATTTTGATTTGTTTAAAAAAATTACAAAAGTTCTACGAATTTTATAAGTGAACGGAAAAAAAGATGAAATATCCACGTACATTTGCAACCATTTCTGAAAAACGCATAATTTATTTATCCAACTTTTTTATCGGCGCTCCCATTTCAATACACACAAGCATTGAATCATAACAAAATTTTTATTCTGGTTGCAAATAAAGATAATATTGGTCTTAGTGTATATGTAACTTTGTAACGTCATACGAAAAATGGAACCTATTTATCCACCAATATATTTTTTGTTCCTTTTTACAGCTTCTGAAATAATTGCAAAAGTAATGCGAATTGCAATTGAAATTACGACTAATATTTTACGTGAAGCAAGAGATTTGCAACCGTCATTGTTCAACGGAACAGTGGTAGGCCATAAATGCAAACATTTTGCAAATAGGTTTAATATACAGAGTGGCCACTTTTTTAATGGGATTGTATTGGTAACTTTTAAACCATAAGAGTTAGAAGGTCGGTCAAATGGAGAAAAAGTTGCATTCATAGAAGCATTGTCAAGCAGTTCAAACAAATCGAGAATTATCAGGGCCGGTTATTGAGATATCATAAGAAAAGTAAATTCTGTCATTTTGATTTTTCTTTTTTTCCCACTTTATTTCGAATATTATCAAAAAATGTCACGGGAGTTTTTTATTCGACAGTAAATTATCCCCATTTCAACATTATCAGATTTTGTATCCAACGTTTCGTACGCTCTGGGCCACCCTCAACCTCATTTTTTTCAATACGGACCTGCATATTTTATGACACTTTTCGAAATAACTTTTAACGCTGAATTCAACGATATATCAAACAATGTCATTCAGAGTTGATTTTCAGGTGATTTTGACCCTTATCCAAATTTCTTTGGGTGGGATCTGTATTACATTTAGGTACCTTTAGTTTAATTAACCACATGCAATACATTTCGATAAGAAAATCAATTTGGGTCAGAACATTGATATCGTTGATAGACTTGTTTTTTCTTACATACACACAACTCTAGGTTTATTGAATGTATTATTTTCAAGTAGTAGGCCGTGGATAAAAAAGAACATAACAAGAAATGTCATATTATTTGTCACTTCGTTTATTATTGTGTCACAAGAACTTGTCATTAAATACTTTTCTGAGTTATTTCAATTCAACTTATTCGATATGGTAAGATACACAAATGAAGAGAAGAGAGATATGTACGAAGTGTACATAAAACTAGATAGAAATTCGTTCAAAGCACAACAAAGGTATGGTGAATTATATCCTGAAAGAACAACACCAAATATTAAAATGTTTCGACGTTTATCTACAACGTTACTTGCACGTAATTCATTCATCAAACTTAGAGGTCCTTATGTACGACGAAACGAGCCTATCAATGACATCAATGTTCTGGCCCAAATTCGAATGAATCCAGGAATAGGATCGAGAACTATGGCCAGTGAATGCAATTTATCAAAAAGTGCTGTTAATAAAATACTCAAGAGACACGGATACCATGACTATAAATACCAAGCCGTGCAAAAACTATATCGCAACGATCCTGAGAGAAGGTTGCAATTCTGTAATTGGTTTCAACGGAAGGTGCGGAACAACAACAATTTTGCGCACAATATCATTTGGGGAGACGAAACGATATTCACAAATTCTGGCATGTTCAATCGAAGGAACAAACATTTTTATGCCGCAGAAAATCCTCACTTAATCCATGAAGTTAGACATCAATATCGTTTTTCTTTGAACATATGGTGCGGTTTGTTGAATAATAAATTACTGGGACCCTATTTTATTGACGGCAACCTAACCGGAGCAAAATATGTAGAAATTATAGAAGAAATGTTGGATGATCATCCTATACAGTATCGGCGTAATAGTCCATGGTTCCAACAAGACGGATGTGGTCCACACAACTCAAGAATAGTCCCGGACTATCTAAATCGAACTTTTCCCGATTCATGGATTGGAACAAGAGGTTCAGTAGCATGGCCTGCCAGATCTCCGGATTTGAATCCGCTGGATTCTTATTTGTGGGGATATCTCAAAAATAAAATTTATGATACTACGAACCCGACAATAGAGATTCTTCGCGAGAAGATTGAGAATGTATTGGAAGGTATTCAAGGAGACGAAATAAGCAAATGTATACGAATTATGGGTTCCAGAACCGCAAAGTGCATTTTACAAAATGGTGGACATTTCGAACACTTACTTCATTAATGTTCATCATTTACTTTCGAATAATCATTTGATTTTTCTTTCATTAAATGATAGTTTCGTTTAATTATTATGAATTAGGTTTTTCACCTCTTGAAATTTGTAAATAAATTATTACTTGTTTCTTGCTTTGATTCTGTTACGTTCCATTCAGTTGAAGATGAGTAAGTTGATTTTCTTATCGAAATGTATTGCATGTTGTTAATTAAACTAAAGGTACCTAAATGTAATACAGATCCGACCCAAAGAAATTTGGATAAGGGTCAAAATCACCTGAAAATCAACTTTGAATGACACTGTATGATATATCGTTGAATTCAGCGTTAAAAGTTATTTCGAAAAGTGTCATAAAATATGCAGGTCCGTATTGAAAAAAATGAGGTTGAGGGTGGCCCAGAGCGTACGAAACGTTGGATACGAAATCTGATTATGTCAAATTGAGGATAATTTACTGTCGAATAAAAAACTTCAGTAACATTTTTTGATAATATTCGAAATAAAGTGGGAAAAAAAGAAAAATCAAAATGACAGAATTTACTTTTCTTATGATATCTCAATAACCGGCCCTGATAATCTCGATTTGTTTGAACTGCTTGACAATGCTTCTATGAATGCAACTTTTTCTCCATTTGACCGACCTTCTAACTCTTATGGTTTAAAAGTTACCAATACAATCCCATTAAAAAAGTGGCCACTCTGTATATATCAGACCGACATATCTACAGTGGTCCAGTTAAATACTTGAATATCCATCGCGTATATCTGTTATATTTTGTACTGGTTGATGGAAATTGCATTCGAAGAATAATACGGTTACGTAGATTTGTTGGAAATATAAATAGGATGTTCATAAAATCAGATGTGGAATCATCTGCGACTGAAAAATTCACAAAAAATAACTTCATTTTTATCGTGGATTTTTCAATTCACAGAAAAATCTTTCTATCAATATTCAATTGAGAATGTTTCCCTTTTCAACGGTTACGTAGTTAACCATTAAAAAATTTGAAACTAATTATTGATCTCAGAAGCAATCACTGTTTACGACTAATCAGCGGAATAAATTTAATCGAAATAGTACAACATTTTGCTAAATTCTGCTAAAAGACTATTGGAAGACAATAATTTTTTATCGCATTAGAAATGACATGCAATCATTCTTCATTTGAAATTTTCACTTTTCACAACATGCTCTATGGAAGGAAGGATATCAAAACGTTATCGTTTGTATATCACGCAAGTGCATAATTTTCATCATGAAACAGACACGATGTTGAAAAATAAAAATTCATGAAATCGATATTACATCCAAATTTAATTTTTAAGATATGTATTTCTTGAATTGAATGAAATTATAATTTACCTTTCCACTCGACTTCCTTACTGCAATTGTGGTTTCGCATGGAAAATTCTATTGAATCCGAATGGAGGACTGAAATGTAATCGACACGTAAGAATCATTTTTGAAAATAAAGAGGGAAAAATATGTTGGTAGGCAATTCTATTTCAGTTGTAGCTCCAGGACCTATTAGATGAATGTGCATTGTTTTTGGTTAGTTGAATAGTTGTCTGTCATAAAAATACAATTGTCAGTCTTCTTGTTATTCTGGTAATAAACCATATCACTAAACTGCTGTGCATTCATTACTCTTCTTACAGAACACTGTGACGTAACACAGTTGTAGGTTAATCGTACTAATGTACAACTGTACGAGTGTTTTTAAAATCTCAATATCTCCTAAATGTTTTGATAAATCAAGAAAATTATGAAAACGTGTCTAGAGATCCTCGATCCTCCTTCAAACGTATTCAAGAGTACTTTTTTATGCAAATTCCTAGTTGTAATTTGATGTTTTGAATTCATATCGAAAACGTTAGCTTTCAACATTGAAAGATTTCACCCATCGTTGACGATCTTCTTGGGCGATAGTTAACTTGGTAACACAATGAATGTCATTTATTAGGTGTATCAAAATCTTTATTTTTCAGATAACACAGGTGTTGCCAAAATATATATTTTTTTTTAATCCCTAATGTTCCGCATTGTAACATAGTTTGCAAATTATTATACTGCCATCAATTGGTAAAATGAGTTGTCTGCCTAATTCGCAAAACTTCAGCTTTTTTTGGTAGAGCACAAGTACGAAAATATTTTTCTTTGGATTTATCCCTCATTTCCGTGTTGCAGACGAGTTGCAAATTAATGAAAACATTTTACGTCAGTACATCTCCACTTGCAAACATTATTTGAAACTTTTGTAATAATTCCGATACTTATTTCAATAATAAAAATCAATTTAATGAGAAAATATATTTTCCTTTTGACGCAAGAGGTTGCAAATTAAAATTCTTGTCAAGAACATTATTTTAGTTATTTTTTCGAGTTTGCAGAACTTTTGGAATTTCCATCGAAAAATTAGGAGTAACAACAATTTTTTTCGATAAAACAGACATTTTCGTTTTGTATGAGTGGTTGCAAATTTATCAGACGATGTAAATTGCTATTTTCCAAAACTTCGAAAGTTTGCAGAACTTTTGCAAATTTTTCCGCGCTAATAATGTGAAAATTTATTAAATCCTGATTTTTAACATCTTCCGTTCAGAAAAAAGAGTTGCAAAATCAGACTACATATCATATGGGAGTCCTCTTCACTCTACTGAACTTTTGTAATTATTATTAAAGTTTGGGAAAATCATGTCTATCTCTACTGGCCTATACGGGAAACACAGCTCGATAAAGCTCAGTCAGAATCAGCGTTATTCCGAACTGTATGATTAGCGATTTTCCTTTCATCATAACGACAGTTATATCTTTCGAAAAGGAAGATGGAAGGTCGAAGAAGGCGCACTGCAATTTCATGCAGTGTTCTCATATCCGCCTAATTGGTACGACTAGTAAAGTGTGCAAAGGTAATACCAGTGGGCACATTAAACGGTATATCCAATATGAATCTCCGCTTGAAATTATGGTGTAAGCAGTGGCGGCCAAAACGCCGTACCACGAAGGTTGTCTTTACATCGCAAGATTATGTAGAAAATAACAACAACTCTTTGTCGTTTTATATCGACTATTTTCCTCATTATTTCTGGACCAATCAAATGAATGGAAATTCCTTACAGAGAGCCAATCAGATCAATTTTATAAAAAATTCTTTGAAAAACATGAGGTCTTTTCATTATACAGGGCAAAGGTATCTAATTGCCCGTTTTGAAGTATAAACACTGACTGGAAGAGTTGACTGCTACATACCCCCTAAAAAGATATGCCATATTGTAGATGGGAGTCTATAAGTGCACAATAAACAAATTTGGCAACAGTAAATTCTAATTTGTTCGATACTCAAAACATAACAACCAGATGCCAGTTTTTTATTCAAATGTTATATGTTTTTCAAATTTCAAATTTATTTTCCAAAGTAACGCCAGAAATTTGGGTGAATTCTCGTTTTCTATCAGTTGACTTTCTTTGTGCATATCTGATATACAACCTTTGAAATAAAATAACTTTTGTCTTTCTGGAATTCAGAGAGTAGATTGGAATCGAACTAATTCTGGATTGTAACTAGTCAGCAGATATTATTTCGGGCAGTTTACAATAAAACTGGACCCAGTTCTGAGCCTTGGGGTATTCCACAATTTATTTCGGCAGTATTTGAAGATGTTGATAGTCTCACAAGCTGCTTTCTATCAGAGATATATGAACTGAACCAATTAGAAGTTATTCCTCTGAATCCATACTGTTGAAGTTTGCACAGCAGTACATCATGATTGACACAATCGAATGCTTTCGATAGGTCACAGAGCACTGCTGCGACAGCTTCCTTATTCATAATATGTCTTTAGATCATTGACCTAAACGAATGTATTGCATCAGTTGAAGTCTTTGAATAATAATAATAATAATAAATTTATTGCACTATGTAAAAAGAGGAACATTACAAGCCAGTCACATGAAAGAATCATAGAGGAGATCCTCTGTAGAAAAAGAGTACAAAGGTATAATTGAGATTTTCATAGATAAAATAAGACGAGTAAAACACATTTAAAATTAGCTAAAAGGTATGATTAATATAATTGCCAGGTTCGTATGGCCCCAGATTTATGAGTGTGTCTATTAATGATTTCTTGATTTCATTAAAATTTTCTACTTTTTTCATTATTTCTGGTAGGTGGTTATAGAAGCGGATAGTGGAGTAGAGTGCACCTTGTTTTGTTTTGGAAAGGTGATGAGCAGGTACATTATAGTTGTTTATTTGTCTTGTAGTATATACTCCTGATGGCTTATGTTTTTCAAAGTAACTTCTATTTTTAAAGACAAATTTAATACATTCATAAATATACAATGCGGCTATAGTTAACAATCCCAATTTTTTTAAATGATTCCTACAAGATTCGAAGTATCCCAGTTTGTTCATGGTGCGGATCGCTCGCTTCTGAATTTTAAAGATTCTTTGGATTTCTATGCTGCCACCCCATAATATTATACCATACCTGGCGCGAGAGTAAAAATTTGCAAAGTAGAAGGTTCTAGTGATGCTTAAATTGCACTTGTTTGATAGAACTCTCAGTCCGTAGCAGGCTGTACTGAGTTTTTTTGATAGATAATCTATATGATAGTCGAATTTAAGAGTTTCGTCTATGATAATACCTAAGCATTTCAGAGAGTTTGAGAAGGGGATATCCTGTCCGTTCAGATTGGCCTTCTGTGGGGTTTCCAGACTCTGATTAGCTTTGAACAATATCGCATTTGTTTTTTCTGGATTTAGTACCAATCTACTATTACAGAACCACTTAGTTGCCGAGTCCATGATGGAATTTCCCATTCCACATATTTTTGGATAATTTCCTGCGGTTACCAAGACTGAGCTGTCATCAGCATAGTTAATTATCTTGGTGTTTGGAGTTGATAGTTTAGCGAAGTCATTAATGAAAATAATGAATAATAGTGGAGCGAGATTACTGCCTTGAGGGACTCCCAAGGATATGTCCATAGCTGATGACTGTACATGTTGGCCTGTAATTTCGTCTCTGATTCTCACGGCTTGGGATCTATCTTTTAGGTATGATTTCATCCAATCCAAAGCTATTCCACGTATTCCATAATGTTCAAGTTTGATAAGTAAGATTTTGTGGTCAATGCAGTCGAAGGCTCTGGACAGATCCAGGAAGATTCCACAGGCAATATCGCCTTGCTCGAAAGCATTGTAGATTCCGCTCGTTCATAAAGAGCTGTCTCAATACTTTTGCCACTAATAAATCCGTGTTGATTGGAATTGAGTAGATTTTGGTCAATAAGGAAGCTCATTAATCTGGAGAACATGACTATTTCGAAAAATTTTGAAAGAGTATTGAGAAGACTGATGGGTCGATAATTTTCAAAGAAATCTTTATCACCTTTTTTTAAACAGGGTTTTATAATGGCAAATTTGAGCATAGAGGGAAAGGTTCCGGTTTCGAGTGATTTGTTAACTATATCACAGAGTGGTTTGACAATTAGATGAAAACATTTTTTCAGTAGGAAGGGTGAGATTTCGTCGTACCCTGAACTTCTTTTGTTTTACATTTCATTTACAATTTCGAGTAATTCATTTTCAGTCACCGGTTTTAGAAAGATGGAGTTGGTGTTATATAATAGATTGCAGTCAAATTCATTGGCAGTTGGTAGTTTTTTATCAATTAGTTGTTGTGTTTTGTTTACAAAAAATTCGTTTAGTGAGTTTGCACAGTTTTCGGAACTTGTGTGGGTGGGTTGAGCGTCGCCGTTCTTATTTTTACCAGTTATTTCTGAGACAATTTGCCAGGAGGTATTAGATTTGTTTTGAGAGGTATGGAGTCTCTTCTCCAGGGATGCTTGTTTTGTTTCCTTTAAAATTTCCTTGTATATTTCTTTGGCATGAATAGAGTCATTGTTATATTGGGGCGTTTGAAGAGATAATTTTTCAAGAGCTAACATTTCATTTCTGGAGGTTTTGATCTCAGCGCTGGAGAAATATTTCCTCCTGTGCGTTTTTTCAATAACATATTTAACAGGAAAGTGTTTATTGAAATATATAAGAAAGGTTTTAATGAAGCTTTTGTATTTTTCATCTACGCAATTTGTGGAGTAAACAATTTCAAAATTTTCTTGGGATATATCTTCACAGAAATCATCCTCGGCTTGTTTAGGAAAGAATATCACTCTTCTCTTGGTTTTATAGGGTGGTGGCTTTATTATGTAAGTTAAGAACTGTGCTCAGTGGTCTGATATGCCAGTGCTAACATTTTTTATTGCATATTTTTCTTTATTTACATTTGTGATGATGTTGTCGAGACAACTATTTAGGCGAGACAACTATTTAGGCGAATGCTGAAACTATACTGCTGTGCACTCAGTATTCTGTTATTTTTCAAAAATTCCATAATTCTTTTCTTCACAATTTTTTAATAATTTTAGCTATGGTCGGTTTTAATGAGTTGGACCTGAAGTTGGCAGAATCGTCTTCATCGCCCCATTTATGGCAGGGGATGTTTTTAGGAAAGATGGAAATATTCCTTGTACAGAAGAACTATTGACTAGTTACTGGGTGCATTATCAGGGAGGTTTCCAAAAATCTTCATGGAGTTATCATCTGAACCAGTCGCATTTTCATTTCTTATAGTGGAAATAACTTCTTTCAGTTCATATAAATTGGTGTCATAGAGTATAAAATTGTAGGCAAGGTGATATCTCTAAGATAGTTTGAGGGATTTTGACTTGTATATATTTTTTTGTTAACTGTTAATTATATGTTACAAGTGACGTGTGTATAGATTTTGCGGTTCATCCCCCCCCCCTGAGCTCATTTACCTACTATGGTCTAGCATTCTTTCAATTTATTATTTGCATTCCCAATTTTTCTGTTATAGAACATATCCTTTGCTGTCCTGATTACTTGTCTATATATTTTCCTGTAAGAGTTGTAGTAATTGTTAAAATGAGAATCATTTATGAATTTTCTAACTCAGGGTGTTTCAAAATTCCGTATCAAGATTTCAGGGGCGTATTTTTCAGGTCAAAAGAAAACTTGTTTTCCATAAACATGTGTCTGCAAACGCTTCGTTACCGATCTACAGAGCGTTAAAGTTTCAAGATTTTTTTATTTTTTTCCTCATAGCTCTTTCAGTTTTTGCGATATTAAGATCAAATCTAAAACATAGGTTACGTCTTAGGGTTTACATCATCCAGTATGCCGTGTGATTGTAAGAATCTACAGGGGTATATTTTTTCAGGGGTCAAGCCCTTTTTCGCCCTGTAAACTTTTTTGTAGTGCGCCGCTGGTGGATTCAATTCAATTTAATTCAAAGTATACTTCATTGTCATAAGTTAAATAACCGTTGTTGACGAAGCTGGTTAACCTAATATTAATAACAATATACAGGAGAACAATACAAACTATCTAAATATTTAAGAATTTAAATAGGCTTTTCAAAGTTCAACAATTTCATTTCACATCTTATTACATGTAAAAGTATAATTATTACGGAAATTTTCATCCAAAGTATAATTATTACATTACTTCATAAGAGAATTCATTACGGACATCTAAAAACATTTAAAAACATTTCCAGTTACATATTAAAATCTCGGATTACCCTTTTGGTGACAAATCAAAATCTATGTAAAAAAGTTAAAAAATGGATTCTAACATATGCAAAGGATTCTTTGTTTTGTTTATGAATTTTTTCGTCTTCTGTAATTTTTCGCATCTGCGACCGTTATCGAGAAAATAGTAAAATCAGTTTTGTAATTCGCTAAAAAAGGGGAAACCTATTATCACAATGAAAACAAAAAACCTCACTTATTTGGTTGGTGATCTGAATTACAAGTTTCCTTAAGCATTATCTAAAAAATAAGAAACCTAACGAACCTTGACATTTCATAAAAGTTGCTGGAAATGCCCTCCCCCTTCTGCGATACAACTTTCCACCCTTCTTCTCAAAGACTGCCGTGCGCATGCTAAAATTCCGGGAGTGTTTCTTACGGTGTGGAAGGCATCCATAATTCGTTCAGTAAGATATATGATGGAAGGCACTGGTTCTGCACCATAAACTGGGCCCTTTACATGTCCATATGAAAAAAATTCCAGCGGGTTGCAATCTGGGGACCGTGGGGGCCAAGCAATTGAACCTGCTCTGTCAATCCACCGATTGGGAAACACTGTATCTGAAGAAACGCGGACGATGACTCGAAAATAAGGGGAGAGAGCATCGTGCATAAACCACATTTGTTGACAATCTTGTAAAGGCACGTCCTCCACTAATGCAGGCAATTCGTTCTGTAGGAAGTTTACATATGTGGTAGAATAAAAAAACCAATTAAAGTATCTCCTACTATTCCTGCCCAAATGTTTATGCTGAACTGTTCCTGGTGTCGAAATTGTCAGACCATGTGTGGATCTTCTAGTGCCCAAATATGAACGTTGTGGGAATTCACTACTCCGTTGCGTGTAATGTGAGCTTCGTCGGTAAAGAGGATATGAGATGAAAATGCAGAGAACTGCAAGCGCCGTAGAAAATATCACGGAAGCAAACCTTGGACATGATATGGGTATAGCATGTTTTCGTGTAAAACCCTTCAGGCACTTGAATGGGAAACATCTAAATCTCGTGTTGTTTGTCGAGTACTCGTCTAGGATTTTCGTCGTTAATAGTTGAGAAGCCGGCGATTAGGAAATCCTAGCGCGTACAACCTCTGAGCTTCAAGTCCGTTACCGTTAGACAGACCATAAACAAAATGGATGTCAGCCAGATGTTCATTTTCTATTTTAATGTTAAACAATTACACGATGAGACATCCACTCACTTTGAAATACTGTCACATGCTTCAAAACAAACCTAAACGTCAAAATGGAAATAGCAGTCAAAGCCCACTAATTATCTTTTTCATTGTTTCTTCGAGAAATTTAATTAACTCTAGCGAATTACAATAAATGATTTTACTTTTTTCTCGATAACGGTCGCAGATGCTCAAAAATTACAGGAGGCAAAAAAATTCATAAACAGAACAAAGAATTGATTGCGTATCTTGAAATCTACCAGCGGCACACTACAAAAAAGTTTATGGAGCGAAAAAAGGCTTGACCCCTGAAAAAATATCTCCCTGTAGATTTTTACAATCACTCGGCATACTGGATGATGTAAACCCTAAAACCTAACCTATGTTTCAAATCTGATCCTCATATCGCAATGACTGGAAGAGCTATGAAGAAAAAAATAAAAAAATCTCAAATTGAAGCTGCGAGACTCGTGTAGACCACTTTTCTACAATAATAAAATATTATTCGAAATTTTCATTTTAGAGACTGTCTACTTGCTACACAAACATAAGGAATTAATAAGAAACTTGCCCTTCCTCTTCCCATATCATCTCTGACCAGGCAGTCTCTGATCTACAGACTAAACAGATATATAATCACTTACCAAAACAATGAACAGAAACAATTTAGAAAATCGGTAAGGAATAGGCTTCTACAGTTTGGAAGAGTATTTTGCATATAATTTCTAGTCTTTCTATGTGTGTCGTTTTATATCCAGAAATTTTGAAAATTGTTTTGTTGTTGTGAACGAATTTGTGCATTTTTTATCTCTTCATATTGTTTTATTACTTTTTCATGTTGTTTCATTATGTATTCATGTTACTTGTCTTTTTGTACATATCGTACAATTCATTATATTTTTGTGTATATACACATAATAATAATAATAATAATAGTTATTTTCCATTAGACACACGAATAATATGTTTTGGAATCGTCCAAGTATATACAAAGCCACGCCAACACAATTCACAGTGTAAATAACACCGTTGATAATAAAACAACAGCAACAAAATACAACACAGATAATTTACATATTACGAATCATAAAATTCTTGTAAATTATAAAAAAACTCTCAATCAAATAATTTTTCAGCAAGTTACTGAATTTTTTGAGGTTTGTCATATCTTTTAAGCACTTAGGGAGCACTTAGGGAACTTCAACGCTCTGTAGATCAGTAACGAAGCGTTTATGGCAAAAAAAGATTTATAACGAAGATTTTATATGGCAAAAAAAGATTTATTTTGACCTGAAAAATACGCCCCTGAAATCTTGATACTGAATTTTGAAACACTCTGAGTTAAAAAATTCATGAATGATTCTCATTTTAACAATTACTACAACTCCTACAGGAAAATATATAGACAAGTAATCAGGGCAGCAAAGGATATGTTCTATAAAAATTGGGAATGCAAATAATAAAGTGAAAGAATGCTAGACCATAGTAGGTAAATTAGCTCAGGGGGGGGGGGAGGGGGATGAACCTCAGAATCTATACACACGTCACTTGTAACATATAATTAACAGTTAACAAAAAAATATATCCAAGTCAAAATCCCTCAAACTATTTTAGAGATATCCACCTTGCCGACAATTTTATACTCTATGACACCAATTTATATGAACTGAAAGAAATGAAAATGCGACTGGTTCAGATGATAACTCCATGAATATTTTTGGAAACCTCCCTGATAGTGCACCCAGTAACTAGTCAATAGTTCTTCTGTACAAGGAATATTTCCATCTTTCCTAAAAACATCGTTAGTAATCCCCTGCCATAAATGGGGCGATGAAGACGATTCTGCCAACTTCAGTCCTAACTCATTAAAACCGACCATAGCTAAAATTATTGAAAAACTTGTGAAGAAAAGAATTATGGAATTTTTTATAAATAACAGAATACTGAGTGCACAGCAGTATAGTTTCAGAATTCAAAGACTTCAACTAATGCAATACATTCGTTCAGGTCAATGATCTAAAGACATATTATGAATGAAGAAGCTGTCGCAGCAGTGCTCTGTGACCTATCCAAAGCATTCGATTGTGTCAATCACGATGTACTGCTGTGCAAACTTCAACAGTATGGATTCAGAGGAATAACTTCTAATTGGTTCAGTTCATATATCTCTGATAGAAAGCAGCTTTCAACATCTTCAAATACTGCCAAATAAATTGTGGACTCCCATCTACAATATGGCATATCTTTCTAGGGTGTATGTAGCAGTCAACTCTTCCAGTAGTGTTTATACTCCAAAACGGGCAATTAGATACCTTTGCAAAGCAAAATGGAGGGAGTCAAGTAAACCTTCTTTCAAAGAACATAAAATCCTTGCACTTGTCACAATTTTCATGTTGGAGCCAGTTTCTATAATCCATAAGAAAAGATTCAAGTATGAAATCAACGACAACCCCTATAATACTTGCCAGAACGAAAAACACTTGAAGCTCCCCATTCCTACGTCCAACTTGGTAAAAGACTCTCTGATTTACAATGGAGTGAAGATGTACAATAAAATTCCAAGTGATATCAAAGAGAAAAATATCCAGATTTTTTTAAACAAAACAAAAAAACTACTTTGTGATAAGGCCTACCACAGTTTGTAGGAATTTTACGGCGATTCACTTCAATCTTAATGTTTACATTCATTGATATTAAAAAAAGATATGAACTCAATACTCATTCAATTACGTTTTTTAATATTTTTCAACTACGAGAATACCCTGACCTGTTATGAAAACACACTAAACAAAGCAAACAGAAACTCTTACAGTACAACGTACTTCAAATAATACTCTAAAGTAAAGATATCATGGTGATACACACCATCGAAGGCGATCGGAGAAAGTATACCAGTACAGGAGAAGAAACCATGAAAGGAATATTAAGGGTTCACTTTCCTGGGGTTTGAATATTCCAGATAGCTACTGAATGGACTGGAATCTCTAGAAGACATGAAGGAATATTAGGGTAATTTTCATACCTATACCTGGAAAAACTGGACAGGAAACGGCAAAGTCCCTGGGACCAATCTGTCTTATGTCTTTTGGACTGAAGAGTCTAAAGAAACTGCTGGAAAGGTAGATAAGGAATGGGCCACGGAAAAAAAGTCCAGTGCATCCTTACCAATATGCCAACAGAAAGAGCACTCCATAAACTATTGAGAGAGTGGAGAATATACTGGGAAACAAAAAAGAACTAATAGATTTAGACAAAAGAGGTGCAACAACAGTTCTATAGTCTCTATCATTAGGTCTCTTAGACAGTGCGTGGCTTGAATAGAGCCAGTGACTAGAAATGAGAGGATTCACACGACTTCAATGGAGGCCAGAAGATACGCCTAGGGGGTCCTTTCTCCAGTCCTGTGGAACCTGGTCATAGTTGGACTACTGGGGTCTCTAGAGAAAAGTCAACGCCGAAGTTCGTGGCACAGAACGGTTGGAGAACGCATGCAAACAATATGGACTTGAGAAGACTGAATAACAACCCTCGAGTAGCCACCATAACGTACGTAACGTTATGGCTGCCAAAGAAACAACAAAGAAGCAACCAATTTGTGAAGTCGCAGCTCAATATTTCAAATAATTTCGGGTTATAGGTATGCGCTGCATGCATTGCATCATCATATACAAAACTACAAAATATGTGGCTATATGATATGACATACCATTTATAAGGAGCAGAAATGTGAGGGAACCCAATATAGATCCTTGAGGAACCCCAATGAGTGGAAAAAAGTATCTGCTGTGATGACGTGGAGATCAGTACAAGATTAGAGCCGGAAACATTCATTGTGGTTTGGTTGATAAGTCACTAACACGAATACGTTAAAAGACCATGAATTGAACAAGGCATGGGATGAATATTGTTGACTATACGCGGTATCTGTCGTTGCATCAAAATCTACTGATTTCAGCAGGAAGCGCAAGAACGTATCAATAAACTAACCGATTTGTGCTAGCTAATAGGTTGAAGCTTTCAAGGAAGTATTGTGAATATCTGAGAGATCACACTCACCCAATTGACTTATTTTTCGCGAGGGGATCGACCTTTGCAACCATCATGAATCTGCGCCTGTGCCCGCTGGAAATTATGATGTACGGTGATAGTTGAAACGTTGCGGTAGCAGAAGAAAAGGACTATGCGTGGGCATTTATGTTCCACATCGCTTGTTTAGCAAAACTTAGCAAAGATAAATCAAAATTTTAATGGTGTGAGCTCGTGGAGTCGGTACTATCATAAATTAATTGGTGGATATCTATACATTACGAGTAATTCTGCAACTGGGGTTATTGACGGTGTGAGTTCCGTGATATATGGGAATCGGATGATATCGATTGGATTGTCGATTGGAGAGTAGTTCCAGATTTGGTGTATGGGAGGTATTTAGAAATTGATCTAGGCCCGAATAATCCTTTCTGCTATTGTTTTCTGTTGCTTTCCTTCGAATTGGGGGAGTTTGCTTCAACAAATTATCGACGGTGTCATCAAAAGTATTGGTTTCGTTAAATCCCGTCGGTTTAAAAATATTTCGAGCTTATTTGTTCAGAAAGTCAATAGTTTCATCAGAAATGAAAAACTTTTCGAAAAAAACTACTTATCGGGGAAATCACGACCATGACTTTCGAAAGATTTGTATATCTTCGCCGTTCGTGGTTTCCAGAACAAGATAATCAGTCAAGAATATTCAATGATTACAATTCCTCAATTATTTATTTCTGAAAGTGATGTCGTTCAATTATATGATTCCAAGTGTATGATATATTCATTAATAAAATATCACAATATATCAATTTAGAGAAAAAACAATGAAAATAAAAAAATTAAACCATGTATTACTGAGCGCCTCATCAAATCAGTGAAAACAAGAGATATATTGAAAAAAAACTATTGCAAAACTATGCAGACGAATGAAAGACAGTACACCAGTTACAAAAATACATTGAATAACTTTATAAGAAATACCAAATATAAGTATTATGAAAATAAATTGAAAAAAGCGATTTTTTGAGAATTTTATTAGTGTTGTGGAAGAATCCGGATTTTATAGTTCGTTTGTAGTTTTTGAGATCAAATGCACCAAATTCAATTGCATTTCTCTCGTATTTATTCAAATTACTTCTAGGGTGATGAGGTTGTGTGAGTGTCTTGCAATCAAATCTGTATTAACCAGCTACTACTGGTGGTGAATTTTGAGCTGTTGCCTCTATGGCTGTGACCATTTCTAGAATTGGAACTACCCTGAGAGCAACAGCTATTTCAGCCACTTTGCCAATACAATTCTTTCATTTGTATTCAAATCTCTCGGTGATAGATTGATTATAGTTTTCTCTACAAATAATTGGTTATTTTGTATATTTGTTAAGTAATTTTTGGAATTTATTGATGTGAACTCTATTCCTTCTATTACTGATTGAATTATATGTTTTGGATGCAATAAATAGGTAGTAAAGTTATTTTAATCATATTTGATATATAAATATATATATATATATATATATATATATATAATACATTGTTGTCAGATTGTGGAAGGTTAATATCCCAGGAAGGGTCCAGAATATGAGTTGTTGGTCGAACAACATTTTAGAATCGAGAATTATTTCAAGGTCTTTGGTGCGGTACTAATCTACTGTTGATGGATCAGTACCCGAAAGTGGATAATTTGACTGAATAATCTTCCTATCACGATTACGAGTTATATTAAAATATTTCTTGAAATTCAGGCAAAAACAATTTTTTGGAAGTATGCATATAATGAGCTCAAATCTTTTTGTATGAGAGGAATTTCGTTAAAACTATAAATTTGCCGATCATCAGTACACATCATGAACTATGAGAACTGAAAACATCCAGATATGCCATTGCTATCCAGGGTGTTTCAAAATTGAATGTTAATCCTAAAGCGCGATAATCCTTTTGAGGAAAATTCTTCATTTGAACATAGGTTTCTGAAATACAGGATGTTGAAATTTAACAAATAAAACAGTTCTTTCCCAATATCTCTGAAACCGCATTGGCATTTTTTCCAATTTTGGTACTTGCAAAGTACGCATAAAATATATTTTTTTCATCATAAAGTATTTCCTAATTTTCTGTTAACATGCCCTGTCATATTTTCGATCCAAATAATGATACGCCAGTGTCTTTTTTCCAAATTAATATTATTTTTGTAATTGTCTTTTATCTTCTCATAAAAATGGTCTCATGCCTTGTTTTCGTCCGGCGGATGGTTTTCGATTTAGAAAATAGAATACATTCATTTGCTTGTCCCTATTCGATTTTTTCTCTTAGTCTTAATTTCACAATTGTGGTAACCAAAGGATCTAGGTAACTATTATTTAGTTTTTGCAATGAGTACCATATAAATATTTTATTTTTATTTTTAAAAACATAACTATTATCAACAAAAAATACAAAAATCAAATTAACTGTTCAAAATGTCCGCCTCCTGCAAGTATGCACGCTTCAGCCCTCCTTGTCATTGAATCGCGTACTCTTTCGAGAATTCCTGGAATATTCCTTATTGCTTCACAGGAAACTATTACGCGGTTTCGCAATTCTTCCTCAGTTAGGATTGGTTGACTGTACACCAAAGTCTTAAGATTTCCCCAAAGAAAAGGAAATTATCAAGACTGTTTAAGTTTGGGGATCTAGCTGGCCATGACTCTGTTCCCCCACGACCTCTCCAGCAATTATGAAAGTTTTGGTTTGAATATTCGCGTGCCAGAGCACTAAAATGAGCACGTGCACCATCGTGCATAAACCACATGCGATTTCGCATTGAAATAGAAACGACTTCCAACAGAATTGGCAAATCATCTACAAGAAATCGGTGATACTTATGTCCAGTTAATCTGCGTGGTAAAAAAAAGTCATATTAGGTAATCTCCAATAAATCCAGCCAAGACAATTAGGGAGATTCCACGATTGCATGCGGATTTTCCTCGGCCCAAAAATGATTATTATGAAAATTTCTGATCCTGTTTTTAGTAGAACTAGCTTCGTCCGTGAATAAAATTTCTCTGTTGAATAAAGGATATTCGGTAACTTTTTGGAGAAACCATTGGCAGAAATTCACTCGAAATGGAAAGTCTCGAGGAAGTAGAGCCTGAACCCGTTGAATGTAATACGGATATAATTAATAATCATGAAAAATCCTCCATACTAGAATATGGGCGATATACGAATTATTGGCAACTTGCCTCGTATGTATTTCAGGATTTTCGCCAACTGAATTTAAAAAAATGTGCTCCTTTCAAGAGATGATTTGGCTCAAAACTTCCTGTTTCACTTAACCTTCTGTGGGTGCTTGAAATCGTTCGAGCATCAGGAACCATTATATTTGGGAAGCGCTCTTGATACAGTCGCCTGGCTTCATATGCGTTCCCGTCAGCAAGCCCATACAAGTAATGCATGTCTGCTAATTCGCTATTTGGGAAATTTACCCTGTTTTTTTTTTTGTAAATAATATCACCCATATAGCTAAAGAACTGTCAAAATTGTTGTGCGTGTTGAAAACAACAAAATGTGTTCTTAGCATACTAGATGTTTCTAGCCCCCAAGAGAGTAGTAGGATACTCTCCAACGGCTGATTTCGTATAGGGACAAGCAAATGAATGCATTTTATTTTCCAACTC
Source organism: Gonioctena quinquepunctata (assembly GCA_018342105.1). Classification (NCBI taxonomy): domain Eukaryota; kingdom Metazoa; phylum Arthropoda; class Insecta; order Coleoptera; family Chrysomelidae; genus Gonioctena; species Gonioctena quinquepunctata. Next base: position 521,698 of record JAFIRS010000240.1, on the reverse strand, counting down.
AAAAACCGTTCACCGGACGAAAAAAAGGCAAGAGACCATTTTTATGAGAAGATAGAAAACAATCACAAAAATAATATTCATTTGGAAAAAAGACAGTGGCGTATCATTATTTTGATCAAAAATATGACAGGGCATGTTAACAGGGACGCCACTGATGAAAATAAAGAAATCCTTCATAATGGAAAAAATGTATTTTCATGCATTATTTGCATGTACCAAAATTGAAAGAAAAAGCCAGAGCGGTTTCAGAGATATTGGAGAAGAACTGATTTTTTTGTTAAATTTCAACATCATGTATCTCAGAAATAAAACGGTTGCGTATCTATGTTCATTTGAATTTTTTTTTTAATCATCTCAGGATTATCGCCCTTGAGGACCAGCTTTCAATTATGAAACACCCTGTATATTAAATAATAAAAGCCCTAGATGGGGTTCCTGAGATATAAAGCAAGCCATTTCAATAGTGTGCAAGCTTTGGACATGGACTCAGAATTACCAGCCTTCCCTTTATGAATGTGCAAATCAATTCTCCTTTGATGAGTACCTGCGTAATCATTGTGAAACATTTCCTGCCAGCAATACACATGTTCTGACAGAGCTCTATGATTGTATATTCCACTGTGATGCTCGACACGACAATATCGTTGCACAAACCTACATATACGGCTAATCATCGTGAATAAATTTGTGAAGAATTCACCTATCGTCGATGTCAATCAAAGGCCATAGAACGCATCGAACATACTTCGATACTAGCCGAGATAAAAACGAGATTTAAATTAATGTGACGGTTTGTTGTTGCTACTGTTGGGAGTTTGTCATTGCCTATCCGTCTCATCTGGCCATTCTCTTCTCTTCAGCGATGCAGTGATCTACCAAATATGATAATGAGGACCGTTCGTTCTGCGTTTACGTGGTTCTGATGGTGTAACGGGTTGATACAGTAGCCGAGATGCGGAGCGTTTCTTCGAAACATATTTGGAGACCAAGTCGCGCCCACTTTTGTGATCACTCACGTTATTCTAGGCAATCCCTAGATATTAATTTTGAATCAATTGAATTTGTAGGGATGTTCACACACAAAAAACGGAGACGATAACTGCAAGAGATGGAAACCAGAAAAAGGAAGATAATAGAAAAAGAAAGCATAAATCAGACATGACAATACAGTGACCGGCAGATAGTAGGCATCATATGGGAGATTCTTTTATTAATAAATTTTGACAAATATCGATACGTGCAATCGCTTCTGCATCAAAAGAAACCCCAGAAGACGTTGTTCAGTGCCGTTCGTCTTTTCGTGTTTGGCGAAGAATTTAAAAATTATGTCCCAAAACACACTTATTCGAGAAAATATCGAAAAATGCTATAAAGAAAAGTTGTTCAGAATGACATTGTATAGCTACTACGTACATGTTTTGAAAATATACATATATATATATATATATATATATATATATATAATTGTTATATAATGATGATGTAACAAATTATTTTGTTATTATTTCGCCCTGTATTTTGAGTGCCACTTGTTATGTAATGATGATTTGCAAATAAAAATTGAATAATAATAGTTGTTGTTATATAATGAAGATTGCTAATAGTTTTTATGCTATTCTTTGTGAGCCAAATTGATATTATATAGATAGATATTCTCGCCCTGTTTTTGTATATTATGCTGTGATAATAATTGCTAGCGAACGTCACTGTTCTCTCGTCACGCTGCTGCCAATTGTTATCACTTCTCTCACCACGGCTAAGCAACAGTTGGTACGGCTCTTACCTCAGATAGCCGGTTCAGGCAATAAAGCCACTAGCCATTGCTGTCTAATTTCAGTTTATTCAATGGTCATTGTTATGATTGTTGATCATTGTAAGAAAATGAACAACAAAGTATCAAAAAGCAATTATTTCCTTTATTCAGGAAGACTTAATTTTACCTGGCCTACGAGAAATAACTTATACTAATGTGAATCTACAAATATTCACGGATAATCATTTAAATCAAATCAAGGATAGATAGACAGAACCTCACTTTTTCCTTGAGAGTGAATTTTTCTTTTATGGTTCAAAATAAAGTGAAATAAAGTTCTTCAGATGTGAGATACGTTATTTGTGATATTCTTCATGGACCGGATGTGCACTATTAAAGTTTTTATACTGGAGATGTCAGTGTTCAAGATATGCCCGAAACTGGATCCTTTCTCATTCCAAGCTCTATCAGGAACTCCAATACCATAAATCAGGAACCATACATATACAGAATTCAGCTTTGGACACTTGGATATGTTGTATAATTAAGGTAATATTGGTTTTTCTCTTCTAATGTTGGAATTATTTCATTTTTTCTTTCTCCCAAAATGTTGCGTGGCATTCCCTTGTAAATTTATTTTCAATCTCCTTGTGGCTTTGTTTTCTGCTCCCTTGGATACCAATTTTCCCTCTTCTTTTTCATTTGAATGTTTGAATTCGCGCACCAAATTGTCACATTTCACTGTTTGGGTTCATCTTATATAATTTATATATACAACTATTTTACTATGTACATATTTCAATAATAATTGCTTATGACATCACCCCGTTGCTATTCTCTCACAATTTCCAATTTTCCATATGACCATCTATTCCCTGATTGGCTAATCTCATCAAAAAGTTTGCTGTTCTACCATTGGCTACTTTCAGTCAGCTACAATTTCATATACTGTATGTTTCAAATTTATAAATGTGTTGATCACTTTTTATTCATGAAAATTTTGTAAAACTAGACTTTTTGTTGTCTTTTTCCCAATTATGGGTTATAATCATCATGACAGTGTATGAAATTGATTGTGTTATAGTATTTTGACATTTTTATCTATCCATAATATACATAGGCCTACAAATAAATGGAACTTCCAAAATTATGTCAAAACAATCTCTTGAAACTAATAACTATTTAGTAATTATTCTTTTTTGTGAGTTTTTTCCTTTTAAAACTCATAACTGGCATAAGATAACATAACAATATATATATATATATATATATATATAAATAATCTGAGTTAAAAAAATAAAAAAAAAAAAATTTGGCATTAAAACAAAATCAATTTGGAAAAATTCATTTCTGACAAGGAAACTCATTGGTAAAGCAAATAGTAATATTTTAAATAATTTTTTGTAAAGATTTGCACAATATTTTTATTGTATTCGGAGAAAATTTGTAATCTGTGAATTTGCCATGTGTTCAGCTGCTTCATAAGAGGTCACTGAAATATCTCCAGGACATTATAATACCGATACTGTTTATTATTGATAAATGACCTTGTATCTACACAATTTCAATTAAAAAAAATCATTCGAACAAAAAATAAATTGATTTTTGGCAAATTGTTGGAATCATATATACCTACATGATCGAAGAGGTCATGAAACAATTGGGTAATAATGCGAATATGTCATTAAGAGTTGTCAAACGATTTAGTAGTGTTATTATTTATCCAGGTATTTTTATCGTCTTTCTTGTATAGTTGTTTTCATTATAAAAATGATTTTACATTTTGTTGTGCGTTGACAAAAATTAGAGATGCCCTAAGAAAAACTAAGTTTGCAAGAAAGAAATGAGCTCGTCTTAATTGGTGGCGAGAGTTTTCATAGTTCCAGAGGAGCAGCAGATATATTCATTGCTAGATATCCAAATAAGAATATCCATGGATCTACTGTGTTGCGTATTTCAAACAAATTTAAAGCTTCAGGTAGTGTAGAAAATCGTTACAAAATTCCACATAGTGAGTCCGTCACTAATGAAGAAGGTACCTTCAATTGATTTGTTGAAAATATAAACAGGATGTTCATAAAATCAGATGTGGAATCATCTACGACTGAAAGATAAACCTTAGTCACTATCTTCCATCGTCAAGATAACCTCTTGTGGGGTATTCAATTGAGAATGTTTCCCTTTTCAACATGAGTACCTTCAATGTTTTGTTGTTGGTAACAGAAAATGCACAGATGGCACTATCTGAGAGGCAGGAACAAACTGGTATATCTGAAAAATACATTAGAAGAATTTTGAAGAATAATAGATCGTGCATACAAATTCATCCACACCTTACTCGATAGAGATTTCGATGACCGCTTAAATTTTTCATTTTGGTTCCAAGGCATGCTTGAAGAATGCCTAAATTTCCCTACAAAAGTTTTATTTACTGATGAGGCGACTTTTACATCAAACGGTACTGTCAGTTCTCAGAACTGCAGATGGTGTGCTGATGAGAACCCAAATTGGACGATAGAGGCAAAAAGAAATTTTCCTTCAAAAGTTATGTTTGGTGTGGTCAAAAAATTTATTGTTATTTTTTAACTCAGATTTTCGTCAAAACATGTACATAGCTATAAAATGTCATTCTGAACAACTTTTCCGATTAACATTTTTCGATATTTGTTCGAATAAGTGTTATTTGAGACATTTTTTTTTATTTCCCGCCAAACACGAAAAGACCAACGGCACTGTACAACGTCTTCTGAGGTTTCTCTTGATGCAGAAGCGATTGCACGTATTGATATTTGTCAAAATTTATCAATAAAAGAATTTCCCATATGATGCGTACTTTCTACCGTTCACTGTATACAAACAAAAATCGCAATGGCGCGGCCAGTCGGAAAAGTAGATTTTCAAACAGTACTTATCAAGGTTCCAATCTCAATGACAATTCGAAAAATAACTAATAATTATTTATACGGGGTCATGCGGTTGTAACCCCTTTTATTCTTTAAATCGCAAAAAATTATTCATTAATTAACTTGATTGGTTCGCTTTTTAAGCGCCAGTCTTGCAAAAGACAAAAGCCAAAGATGAGAAAATACATAAAATAAGCAAATGTTACCCAGTTTGAATGGGAAGGCAAAATGAAGATACAGGAACTGAACTCAACAAATTTTATTCCTTTATATACAATAACTCAAGAATTATAAAAACATGAATGCACAGTTACAAGTGAAAGTGTGACGAATTTGAATTGGAAATAATTCCATGTGTATAATTAAAAGTATAAAAAATAATAATAAATATGAAAATTGTTAATTGCTAGAATAGTGGTGGTTATTTCGTTTCAAAAGTTTAAGAATTCTAAACATGAGCATCAAACCAGCCACCAATAAAGATAATGAATTGAGAGTTCTTTTTGCTGTTGAAGAAGATCCTCGTAGGAATCAACGACAAATTGGTGAAATAGTGGGTATATGTGATAGATCAGTGCAACGAGTTTATCCATACCATTTTCTATTACATTTAAATTAAAAAAAAATCCGTCATGCTGAAAATATCGAAAACCGAGAAAATTCTATACATAGTACCTTTTATTTTTCATGTAGAAACCGAAAAATTGCGGAAAAATACGTGTTGCTATTTCAAAAAAATGAAGTTGGAAACCACCCAGAAAAAATGTAATACCCTGTGACGGGCATTTTTTCAATTTTGTCTGGTTCAAGCAAGAAGGTAACATTATGGAAAAATATATTCCTATCTGTTTCCTAAATGGAGATAAGGAACACCACGTCATTGTTGCAGGACCCTTTACGATTTTTCTTTCATTGATTGACATGGTCGAAAAACCCTCAATTGGAAGGAGCATACAGGGCAAACACAAAATAGGAATTCATTGAAGATCAATTAATTCATAGCGATTTCCTCTTCGCGTGTACATCTTCGAGAAAAACTTTTCGGATGAAAGTTGTGCACATCATGAGGCTCTATCAAACGCCCCAGTTTGCCAATATTGGCATGAAAATCAAAAATTACCCCTGTCACAACTCATCTTTACATCCATCTTCAAACATAAGATTTTCTTGGACCAGGCTTGTTTGTTACAGATGAGTAATTTTTATTGTACAATCAATAAAAAACCATTGTTCTACTAGACATCTCAAAGCCTTTGATAGAGTTTGGCACGAAGGCATACTCGCCAAACCTATAGATTTCCTTTTACCACTAAGTTTGGTTAAATGGATAAAATTGTTCCTCTTAGGTAGGACATTTCAAGTCAGGGTCGACAATTCTCTCTCGGATTCGAGAGAACTTGAGGCCTCAGGGGACAGTACTGTCTCCTGTATTATACGCTCTCTACACGTCAGATATTCCAAGAAGCGAACACGTGAAGGTCTCCCTGTTCGCCGATGATACGGTTTATTTGCAGAACGCATTAAACGACCTCCAGCAGTGGTATCTGGAGTGGAAAATAAAGTTGAATCCTGAAAAAACACAGTCGATTTCGATGGGACGTAAGAGGAATATCCCGGAGAGGAAAGTGACTATATCTGGAAGGGATATAGAGTGGTCAGAGCGGTCAAGTACCTGGGAGTTACTGTGGATGTCAATATCCTTAGAACAAACATTGTCAAAAAGATCTGTGTTTATACCCTCCAGTCAACAGGAAGAGTACGCTCCCTCTTGAAAACAAGGTGATGATATACAAGATGATGTTCAGGCCTGTCATTTTGTATGCCTCAGCCGCCCGGGGCCAAAATATGAAGGTCTAGCATTGGCGTCCTGGAACGGGCGCAAATGCGAGTCCTGCGGATGATAACGAACGCTCCGTGGTACGTGCGGAACGATGGGATCCTCGAAGACCTAAATTTGCCTTTCATCAGAAGCATCATTAGAGAACACAATCAGAAAGTATTTTATTGTGCAATATCCCACGAGAATCCGCTAGTGAGGGAAGCCACTGACCATGCCATAGATGACTCCCCGCGTTTCAATCTCCCTAGGCACTCTCTGGAGTGATGGGTTACCTACTAATCCATACAGGGTAGCAAAGCTGCATTCCCAATAGAATTATTTTTTTTTCTAAATTTTTTTATTAAAATGCCCTATTTGTCATTTTTAGAGATACACCCCCATGGCAAGCACTAGAGACTGGGCCTTGACCAATCAAATTCTAAATTCGTAAATGGCTGAGGCCCATTTATCAGAAGTCTAAAGAGCAAGAATAGGAGATCATGGTCAATAAAAAACTATGGAAAAGACAATCCTGTTTTGGTTGTTTAAATGAATTTTCTTGGTTTTAATGCACTTTAATTGAATATGTCAGTTCTAAATCAACTTGATTTATAGAACAATGGACTATTCACAATATCATTGTTAAAAGTGCCAAAAATTACGGAAATAATAACTTTTTATCCACTCTTAAACGAATTTGTAGAGCTCAACAAATAGAGGTTTAATGCTCGACTACAAAAAAATCGCGATAGCGCGGCCAGTCGGCAAGATAGATTTCAGAATTTATTTATTCATTCTGAAGTTGCCATCAATCATGTATCAGAAAAACTGGAACTGTGTAAATCTCAAATTGTACAAGCAAAAGTTGCAGAAGAATTCAAATCTGCCTAAACGCTTTCTAATCTCTCCATATGTAATCTGACCAAAATCAAAAACTTCACCTTTCGTTTCGATTCAGATATATAATTCTAGGAAGATACAAAATTATAACCAATAATTATTTATACAGTGAAGACCAAAAGTCCGCCACCCCTCCCGTAACTCTTTTATTTTACATATTACAAAATAATGTTAAATACAAAAGTTGTAGGGTTTCATCCGAACTCTTCAATCCCTAGAGTTTTATTTATATAGGGTATCTCAAAAAAATGTAGCGACTTGGAGTTTATTTTTTTCAATGGTTACTCTGTATATAATCAGATGTTTGGAAATTATCCCGTTGCTATTCGCATTTTCAATGAGCGGTTTCCGGAACATTCGATGTGTCGAATATATCTGCAGAAATTGTTGGTGATCTTGTTGAGTATATATATATATATATATATATATATATATATATATATATATTGTTATGTTATGAAGGAACAGTAATATAGTTTAAAAGGAAAAAAAAAATAATTTCATAAAAAACCCACAAAAATAATAATTACTTAATAGTTAGTAGTTCATGAGATTTTGTTTTACATGTTTTGAGATTCTATTTCCTTTATGAAGCCTCTGTATAATATTGGTAGGTAAAAATATGCAAATACTATAATGCAATCATTTTCACACATTGTCAAAATGATTACAACCTATAATTGTTCAAAATACAACAAAAAAGTCTAGATTCACAAAATCATTCTGAATTAAATGTGAGCAACAAAATTATAAGCTTGAAACATACAGTATATGAAATTGTATCTAACTAAAAATAGCCAATGGGAGAACAACAAACTTATTGATGACAATAGCCAATCAGGGAACAGTATGGTCAGATGTAAGATTGGAAATTGTGGAAAAATAAGAACTGTGAAATGTCAAAGACAATTATCATCAAATATTGTATGAAGTTTTTAAGAAAGGTTAAATATTTTAGTTCATAAGTTTTCTCAAATAACCCCAAAAGAGTGATAATGTGACAAGAAAGTGCGCGAGTTTGAAAATTCAAATAAAATGGAAAAACAGAAATAACCGGAACCTTAAGGAGTGGTATAAATATTTAAAGAAAAAGAGCGTCTCCACAATATAATATTAAGATCGATTAGGTCAATACCATCGATTATTGAACATGTTTCGAACCTCTATAGGTTCATCTTCAGCATATATAGTATATGGAGATGAAAATTCAAATTGTTTGTAGGTTAATGTTACTAAAATTTTTATATTCAGTTTATACGTAGAAATACCTTTCAGGGTTCATAGTACTTGACTTGATAGCAATAATCTGAAGCATGAGGAACAACAAATGCAATGGCGGTGATTAGATGTGCTGTCAATCACCGCCATTGCATTTGTTGTTTTCCTCATGGCTTCGAATTATTTTGTATCGGCGGAAGTTTTCGGCCCTCCCAAGTTTAAGTATGGGACGCACCCCTGGAAAGGGGTATTCCCTTTTTCCCAATTGGTCTACGTTATAAACATGGGAATTATATAAAAAAAATTTGTAACATTAACCTACAAAACTAATTTTTTGAATTTTTTCATCTCCATAATACTTTTATATATGCTGAAGATGAACCTATAGAGGTTCGAAACATGTTCAATAATCGATGGTATTGACCTAATCTATCTTCATATTATATTGTGGAGACGACTTCGTGTTTTTCTTCTTCATAAAAAAAAAACAGAAATGGTATCCAGGGGATGAAAAAACAAAGCCAGGAGAGGAGGAGATTGAAAAAATTTGAAAAAAGAAGGCCACGTACAAAATTTCAGGAGAGATTCCTTTCAAGATTTTCACGAATACACGGTATTTTGTCTATAGAAACTAACCAATTCAACCTCAAGAGAATTTCGACACAAATAAATAGGAGAAAACAAGATAAACTTTTATGTACTCCACATAAAACTGTTTCCAAGCTGATTTCTGGGGATTTGTATGGTTCTTTTTGTAATGGAGAGTTCCGGAGAGCAGTAGATTGAATAAGGATTTCAGATTGTTGGTATGTATTGTAACAGCAACAGTTCCAGCTCCAGTTATAAACTTTTTACTGCACATCACAAACTGAATCACTTTACAACATAACTCGTCTATCTGAAGAACTCTATTTTATTTTGGTATTGAACTATAAAAGAATTATTCAAACCTCAATGAAAAAGTGAGGTTATGAATACTCTATCCATCACTGTTTTTTCATTATTTTCTATGAAAATTTGTCAATTGATTATAGTATAAGTTATCTATCGTAGGCCAGGTTAATAAAAGTTTTCCTGAATGAAGGAAATAATTGTTTTTCGATACTTTCTGGTTTATTTTCCACAATGATCTGCAATCTTATTTATAAACACTGAATTGAAATAGACATCAAGACAGGGCAGTGGCTCTATTGCCAGGACCGGCTATCTGAGACGAAAGGCGTACCAACTGAGTTTAGTCGTGGTAAGAAAGGGTAATAACAATTGGCAGCAACGTGATGAGAAAACAGTGACGTTAGCTAGCAATTATTATTACATTACAATAAATCATACAGAGCGAAAATAATTACCTATAAATATTTCATAACAAAAAGATATTATCATATTTATTATTTATACAATTCAAATTTATTACAATTGGGCCCAACGCGGTGCAAAAATATATTTGTTAGCATAATAATAATGAGTAAAAAGTTAACAGAATTCATTTAAAAAAAATTGTTACATTACAGAACAATATATATAAGAAAAGCTCCAAGAAGCAAAAAATTTATAGGTCAATTATTCAAACTTTTATATCGACTTTTGTAAAAACAGAGATTGGTTAAAAATTAGTTAATTAACAATCGTATAACTTTTTGAAAAATCGCCATAAATTTTTGTTTCCAACGCGGCTTTATTCTTTCAAGTGTTCTGATGACACCATAACTTGTTCGAATTTTCAAATTATTATTCATTACTATGAAAAAATTATTTTGTGTGATATACTGTCTCCAGCGGTGTTGCGCTCATATAATATATCTTATACAATCAATTACATAAACCCCTGGATCCCCCACTGTTTCGACCTACGATCAGTACCTTCAAAATAACATTCAAAAATCATGTATTTTTTGCTCAGCACAACTAAAGTGATACAAACGAAGCATTCGCATCGAGAATCTGATGAAATGTTAAAAATGTGCACTTTCCCCTTTCTCTCTCTCTCTATCTCTCAATCTTTCTCTCTCTTTGTCTTTTCGCTGATCTCATCCTTCTTCTCAGCCCTATAAACATGACTTTTCTCAAATGAAGGCCTTGGTGGAAGATCAGATGCGAGGTAACCTAGCAGTCCGAACCAAAGGCCATTTGGTTCAGATAAAAAAAAACTGAATCTTAACAGCCGCCATTTTGAAATAACCGATCTGACCCATCTTTGAATCTGATCAATATATGGATAAAAAGTAGATATTTCTGAGTCGAATTCTAGGGAACTAACCACTTTTTGATTCGTGAGAATTCCTCATACCTATCCATGAATTCGGATATTTTAAACAGTCAATACAATAATATCGCATTTTTGAAGAAAATCTACGTACCAGCAGAAATTAAATATCAATTGAAGAATTTGGAGAGAACTTTGAGACATAACTCACATCTATAACCAATCCTTTGTAGTAATTCCGAGAAAATACCCGAGAAAGTATGGAAATTGCAATTACCGTTTGCAGTCGTTAAAATATCCGATCAGATATAAATTTTATTGCAAACGAATCCTTGACACTCGACAACGTTATGGTCCAATAACTTCCAACCTGGATACTCGTTTGTCGTTTATTTGGGTTACAAATTCTCAAATTTTATTATATCGAACTGTAATGCAATTTTTATTAGATCACATCTGTTGCCGGTCGTTTCGTAGAACATCGATATAAAAAGGATTTTCAATTACAAAAAAATAGTTCAAGGAACACATCGTAAATTCATGCTTTATGAGTGAATGCCCTTTGTAGAGTTTATCTGATGAGGATTTGTTCCCATGCACGAATTTCATTGGAATAATTGAAGCTATTTTTCAACCATTCGAATGCCCTAGGAAATACATAGGACACACCAACAGATGAGTGACAAGCCGAATTTACGAACATCAACTGGCCGTCCGACATTTGGTCTTCTCCTCGGCACTTTCCAAACACCGCGAAAAAACCATTGCTTCTTTCCTCTTACACCTGACGAATGGGCAGATTGAGTGTGAAAATCACCTACTTTATTTACCGTTATTAATAATTTTCCGGTTTCCTTGAAAATGGCTCCAGAATGGGAGCAGAAACGCTGCCTGGTGCCTAGTGATCTATAGCAAGGCAGTTCCATGAATTCAAAGAACTGGAACATATTTTTGTGGTGAAAATATGCCTCAAGAAAACATATGGGAAATTGGCTCTCGGTCGAATTGGCAGAAATTTTATTATGTTATATAATAGGATGGGTCATTAGAAAAAAGTGTGAATTCAAATGATTTTGTATGTTTAGTTTCTGAGATATAAGCGGCCAAAGTTCGTAAAAACGTTGTATTGGGGTAGGAGTGACAAAGAAAAAAACGGGTTTTTTAGTCGAAATAAGACAAAGTAAGGATGAAAATGTATTGATCGGAACTCATGAACATGTTCAATTATAATCTTATTGATGATAGTACATTAGGGTGTATACGAAGCATAGTAAAAAAATTCGTTTTTCCGGATTTTTTTTCCAGCACTATTTTAGAACTAACAAGTTATATTTTGTTAAGATATCATAGTTTCAGTCTATTGTAGGCAAAAAAACGTGTTTTGTTTCTTGGTGACTCTCTCTGTTTGAAATATTTTTTTTTAATTTTCGGGTATACCTCTATACTGAGAACAATTGACAGATCGCTTTTGATTACAAAAAAAGGAATTAATTGCTACTGCCCATTGGATAAAAGATAGGTTAACATTCTGATGTACTCAATTTTTCAATATTACCTTTCATTTAGATAATGGGTGCCTTACATTTTTTTTAGGTCATTTACCATTTTTTTATTGAATATCTAGTAAACTGTTCTGTTAATTTGGACCATATTTTACTCATAATATTTTGAAAATGTCTATCATATATGATAGTTTTATCAACTTTTTATGTTGCGTTTCTGAGATATTAATTTTTGAAGTTTACGGTATTACGATATATGGGGTAACCTATCAATATAAAAAAAATTATGAAACCTTTCGACACATTCAATTCTATTATAAAACTTTTCGAAATCGATTATTTGATACTATAAACAACACAAACCACACTCAACAACAATTTGGAACTCAACAGTATACACTAAAAAAAAACGAATTATAAATAACGACTTCTATCATAAAAAGTCAATTAATATTATGGAAATCATAATATAACAAATCGAAATGAACCTGATGAAGCTATTGTATAGCGAAACACGCGTCGTGCTTAAGTAGTGAAAATCTTATAGTGTATTGTAGTAGTGCACTCTAAATCGAAATTAAAACTAATTAGTTATAAACAGCATAAACAACAATTTACATAGTTGAGTTCTCAAAAAACAAAAAATAAACAAAACCCAAATTCAAATCATATTATTAATATTGTTATTTATTGGTCTATTCGCGCAATCTAAAACATTGTTTAATAGTTCATGGCTAGGGTACTTTATTGTTTCTTGATGACGAGCATATCCTAGGTACCAAAGTACGTTGCAAATATGGAAACAGCATCCCACTGTTCTTGCTCCACTTTTGCAGGTACAGCAGTAGCCTAGAATACGTTTATTTGCAGGTGCATCAGAAATAATACTAAAGGATATCCACAGTTGATACTATAGCATTCCTAAATCTGGACGCTATGTGGCAGCGTAATAGTCCAGGTTCAGGATTACGCATATCAATTTCAAATAGAAACAATGAAGTACCCCAGCTATAAACTATTGAGAAATGTTTTAGATTGCGCAAATAGACCAATCAATAACAATATTAATAATTTTATTTGAATTTGGTTTTGGTTATTGTTTATTTTTGAGAGTTCCATTATGTAAATTTTTGATTATGTTGTTTATAACTAATTAGTTTCAATTTCAATTTGTTATATTATAATTTCCATAATATAAATTGACTTTTTATGTTAGAAGTCGTTATTTATAATTCGATTTTTTTTTAGTCTATACTGTTGAGTTCCAAATTGTTGTTGAGTGTGGTTTGTGTTGTTTATGGTATCAAATAATTGATTTCAAAAAGTGTTATAATCCAATTGGATGTGTCGAAAGGTTCCATAAAATTTTGTTAAATCGATTGGTTACCCCATATATCGTAATAACGTAAACTTCAAAAATGCATATCTTAGAAACGCAACATACAAAGTTGTTAAAACTATCGTATATTGTGAGTGAAATATGGTCCAAATTAACAGAACAGTTTTCTAGATTTTCAATAAAAACATTGTAAATGATCTAAAAAAAAAGTGAAACGCACCCTTCATCTAAATTAAAGGTAATATTGAAAAATCGAGTTCATCAGAATTTTACTCTATCTTTCATTCAATGGGCAGTAGCAATTAATTCCTTTTTTTGTAATTAAAAACGATCTGTCAATTGTTCTCAGTATAGGGGTATACTCGAAAATTAAAAAAAATATATATTTCAAACAGAGAGTGAGAGAGTCATCAAGAAACAAAACACATTTTTTCGCCTATAACAGACTGAAACTGAGATATCTCAACAAAATCAAACTGTTGGTTTTGAAATAGTGTTGGAAAAAAATCCGAAAAAACGATTTTTTTTACTATGCCTCGTATACACCCTAATATATAAGATTAAAATTGAACATGTTTATGAGTTTCGATCAATAAATTTTCATCCTCACTTTGTCTTATTTCGACTAGAAAAAAAGTTTTTTTCTTTATCAATCCTACCCGAATACGACGTTTTAACGAACTTTGGCCGCTTATATCTCAGAAACTAAACCTACAAAATCATTTAAACTCGCACATTTTTCTACTACTATTACATAATTAAATTTCAGCCAATTCGACCGAGAGCTAATTTCCCATATGTTTTCCTGCGGGGTTCTTTGAAACAATCCAATATCTGACAAACCAAAAATAGTTTTCGAAGAAAAAAAGAATCAATCAAGGAATATTTTATCTGTAAGGCACGATTGAGTATCGAACAGTGTCCTGGCCTTGTGTCAAGTGAGTCAAGCAGTCGGTAATTTAAAATTCAAACAGACAAATTGTTCACGGTGAAGGAGCAACGTAGTGTATAATCGCGCATCGAGCAAATTTAATTACATCCATCAATCGAGATTTGCTTTCGTTGAATTCTTGTGTGAGCCAGAAGCCTTGGGACATAACAGCCGTATCATATTATTCGTTCACGAGCGACGTGAAAGGAAATCGATACGTGTGAGCTTATTTTCACTTCACGCACCACCCAACTATGTGGAAAAGGAAGTTTTGAAATACGCGAATAAGTGGCTTACTTCTTATTTCAATGTACAGGAACGGCAAGAATCACTAACAACGTATGTTTTCAGAGTTCTGTACCTATAGAAAGAGAAACATGACCTTATGAAGTCACTCAAGCGTCTCTTCGTCTATCGAAACCATGTCAAAATGTAGTCAAAATGGGTGTTTCATAATTGAATGCTGATCCCAAAGGGCGATGATCCTTGGGTGATTTTAAGAAAAATTCTTCATATGAACATAGGTCGGCAAACGCTTTATTTCTGAGATACAGGATGTTGAAATTTAATAAAAAAATCAGTTCTTTCCCAATATCTCTGAAACCGCTTTGTTTTTTTTTCAATTTTGGTACATGCAAAGTACGCATAAAAATTCATTTTTTCCATGATGAAGTATTTCTTAATTTACATTAGTGGCGTCCCTGTTAACATGCCCTGCCATATTTTTGATCAAAATAATGATACGCCACTGTCTTTTTGCAGAAAAAAATATTATTTTTATAGTTGTGCTCTATCTTCTCATAAAAATAGTCTCTTGCCTTTTTTTCGTCGGGCGTTTATTCTTTAGGAATTCACAACCAAAAGATTTACGATTATCAAACCGAGGACGAACGAAATCAAGTTAATATTGAAATCACCAATATGTAGAAATGGTTTTGGTAAATAAATTAAGGACACTCTTGGACTTTCAAAAACTGCAGAATTAACACTGCAGAGTTCTGTAAATACAAATATCATTATATTAATATTCATTGTTTCAAACCCATGATCCAAAAGAGTCTTTTTCTAGGTGAATTTTGATTATCTAATTCCTTGGATTATTTTAAAAAATCCTTACAGCTCCTCCGCTTTATTTCTCAGGAGTAATTTCGAACGCTATTACTATAGTTTTTCCAAATTATGGGTTGATTCTAGACATTTAGCTCAGTGTTCACATAGCTAACATATCGTTCTCTATGTCAGTTTTCGAATAATATTTTTTAATTGTCCTCTGATGTTTTAGAAACGTGGTTGCTGACTTTTTCGTGGCAGAAGGCTGTTTTGTTAGAAAATAAAATGCATTCATTTGCTTGGCCCTATGCGAAATCAGCCGTTGAAGAGTCGATTATCTTGTGGGTTAGAAACATCCAGTATGCTGAGAACACATTTCGTTGTTTTTAACATAAACAATTTTGACACTTCTAGCTAGATACAAGATATTATTTACGTTATAAAAAATTATTTATTAAATAAACACAAATACCGAATTAGCAGACATGCATTACTTGTATGGGCTTGCTGACGGGAACGCATATGAAGCCAGGCGACTGATAGAATGGTTTCTGATGCTCGAACGATTTCAAGCACCCACAGAAGGTTATGTGAAACAGGAAGTTTTGAGCCAAATTACTACTTGAAAGGAGCACATCGGACTGCAAGAACTCCAGCAATTGAGGTAGCTGTTTTAAATTTAGTTGACGAAAATCCTGGAATAAGTGCGAGGCAAGTTGCCAATAATTTGAATATCGCCCATATTCTAGTATGGAGGATTCTTCATGATCATTTATCATATCCCTATCACCTTCAACGGGTTCAGGCTCTACTTCCTCGAGACTTTCCATTACGAGTGAATTTCTGCCAATGGTTTCTCCAAAAAGTTACCAAAAATCCTTTATTTGACAGGGAAATTTAATTCATGGACGAAGCAAGTTTTACTAAACACAGCATCAGAAATTTTCATAATAACCATTTTTGGGCCGAGGAAAATCCGCATGCAATCGTGGAATCAGTTCTCATTAAATGTCTGGGCTGGAATTATTGGACATTACCTAATTGGACCTTTTTTTACCACGCAGATTAAATGGACCTAATTATCGCCGATTTCTTGAAGATAATTTGCCAATTCTGTTGGAAGATGTTCCTATTTTAATGCGAAATCGCAAGTGGTTTATGCACGATGGTGAACCTGCTCATTTTAGTGCTCTGCCACGCGAATATATGAACCAAAACTTTCATAATCGCTGGATGGGTCGTGGAGAACAAAGTGATGGCCAGCTAGATCCCCAGACTTAAACAGTCCTGATTATTTTCTTTGGGGACATCCTAAGACTTTGGTGTACAATCAACCAATTCTAACTGAGGAAGAATTGCGAAACCGCGTAATAGTTTCTTGTGAAGCAATAAGGAATACTCCAGGAATTTACCAAATAGTACGCGAGTCAATGAGAAGGAGGGCTGAAGCGTGCATACTTGCAGGAGGTGGACATCCTGTATCTCAGAAATAAAGCGGTTGCGGACCTATGTTTATATGAAGAATTTTTCTTAAAATCATCCAAGGATTATCGCCCTTCAGGATTAGCATTCAATATGAAACACCCTGTATATAATGTAAATAGCATGGGGTGGTGAGTGATAGCTTATCTGAAAGGATGTGTTTTCCTCCATTCGACTGTGCAAAAAATTCGAAATTTGCTTCAGTACGTTATTAATGTTCAAAAATAACACAACACCACAAACAGGAAGGCAACTAAACTAACACTAACCTTATCTGTTATTACAATAAATGTTCAAAATGTTCTCCGTTGAGCTCCTGGTAAGAATAAAATCCATTTTTAGTTTCAGCCCTGACGCTTTGCAAAGTTTTTCGAGTCATTGTTGCACACACTTCCGTAATCCGCGCTCGCAACTCCTGAATAGAGTGACACTGAGTCTCGTAATCTTTAGATTTTAGGTAACCCCATAGAAAAAAATCTGAAGGGGTTAGATCTGGTGATCTTGGAGACCATTACATAGAACAGTATTCAAATAATTCCTCACAGCAACTGCAAAATGAGGAGGAGCTCCATCTTGTTGCAAGATAATTTCCATGTCAAATTCGTCTTCATTATTTTCGACAGTTGCCACTATCAGTGGATCTATGACTGTTTCCAGCATTTCCAAATAGAGGGCACCAATCAGATTTTTCTCATTAAATAACGGACCTATAATGTGGTCACCCAGTATCCCTGCCCACACATTAACTTTTTGTGGAAACTGAGTATGAGTTTCACGAAAAAGTCGAGGATTTTGATCGGACCAGTACCTCACATTTTGTCTAGGCACGTGAACGTTTAAAAAAAAGTAACCCCATCACTGAAACAAATGTGTTTCAAATACTTGGGATTTTGCAAAATATTATTAGATACAATTTTACAATATTCTAGACGGCGGTCTGGATCATCGTCCATCAGTTCATGAACCATATTTATTCTATAAGGTTGATTTTTTCTTCAGAACTCTCAATACAGTCATCTGCGAAACCTCACAATCCAAGGCAACAGTTCCACTCGATGAGGACGATTTATTCACAAATTCGCCCATAATGTCCACTTGTTTAATCTTCCCCAGTGGTTGATCGCCCAGACGTTTTTTATTTTGCACACTGCCGTTCTCACAAAAATTTTCCACTAAATGTTTGAAAAAATGTCTATCAATAGGGCGATCTGGAAAACATTCATTGAACATTCGTACAGCCTCATGATAATTGCGATGAGCCTCACCAAAAATAACAATGACTTTGTATTTCTCATTCAACTCACGTGGTGCAACCATTGTTTGGAGATGAATAGCAATCAAAACTTACAGCTAGAATACACTGACTCGCACTCTCCTTAATATCAGTTTATTGGTTTGACTATTTATCCTGAAAATAATGCAAAAACACCAACAAAAACGTGCAGTTAATATCCAAGCATATGGCAAATAAGTCTCACTTGACGTCTGAACCAAAATCGATACCATGCAGGGCCGAATTTTAATTCTAAGGATGAGTGCGTTACCTTAATTTTCGTTATTCTGAAACAATAATGACTCGAGAATTAATGGAGCAAATGTCAATTCCTTTACACGGTTGAATAGAGAATGAAACCCCCTCTCAAATGAGCTATCACTCACCACCCCATGCTATTTAAACTTTTCGAAAGCGTTGCTCCCCTTTAGTAAGGGATGAAATTAGGGGTGACTTGTTCTGTGCTTCGATCATTTATGGACATTTTTGTGTACTCTTCGTCGTAACAATGATATGATGACGAAAAAACCATTATGTGCTGTTTACCAATCAATAGTTTCCATAAGAGTCAATAATAAATAATAATTGTTATTTTAACATCGCAAAAATGCCACATTCGTGACGTAGAAGATATAAAAGTTGTTTTCTACTTATTTGTAGTAAGTTCCGTTAATGTTGAAAAGTCCGCTTCCTACGAACTCATATTACTCTCAGCTGGGACTCCCACGTTCCGTACGAAAAAGGAAACGCCAAATTTGCTTATTACATACTCAGGCCATGTGAATAATTAAAGTTATCCAAGGTGATTCACACGTTGAAAAATACTCGAAAAGGAGAATCCGGGAGAACAATTAAAATAAACGCTGTCGACGATTCAAATAAGGAAAATGTTACGTCTTTAAGTGATGATTTTATTAGAACTAGTTCTTAGAGCTATGGTTGTTTGTCTGATGTTAATAATAATACACAAATATTGTTTAAAGCTTATTTTTTGTGGAGGGATACTCATTCTTGGCACATTTTTGGGATAATAATTCCTATTCTTTGTGGTTCTAGGATCAAGTATGCTCCCAAAATGTCAATTCTACATGTTTACAAAATACATCCTGAAACTATTTTCATTTTGAGTCCGTTGTTTCCAGAAGTAAAGTGAATAACTTAATTCAATGTACCCTAATTTGTATTCGTCCTTTGAAGTTACTATTCTCGAATGTAATGTAGAGAAGGCATTGAATGCTTCTATTTGGCCAAAAGGAACTGGGGTGAAAAAAAAATTTCACAGGAGACCAGTCGACAACTCTATAAAATAAACCACTCTGAGGTGATCGAGAAAGAGGTGAGTGTTTTCCACATTAATATACAGTGTCTTTCGAACAAAGTGGATGAATTAATCATTTTTGTGAAAAATAATCCTTTTGAGATTGTTGGTATGTCCAAACATTGGTTGAGTGATAATACCATCAAATCCATCAATTTACCGGGATACTACTTAGCTAGTCATTTTTGTAGACGCATTCGTGCACATGGCGGAGTAGCAATTTTTGTTAGCAACTCGATTTCTTCAAAACCACTACATTTCAGTGAATTCTCCTGTGAAATGGACCTTGAAATTTGTGGAATTGAAATTTCAGGGGTAACAATTGTTCCCCTTTACATATCATGCTCTGGCAACCTCGAGAGCTTCGAGAGTTTCCTGAGCTTGTTTGGCTTCTTTCTCGATAACGTGTTGAAAAACAATAGAAAACTGATCATAGCCGGTGATTTTAATGTGAATTTCATCGCCCCTTCAGCCCATTTAACAACTTTAAGAAACTTACTCACTTCGTTTGATCTACTCATCACAATCTCTGATGTCACGAGAATCGGTACAGTTAGCTCCACTTGCATTGATAACATAATCACCAATTTGGACGTTGATCAATTTGATACTCAAGTACTGGACCCCTGCTCATCAGATCACCTGGGCCAAGTGATGTATTATAATTCCGATTCTCTCGTGGAAAAAATTATATGTAAGAGAAAAATCAGCCTTTCCGGTATTGAAAAGTTACGGTTTGATCTCGAAAATCTTTGTTGGGATATTTTTCTGATCAAGGAAAATCTTGACCGATTACTTTATTTAATTCGTTAAATCTCCATATAAAAAAGATATTTCCTCTGAAAATTAACAGGGATTGCAATGTACAAAAATCGCCTGTGTGTTGGTTAACAAACGTCGGACACTCTCTAACATGAAACTGATTCATAATGTCAACAAGGATCAGGTGACCTGGGATGCATACACTTTCTTACGTAAGGATTACAGGAATTCCATAATCGAAACAAAAAGGTTAGCGTATGAAACTCTTTTGAATAATTCTTCGAACATCAGCAGAGACTCCTGGAGATTAATCAACTTCGAGTGTAACAGGAATCCATGGAAAAAAAGGAGTCCACCATCACGGAATCTGAATTCAATGATTATTTCAGCAATATTGCTAAAAAATTGATCTCGTCTCTACCTGAGACGAATCACGAACCTACGAATACTTGAAAAATCTCAGATCACCTGTAGATTCTTTCTCTTCTTTCCCTGTAACTCTCGAGGAAGTGATGGACACAATTGAATCTTTGAACGATTCAAGTTGTCCGGATTCCATATGAACTGAACAGCGCGGTGATTAAAGCTATAGCCGATATTATTGCTTCTCCACTTTCAATTTCAATTAATGATTGCTTATCTCTAGGAGTTTATCCAGATGCACTGAAGATTTCAGTTGTATTGCCATTGCTATAAAAAGGGGATCCCCACTAAGCAGAAAATTTTCTCCCCATTTCCATAATTCCAGTTATTGTGAAAATCATAGAGGCGCTAGTCAAAACAAGGTTGGTATCCTACCTGGAAACAAACTCTTTACTGTGTCCTGAGCAATTTGGCTTTAGAAAAAATAAATCAACTCAGAGCTATTCTGAATGTATTTGATGGACTCGAGAAGGAGGAGCATTCTTTTTTAACGTTTAGTAATCTGACTAAAGCTTTTGATTGTGTATCCCATGATACATTACTTGATGAACTTTTCTATTATGGCATTCGTGGACTTCCATTGGAATTTTTTAGGTCGCATTTGCATGGGCGATCTCAGTGTGTTTCGGCTGAAGGCGCCAAATCAGCATTAATGCAAATCGTTCATGGGGTTCCACAGGGCTCTGTTTTGGGACCAACCCTATTCATTCTGTATATCAATGATTTATATTATCATATAATACCAAAAAAATGCATTCTCTTTGCTGACGACACTACACTGATAGATCGTAATAGTAAATTAGAGGAACTGATTGACCCTTCCAAACTCACCTTGCAAATGACAAATGAGTGGTTCTGTTCAAATAAGCTTATGCCCAATTCTGCTAAAAATCAGAATCTCATAATATCCTCACTTACAGGTGGAGAAAGTGTCAAGTTACTTGGTATATCCATTGATGACAAACTCAACTGGATGTGTCACGTGAAAAATCTGTCGAAAAAATTATCAAGAGTCACGTTCTTGATTCGCAGATTGAAAAACCATGTTGGTGCAGATACTGTAAGAGCCAGCTATTTTGGACTTTTTCACAGTCTTATTACTTATGGAATTGTCTTGTGGGGTAATTCGTCCCATTCGAACAAAATTTTTGTTTTACAAAAAAGGGTTATTCGAATAATCTCAGGGGCAGACTAGAGAGATCACTGCCATGTTCTATTTATTCATCACCAGATCATGCCTACCGCTTTCATATATTTCACTCTGCTTGAAATACATAAAAAAATATCAGATTTTGCTCTCTCAGCGGACACGCATCAGCACCAAATAAGGTCAGGAAACCTCTTGAGAACACCAAGATGTAGACTCTCTGCATCACAGAAAAATTCATTGAATATCAACCTATATAATAAATTACCTTTGGAAATAAGAAATATGAACTTTTACAATTTCAAGAGATCAGTGAAATCTTGTCTACTGATGAACTGTTTTTACTACGTAAAGGACTTTTTGAACTATAATTTTAACGTGGATGATCTAGGCTTTTAATGTGTTTGTCAATTCATCTTGTATACCCATTTCTGTATTGTTTACAATGACCGAGTTCTGAGTTAACCTTATTTTATTCCTGTGTTGTAATGTGATGCATCACCGTAGGGAATTTAACTTGCAAGTTAAAAAAAAAATTCTTAAGGACCTGCTACAAATGTTTATATATATGAACGTAGTTGATAAATATATATATATAATCTCTCTCTCTCTCTCTCTATCACCTAATATACCAAAAAACCCATTTTATTCGGGCTAACAAATGTTTTCATTGAAAACTTGTATATCTTTGAGAATTCTATTAGTTTTTTCAATACGTCGACGCTCTATTTATATATTTTGCTCATCGAACGAATTTTATGATACCCCAGACATACTTTTTTGTATCCATTGAGTCTGTAATAATGTTTTGTCTTACTACCCATCGAGGAATTGTCCGCCATCATGTCGAGACGAACATATTATATATTGACAGGTGGCAATGGAGCGTTTCAATAGTGGGGTGGATTTACTCCTGTGGTTAAAAAAAACAATCGGTTCATGTCAATGAAAATAATATCGATCTATGAAATAATTCTCATTCCGTACATTCCTACTCCTTTTATATTCCTTTTTTTTTCCTTTGAGATTATGGTGGTCAATATACAGTGTCCGTCATAAAGTTGGATACAAATGGGAAAAAAATTGTTATTGAAATTTCTGAAAAACTCTAATGGCGGTTTGTTTCTGCTTGTCTGACAACTGAAAAATCCGTTGCTACTTATATCACGTGACCTCAGATTTGGCGTAAATTAAAAAGTTTTTGTGGTGCAGAAAAATGGGTCAAATTGACAAGATATCGAAATGTAATATGTATTGTTAATGAGACACCATGTCATTTTGACCAATTGCCAAACCTTTTTGACTGGAATAAATATCACTGAAAATGAATACAAATCATATTTTCGAAACTTTCAGATTGAAAAAATACAAAATAGATTAAAAAATTTTATTACACTCCTCAACCTTCATAGAATCAAATTGTTTAGTAATTCATTAATTGGTTTTCCAAAGGTTTGTGATAAACAGACATTTTCGTTGAATGTAATATGCATTTTTATATAGTATTCTTATTCATTTTTTCTAATGTGCTCTGGATAACCTTTGGTTTTGATGAGGAAGTTGGAAATATTCAAGCACAGAATAGAATTATAAATATATTTTCTATATATTTTACACTAAAACAACATCACGAATCCCAAAACCAAAAAACCCCTAACCTCTCCCTCAGTAATGACATCTAAAATTGTTTAGTTAATTATTGAATTGGTTTTGCCCAAAGGCTTTGTCAATAAATCAGCTACATTTTCTTTCGTTGGAATGTAATTTATGTATTGTTTTTATGAGTATTTCCATATTCTATTTTTTCAATTGTTGCCAAATGGTTTGACTGGGAAGTTGGAAATATTCATGCACAGAATAGAATTACAAATATATTTTCAATATTTTTAATAAACAACCACCTTGAAAATCGATTACCCTGAAACGAAACAATTTGATGACACTGCCTTCAACACCTCCTCAGTAATGACATCTAAAATTGTTTAGTTAATTCATTGAATTGGTTTTGCCCAAAGGTTTCGTCAATAATCAGCTACATTTCTTTCTTGGAATGTAATTTATGATTGTTTTTATGTGTATTTCCATTATTCTATTTTCTTTCAATGGTCTGGGCATAACCTTGGTTTTTGACTGAGAAGTTGGAAATATTCATGCTCAGAATAGAATTACAAATATATTCTAAATATTTTTAACCATAAAACAACATCACACTTGAAAATCAACGTTCCTGAAACTGAAATGTTCACTTTTCATCTCAGATGATTAAAAGTTTGTTAATTCATTGAATTGATTTTGAAGGTTGTCAAACCATACATTTTCGTTGAAAATTAATTTTTTTTATATATTTCATCTATTTATTTTTTTTCTAATTGTTTGGGAAACTTGGTTTTGATTGAGGAAGTTGGAAATATCTCACAGAATAGAATTATAAATATTTTCTATATTTTACACACAACACTCTCCCTCAGTAATGACATCTAAATTGTTTAGGTAATTATTGAATTGGTTTTGCCCAAAGGCTTTCATCGACATTTCTCGTTGAATGTAATTATGTATTGTTTATTAGTATTTCCACTCTATTCTATTTTACTTTTCCTAATGTGCTTCTGGGCCATAACCTTTGGTCTTTGACTGAGGAAGTTGAAATATTCAAGCACAGAATAGAATTATAAATATATTTTCTATATATTTTACACCATCAAAACAACATCACACTTGAAAATCAAACAGGTTACCCTAGAAACTAGAAACAATTTGATGTAGACACTGCTCTTCAACACTTCTCCCTCAGTAATGACATCTAAAAACTTGTTTAGTTAATTATTGAATTGGATTTTGCCCAAAGGCTTTCAATAAATCAGCTACATTTTTCTTTCGTTGGAATGTAATTTATGTATTGTTTTATGTAGTATTTCCACTCATTCTATTTTACTTTTCCTAATGTGCTTCTGGGCCCATAACCTTTTGGTTTTTGACTGAGGAAGTTGGAAATATTCATGCACAGAATAGAATTACAAATATATTTTCTAAATATTTTTTACACCATAAAAAACAACATCACACTTGAAAATGAAACAGATTACCCTAGAAACTGAAAACAATTTGATGGTAGACACTGCTCTTCAACACTCTCCCTCAGTAATGACATCTAAAAATTGTTTAGTTAATTCATTGAATTGGTTTTTGCCCAAAGGCTTTGTCAATAATATACATTTTCTTTCATGGAATGTAATTTAATGATTCTTTTATGTAATTTCCACTTATTCTATTTAACTTTTCCTAATTGCTTCTGGCCATAACCTTTTTGGTTTTGATGAGAGTTGGAAATATTCAAGCCAGAATAGAATTAAAATATATTTTCTAATTTTTGACACCATAAATACAAATCACATTGAAAATCAAACAGTTACCCTAGAAACTAAACAATTTGATGGTAGACACTGCTCTTAACACTCTCTCAGTAATGAATCTAAAAAATTGTTAGTTAATTATTGAATTGGTTTTCCAAAGGTTTTCAATAAATCAGCACATTCTTTCGTTGGAATGTAATTTATGTATTGTTTAATGTAGTATTTCACTCTATTCTATTTACTTTTTCCTAATTGTTCTGGGCCCATAACCTTTTGTTTTGACTGAGGAGTTGAAATATTCAAGCACAGAATAGAATTATAAATATATTTTCTATATTTTTTACACCATAAAATCACATCACCTTGAAATCAAACGGTTACCTAGAACTGAAACAATTTGAGATAGACACTTGCTTTCAGACTCTCCCATAATCAATCTAAAAAATTGTTTAGTTAATTATTGAATTGTTTTTCCCAAAGGCTTTGTCAATAAATCACTACATTTTCTTTCGTTGGAATGTAATTTATGTATATTTTATGTAGTATTTCCACTCTATTCATTTTACTTTTCCTAATGTGCTTCTGGGCATAACCTTTTGGTTTTGACTGAGGAGTTAAGGAATATTCAAGACAGAATAGAATTATAAATATATTTCTATATATTTTTTACCATAAACAACATCACCTTGAAATTCAACAGTTACTCCTAAACTGAACAATTTGATGTAGACACTGCTCTTCAAACTCCTCAGTAATGACATCTAAAAAATTGTTTATTAATTATTAATTGGTTTTCCCAAAAGGCTTTTCAATGAATCACACATTTTCTTTCGTTGGAATGTAATTATGTATTGTTTTTATGAATTTCCACCTTCCTATTTTACTTTTCCTAATGTGCTTCTGGGCCCATAACCTTTTGGTTTTTACTGAGGAAGTTGGAAATATTCAGCACAGAATAGAATTAAATATAATTTTCTAATTTTTTTACACCATAAAAACAACATCACACTTGAAAATAAACGATTACCCTAGAAACTGAAACAATTTGATGGTAGACAGTGCTCTTCAAACTTCTCCTCAGAATGAATTAAAATTGTTTATTAATTCATTGATTGGTTTTCCCAAAAGCTTTGTCAAAAATCAGCACATTTTCTTTCAGTTGGAATGTAATTTATGTATTGTTATGTAGTATTTCCACTCTATTCTATTTTACTTTTCTAATGTGTTCTGGGCCCATAACCTTTTGGTTTTTGACTGAGGAAGTTGGAAATATTCAAGCACAGAATAGAATTATAAATATATTTTCTATATATTTTTACACCATCAAAAACAACATCACACTTGAAAATCAAACAGGTTACCCTAGAAACTAGAAACAATTTGATGGTAGACACTGCTCTTCAACACTCTCCCTCAGTAATGACATCTAAAAATTGTTTAGTTAATTCATTGAATTGGTTTTTGCCCAAAGGCTTTGTCAATAAATCAGCTACATTTTCTTTCGTTGGAATGTAATTTATGTATTGTTTTTATGTAGTATTTCCACTCTATTCTATTTTACTTTTTCCTAATGTGCTTCTGGGCCCATAACCTTTTGGTTTTTGACTGAGGAAGTTGGAAATATTCAAGCACAGAATAGAATTATAAATATATTTTCTATATATTTTTACACCATAAAAAACAACATCACACTTGAAAATCAAACAGGTTACCCTAGAAACTAGAAACAATTTGATGATAGACACTGCTCTTCAACACTCTCCTCAGTAATGACATCTAAAAATTGTTTAGTTAATTGATTGAATTGGTTTTTGCCCAAAGGCTTTGTCAATAAATCAGCTACATTTTCTTTCGTTGGAATGTAATTTATGTATTGTTTTTATGTAGTATTTCCACTCTATTCTATTTTACTTTTTCCTAATGTGCTTCTGGGCCCATAACCTTTTGGTTTTTGACTGAGGAAGTTGGAAATATTCAAGCACAGAATAGAATTATAAATATATTTTCTATATATTTTTACACCATAAAAAACAACATCACACTTGAAAATCAAACAGGTTACCCTAGAAACTAGAAACAATTTGATGATAGACACTGCTCTTCAACACTCTCCCTCAGTAATGACATCTAAAAATTGTTTAGTTAATTGATTGAATTGGTTTTTGCCCAAAGGCTTTGTCAATGAATCAGCGACATTTTCTTTCGTTGAAATTTAATTTATGTATTGTTTTTATATAGTATTTCCACACTATTCTATTTCACTTTTTCCTAATGTGCTTCTGGGCACATAACCTTTTGGTTTTTGACTAAGGAAGTTGGTAATATTCAAGCACAGAATAGAATTATAAATATATTTTCTATATATTTTTTACACCATAAAAAACAACATCACACTTGAAAATCAAACAGGTTACCATAGAAACTAGAAACAATTTGATGGTAGACACTGCTCTTCAACAGAAACCAATCAAATATTTGTGAAATAGACATTTTGCGGGAGATCAATTATGAAAACACGATTTACTCTTGTCACTAGGTGTAGTCATGCCCTGTATATTGATTCACATTAGCTTATTCAATATTCTCAACCCGTGAATAAAATTTAAACCAACTAATATTTGTAATTGAAACTTAATAATACATTATTCATCCTAATTGAATTTAGTATTGTTTAGGTGAATGTGGAAAAATACAAAAAACTCAATAAACACACAATGTACAAATTTTGAATATGCTACGTGACCACCTTCGCGCTCCATACATAGAATTGTTCTGGAAAACACTTCCCGGCGAACATTTTTCAACATAGTTCTGTTGATCAGTGCTGCACAATTCCTTATACAAATTTACTGAATGTTCTACATTTAGAAATGGGCGTTTTTTATGAACATTGCTTTTCACGTAACCCCATCAAAAGAAATTACACGGCGTTAGGTCTGGAGACTGAGCAGGCCAAGGATTACCTGAATATCGACCTATACACTGCTCACCAAACTCATTTTTCAACCACTCCCGCACTTCATTCGTAGAATGATCTTGTTGAAAGGATAAACGAATCCGCTCTTGTGATGGTAGGTTGTCGATAAATGTAGAAATCTCGGTCCGTAAAAAGTTCAAATACCGTTCGCCATGTAAACTTTATCTAAATAAATAATAGTTTAAAAAAACTGAAAAACACGTTTTTATAGAAAACCAGACTGAAAAAATTGAAAATAAATTTTATTTAAAAAAAAGCGTGGGGTGCATGGTATCATCTCGGCCAACAATTATCTGTGATCTGAGAGATTTCTTATTCCACTGCCCTAGGTGTGTAATGTACTATACAGGGTGTAACTGTATAAGTGTAAAACATTTAAGGAGGTGATTCCTCATCGAAAAAAAGATAGGATCTTTCATATAAAGAAACTTCATTGGAGCATCCCTTGTTAAGATACAGCCCCTTAAAGGGGGTACATAAAATTTGTATAACAATTTTTTTCACAAGCACTGAAAAAGTTACAATATTGAAATTAACCTGACGTTTTGTACTACCAAAAAGACACTTAGCCAGTAATTTATTTGGTTTACCCCATGGTTGTAAGGGGTGAAAAACGCAACCCCTAAAATTTATTTCCAATGTAACTTTTTGTCTTATTATTTGTTTACCATTTAAAAATTCATTTCCGATAGCCTGTTTCATTCTAAACAAAAAATGTCTCTTGGGTTTTTTGCCCAAAATAAACCAGTAAGCAGCAAAACATTATTTTACGAACAACTACAGAGATACATCGTCATAAATGCGAAAATACGAAATTAATCTATCTAGTAGGTCGCTATTAGCGATAGTGACAATTAAATTGGTATGACGCTGTCAGTTTGGGAATTTTCGAAATTGAATTAATACTAATTGTGTGTTGTTGTTCTGTTCTTAATTTGTTACTTTAATAATTCACTTGTTAATAAAATGGCATACACAAATGAGGAAATGGCTGATATGCATTACGTTTACGGTCTGTCGCAGGGAATGGGTTAGAAGCTTCTAGAAGATATGCTGAAATGTATCCTCAACGGCAGCATCCTTCACATAGAATATTTGCTCGACTTCATCAACGATTACGAGAATATGGTTCATTCGACAAAAGAACGCAGGATTGTGGTCGCCATCGAGAAATACGAACACCACAGCTTGAGGAAGCAGTACTTAATTTGATTGAAGAACAACCTACTACCAGTACTAGAAAGATTGCTTTCCAGCTAAATGTTGATCATATGACGGTATTTCGAATTTTAAAGGAACAACTCTTATACCCTTACCATCTGCAACGAGCACAGGCACTGTTACCGCGAGACTTTCCGAACCGTCTTGAATTTTGCAATTGGATGCTGGAAATGATTAGAAGAAATTGTGACTTTCTGAAGACGATAGAATTCACAGACGAATGTAGTTTTCTCGGGACAAGATTATTAATTTTCATAATTACCACATATGGGCTGATGAAAACCCTCACGCTATTGTCGAAACTAGCCATCAAGAACAGTTTTCTCTTAACGTGTGGCTCGGAGTTATTGGGGATGATTTAATTGGGCCTCATTTTCTACCTCCTCGATTAAATGGTGAGGCATACGTTCAATTTTAAGAGAAGTGCATCCAGTACTGCTGGAGGAAGTTCCTTTGGGCGTCAGAAGGGATATGTTTTTATGCATGATGGGGCTCCCGCCCATTTTAGTCAAGTAGCACGTCAGCATTTAACTGAAACATATGCAAATCAGTGGATAGGTCGAGGAGGACCACATAAATGGCCCGCTCGATCCCCGGATCTCAATCCTCTCGATTTCTCTATTTGGGGCCATTCACAGCATTTGGTATATCGTACTCCTGTTCGCGATGTAGAGGACTTAAGAAACCGCATCATCGATGCGTGCAGGGTAATCAGAGAGACCCCAGGAATATTTGAGCGAATACGTGGCTCAATGCGCCGACGTCTAGACGCATGCGTAATGTTTGAAGGTAGACATATTGAACATTCACTATGATTTCTTCATGTTGTGTGTTTTGTTATTAATAACTTAGTTTTGTTTATTACCCTTTAATCGTTTAATGCAGGTACTAACTACAAAATAACAATAAATCCAGTTCGCATTTATGACGATGTATCTCTGTAGTTGTTCGTAAAATAATGTTTTGCTGCTTACTGGTTTATTTTGGGCAAAAAACCCAGGAGACATTTTTTGTTTAGAATGAAACAGGCTATCGGAAATAAATTTTAAATGGTAAACAAATAATAAGACAAAAGTTACATTGGAAATAAATTTTAGGGGTTGCGTTTTTCACCCTTACAACCATGGGGTAAACCAAATAAATTACTGGCTAAGTGTCTTTTTGGTAGTACAAAACGTCAGGTTAATTTCAATATTGTAACTTTTTCAGTGCTTGTGAAAAAAATTGTTATACAAATTTTATGTACCCCCTTTAAGGGGCTGTATCTTAACAAGGGATGCTCCAATGAAGTTTCTTTATATGAAAGATCCTATCTTTTTTTCGATGAGGAATCACCTCCTTAAATGTTTTACACTTATTCAGTTACACCCTGTATAATTATTGATACCATGCACCCCACGCTTTTTTTGAATAAAATAATGTTTTCTTCTTATTTTCTATTTTTTTATTCTGGTTTTCTATAAAAGCGTGTTTTTCAGTTTTCTTAAACTATCATTTATTTCCTACTTTTTAGTGCGGTTTATTAATAAGGGCGTGTTTTTTTAGTTTTTTTTTAAACTATTATTTTTATAATATTTTTGCCACTAAAAAAATTGAATAATCTTATTAAATTAGGTAATCATAATCTCCGACCCCAAAAACCCCCACATACCAGTTTTGAATAGAATTATACCATAATCACAAAACTCGGCCGCCATTTTGAAGTCGCCATCTTTAATTTTCCAATTTTTACAAGAGAATCATAATACTCAACCACCACATACCAATTTTAATAGAATCAGACCATAATCACAAAACTCGGCCGCCATTTTGATGCCGCCATCTTGAATTTTTCAATTTTCACAGAAGAATCATAATATTCGACCCCAGAAACCCCCACATACCAATTTTGAACTGAATCAGACCATAATCACAAAACTCGTCCGCCATTTTGGAGCCACTATCTTAAATTTTCCAATTCTGACAGAAGAATCATAGTCTCCAACCACGGAAACCTTCAGATATCAATTTTGAAGCGAATCGGACCATAGTCACAAAACTCATACGCCATATTTGAGCCGCCATTTTGTTATTTTTCCACACAAAAACTTCCCAATGCATTGACACCGGAATTATGTACACCTGCCAAATTTCAAATCATTCGGATGTCTGGAAGTGGGTAAAAATCGCGCCCAAAGGAGTCGGTTACAAACAAACAAACAAACAAACAAACATACAAGTGAAGCTAATATAAAGCGTGTGAAAAGAAGGGACCTACAATTCGCTCATTTGAAATTCCACACCATACATTCACATTGAAACTATATTGGTCCTTGGCTTCAATAATAAAATAAGGATTATGCTCTGCCCACCATCTACAATTTTGAGAACTGACGACACCATTTTAGGTGAAAGTTGCTTCGTCAGAAAATAGCACATTTTTTGAGAAATCACGCTTGTCTTCTAACATTCCCTGGAACCATGCACAAAAATAAAATCTAGCGCCATAATCGCGCAGTATTTGCGGAAATTTTGGTTTGCATGGGTGAAAGTGATTTTGCTTTAAAACTCGTCTAACAGAGGTTTGGGATATTTCTGCCATAATTTCCGTCGAATCTCTTGGTGTCTCAGTGACTGTCAGTAAAACATTATTTACATTATTTTCATTATTTATAACAGGCTTAACGCGAAAACTTTTATATTTGGAAATGAGTAGGCTCAAAGTCGTCTCCACGGTTTATTGGAATAAAAACTTTTTAACAAAAAATTTAACCGATGAAATACGGAACTGAAAAAAACAAAATAAAATGAACCTTCTTAGTCTCAATAACCAAGCTCCTGAACTAATGTAAGTAACTAATTTTGAGTCGGCGCCAAACACGAGTTGGGCGGTGACATTCTGATAATTTTTTTGAATTAATTTAATGATCTTCGTTGATTGTTCGTTTGGCGTCGACTCAAAATTAGTTACTTACATTTGTTGATCATGAGATATTTTATGGTCTTTCTGGCTTCTTGTACACCTGACGAGTACGCACTGATGATGACCTAACGGTTGAAAGCGCTTTGCTACGATTTTAATAAATTATTTTATGCACGAAATACAATTTTCTTTCATCGAAAATAATATGATTATCTACTTTTACTATTTGTTGAAATATAAATTATTTTTGTTGATCTGGTTGGTTCATTTCATTACTTTGTATATCATTCCATCCTCTCATAGAATATAATGATTGTGACGGATGTAGGAGAAAAAAATAATGACAATAGCGATATGTCATTCTCAACTACATATGTGTGCCAATGTTCACTAGTGAAAAATCAATGATCCCCTATTTTTCTACCCGTGAGGGTGGATATTTCCATTCGGAATCCGAATATGATATGAGGTATACTCTATCCAATGAAAAAAGAATCATCCAAATCGCAGAACCCAGTACAAAGTTATGCCTGATAGAATCGGTTAACGGACCAGAATTCAGAGGGTGAGTGATCAATATCCACTGAACAAAGGATTATCGGAATCGGACGTCTCAGTAAAAAGTTATGCGTGGTCATATATAAAAAAAAAATATACGCGTCGACTAGAGAACCTTCTCCTTTTTGGTTTCGTCGGTTAAAAATAATCATAATAGACATGTTTCGTGGCTAATTAGTCCCATCTTCAGTATTATGTAGTGTTACGAAGGAATGATATGTGGAAACAATGAGAATTTATGAGTAAATTTATGTGGAAATTATTTTGTTGGGTTGTGATCCCAACCACAGCATCGTTAGTTGCACCCTTCGAACGGAAGGAAACATATAGTGATCGTGTAGTTATTAACAATGATGAAAGTGAAAAAAAAATCGAATCATTCATTTTTTTTTCACTTTCACCATTGTTAATAACTACACGATCACTATATGTTTCCTTCCGTTCAAAGGATGCGACTAACGATGCTGTGGTTGGGATCACAACCCAACAAAATAATTTCAACATTAATTTACTTATAAATTCTCATTGTTTCCACATATCATTCCTTTGTAACACTACATAATACTGAAGATGGGACTAATTAGCCACGAAACATGTCTATTATGATTATTTTTCCAATAAACCGTGGAGGCGACTTTGAGCCTACTCATTTCTATCGCCATCTACTCCACTTTGAGATATGGACTTTTTCCTGAAACTACTTTTATATTTGTTTTCAACCGAACCAGTTTCCTTGAATTTTTGTAATATCTTTGCCGCCGTAGTAAAATGCAAATTTTGGTCTGGATGCCTTCCATAACCAATACTATTTAAATTTTTTCTTGTATACTCAGTTTCGGATCAATTTCTATTGATAGATTGAAAATCACAAAAACTGATGAAGAACGACAACTCCAACAAATTGTCAACAAGTTATTGTGACATTTGTTATTGTCACAACAAAAGTAGATCTTTTTTCAAAGCCGCCTTATAAAATTCACAAATATAGTCATTGAAGTTCAAATTCACTAACCAATATTAAATTTAGCAAGGATAAAGTTTTAATTACGTATATTAGTTGGTTTAAATTTCATTTACGGGTTGAGAATATTCAATAAGCCTCATGTGCATAAATATACAGGGCATGACTACACCTAGTGACAAGACTCAATCGTGTTTTCATAATTAATCTCCCGTAAAATGTCTATTCCACAAACATTTAATTAGTTTCGACCAAAACTTATGTGATTTAGGTTATTGAAGCTGTTTCCAAATAAAACAAGAATATATAATGTTTCTTAGTAAGGGTAGAGGAATAAAATGGTATTTTTTTTCATATTGTTCAGAATTGGTACATGAGGTCCTCCTTAGATTCCAAACACAATTTCTCAATAAGATTTTTCGATATATTATCAATTTTACCCATTTTTTGGCACCACAGACAACTTTTTTTCAAATCCCGCCAAATCTGAGATCACGTGATATAAGTCGCAACGGATTGTTTCGTTGTCAGACATGCAGAAAAGAACTACCATTTTTCAGAAATTTCAATAACAATTTTTTTCCCATATGTAGCCAACTTTATGACGGACTCTGTATAATAGCTGATGTAAAATTGAACAGAACAGTCAGCCACACTTATAGTAGAGTAATTACAGATTTTGGATCAATGAAGAACTATCTCAGATATATTTGTTGAAAATATAAACGGGATGTTCATAAAATCAGATGTGGAATCATCTGCGACTGAAAGATAAACTTTAGTCACTATCTTCCATCGTCAAGATAACCTCTTGTGGGGTATTCATGTTGAAAAGGGAAACATTCTCAATTGAATATTGATAGAAAGATTTTTCTGTGAATTGAAAAATCCACGATTAAAATGAAGTTATTTTTTGTGAATGCGATGTCTCTCCTGCGTCAATGTTACGAATGATTTCTGGTGAGTACTCTCTTTTGGAAAACATTCTTCTTTGCCTCATTCATCTTTATGAGTTCTTAATTAAGACTGGAATAGAAAATCAAATAACTATCCGAATGAAAATGCAAATTTTCAATTTCAGATTTTTTCTTTTGAGTTAGGGCCTTTTCAGAATATCTATCAGATGTAGTTCAATGTCCAGCGTGGCTTTTGCCAGGAAAGTAGTTGTTTTCTGTTAGACATTCACAAAAAATAACTTTATTTTAATCGTGGATTTTTCAATTCACAGAAAAATCTTTCTATCAATATTCAATTGAGAATGTTTCCCTTTTCAATATCTCAGATATATTGAAGTGTTTTCGAATTCAATTCTGATGTAGGTTTTTAACCGACGAAACCAAAAAGGAGGAGGCTCTGTAGTCGACGCGTATATTTTTTTTCCATCACTTTTTTTTATTTATGATCACGCATAACTTTTTACTGAGGCGTCCGATTCCGATAATTTTTTTTGTCAGTGGATAGGGTGTACTTCGAAGGTGGTCCCATTTGAATATAAAAGATGAAATCCACCCCTGAGGGTAGCAAAATGAAGGATATTGATCACTCACCCTCTGAATTCTGGTCCGTTAACCGACTCTATCGGGCATAACTTTGTACTGGGTTCTTCGATTTGGATGATTCTTTCTTTATTAGATAGGGTATACCTCATAGTTGATCATATACGAATTTCGAATGGAATTATGCACCCTTGCGGGTAGAAAAATAGAAAAATAGGAAAATAGGGGGAATTGATTTTTCACTTGTGAACATATGTAGTTGACAATGACAGATCGCTACTGTCATTACTTTTGTTCTCCTATATCCGTCACAATCATTATATTCTATGAGAGGATGGAATGATATACAGAGTAATGAAATAAACTAACCAGAACAACAAAAATAAGTTATATCACAACAAATAGTAAAAGTAGATAATCATGTTGAAAAGGGACACATTCTCAATTGAATATTGATAGAAAGATTTTTCTGTGAATTGAAAAATCCACGATTGAAATGAAGTTATTTTTTGTGAATGTCTAACAGAAAACAACTACTTCCACATCTGATTTTATGAACATCCTGTTTATATTTTCATCAAATCTAGATAATCATATTATTTAACTGGTAATAGTTGAAGTAAGGTGGGTAAGTAAGTATTTTGGAAATAATCAAAAAACAAGTAGGTAGTAATTAGTAGATTTCAGCCACAAAAAATTAAAAATTTAAAACTTTTTAACAAAAAAATAAACCGACGAAATACGGAACTGAAAAGAAAAAAAGAAAATAAACCTTCTTAGTCTCAATAACTAAGCTCCTAAACTAATGTAAGTAACTTAAGTCGGCGCCAAACGAACAATCAACGAGGATCATTAAATTACTTCAAAAAAATTATTAGAATGTCACCGCGCAACTCGATGCCATCATTTTACGCCTCACTTAATTCATTTGCTTGTTTGTTTGGCGCCGACTCAAAATTAGTTACTTACATTAGTTTAGGAGCTTAGTTATTGAGACTAAGAAAGTTTATTTTATTTTTTACTTTTCAGTTCCGTATTTCGTCGGTTTAATTTTTTGTTAAAAAGTTTTTAAGCATCATTATTGATCTCATCTTTCCATGATTCAATAAGAATAAATATTTACATTAAAAAATACCAAACTGGAAAAAATAGACAAGCTGTGTCTTGGTTCAATAATGTTAGAAAGTAGCTTAATTTACGATACTGAAGGATTTTAGGGCTTTCTGTATGTCATCGAGGGTGATAGATCTTTCTCCGAGGGACGAATTGTTTTTCGAATTTATGAACTGACCATAGTGATCACCTGTTTCGTAGCATTCATTAGTTAGATTTGTTGAGATGTTGATGCAACTTTTATACAGCCATTTTTAACCCTAGTGTTCTCGAAAATGGTAGGGGTTCAAAAGAATAGAGTAAAGAGAGGAAGTAGAGTGGATTGAAAATAAAATATTTTGATCGAATATTATTAATAAACCATCGGGAATAATGAGGTAAATCACCAAAGTATAAATCATTAGTTTTTTTTATGGATATAAATGAGAAAGCTGATACCGTGATATAGAATTGATTATGGAACACATTCCTAAACAAATATTGGGAGAAATACTACGCCAGACTGTTCATTAATTCCAACAATGAAAATGAATGATTCAGAAGGGTCGAACCCGTGTTGAACAAGAAGGACGCGACCTGGGATCAAGTAGTGCTTCATTAAGAAATATCACGGATCAGTGGCGTTCGTACCATATAGTACAGGTACCGTACCCCTCATATTGTAATGTATTTTCCTATTAATTTCGTTTTATAATGACCTCCAGCATAACATTCGAATGATGAGAATTTTTACAGAATGGAAATAATACATCCAATGCCTTTTAGTGAACTATATGTACAGGGTGATTTAAGTAGGCCGTGCATTAGATGATTTTTAATGGGATCAGCAGGTTGACGCAATGCTCGGAAAAAAATATTGGGAAAGCAGCATTGTGGATTCCATCCAAAGCGATCAACTATAGACCATATTTCTTGCTATTAAAATAGCTCCAGAGATGGCCAATTAGTTCATCATATATTGACATTTACTGTCTGTTATACTATTTACTCTAGTACTAGAAGCAACGCTGAGAAAACTGAACATGGATAAGGACAAAAAGTACCCAAATACTAGCATATGTCAAGATGAATGTGGATAAGAGAAAAAAAAAACAATTAAAAAAGAATATCTACAACACGAGAATTATGTATTTGAATACCTAGAGGAACTCAGTTATCTAGGGTTACTGATGTTATCTAGACTAACTTAAAATAATAATAATAATAAAAAAGTTTATTCACAAAAAAAAACGTAACATATCGATAAAAAAGATGAACCGTAAGAGAACAAGTACATGAATAAACGAGATATCCATAGAAGCTGACAGTTCCAGCTTGTGGGTTGTTAATATTATACTAAGGGTTAAGGGTTTGAGATTGTGTGAGATGTGAAAAAAAGAATAATGAAGATCTAAACTGAAACTAATAAGAGGGTAATAGATAATAGAATATTCTTAAGGTCATTCTACAAGAATACGATAATACAATAAATTACGATTAAGTGCTTAAACACATAGACATATTGAAAAACATAGCACTTATGAAGCTGTATAACAAATTAGAAATTTGGTCTCTTCAGAGGATAAAACCTGTGCGTGGGGAATTTTACAATATTTATTTTTGAGGGTAGTATTGTATTTAGCTTTACATTTTTTTTCATCATCCTGTTTAACAGTTAACTAATAATAAAATTTATTCACCAAAAAATACATAACATATCATTAAAAAAGATGTACCATAGAAAAACAAGTACATGAATAAAAGAGATAATCACAGAAGCTGGCAGTTTCAGCTTGTGGGTGGTTAATAGTATACTAAAGGTTAAGGGTTTGAGATTTTGTGATTTATGAAAAAAAAAAATAAAGATTTAAACTAAAACTAGTGAGAGAGTAATAGATGATAGAATATTCTTAAGGTAATTCTACAAGAATAAGATGATAAAATAAATTACGATTGAGTGTATAAACACATAGACATATTAAAACACATGTCACTCATAAAGCTGTATAACAAATTAGAAAGATGGCCTCTTCAGACTTTTTCTAATAAATATATGCACGCCCCACAGAGGATAAAACCTGTGCGTAGGAAATTTCACAATATTTATTTTCGAGTGTAGTATTGTATTCAGCTTTAGTCTTTTTTTATTATCCAACTCAACAGTTTGAATTTATTAACTTATTTCATTCATTTCATCAACTACCAGTATGAAAGTTAGGTTATGATAAAGATCCTATGATTTGCAAATTAAAAGATTATGCGCAGTTTTTCGCAGCATATGCAAAATCCATTTTTTTAATTTCGACTTGAAGAGCGAAAACGAATGATTTTTTTTCAAATCCTTTGTTATTGCACTATACCGGGTGACAATGGGACTAGGGCTATGCCTATATCTCCTTCACTTATCAACCGATTGGAATTAAATTTGGTACATAGATATGAGACCCAATTTCGGATTGCAAACATATGGAAACAAAATGGCCAACTTCTGGTTTCGCCAGAATAGCCACCAACTTCGATTTTTCAAATGGAACACCCTATATGTTTGATGTTTCTCGGATTCTACGTGTCAAATTACATACAATTGAAAAAAAAACTCAATTTTTTTGTAGCCCAGGAGACCTTGATCAGTTTGAAAACGATACTGATTTACATCAGTAACTCATTGTAATATTCATTTCATCGATAAGATCAATAACAAATCCTACAGCAGGAATTGAAATTTTCTGAATGCATTTTTAAGGATTTTTTTTTCAAAAGATACCTACTTAGGGCCATCTTGCCATTCGATAGATAATTTAATTACCTATTCAATGATATACATTATGTACCACTTTATTTTTGTTCAAAACGTAGAGAGCCATCTAACAAAATTAAGTCAATCTGAAAAAATTGGTAGGTAACATAACATCTATTCATTCTTTCAAACTTTACTTCAGAATGGTAACAATGAATTACCAAAAATAATCGACTTGATAATATGTAATGATCATGAAGCCATTACAGGAAAAAAAATGAAATAATCAAACTGTTTGAATAACAATACCATTATCCTGTTTTCAATAGAAGAGTTCACAATAATCGAAAAGTCATTCTATTTATTAATTACCAATGATATGTTCGAAGTGTTGCTCTGTCTGAATTGTTGTATTTTCAACAAGATGAGGCACCGCTCCGCCTCATAATACATTCCAAGTTATGAACCATTTAATGAACCGGTTTAATAAGCGAGTAATTGCAACGAATGACCTGCCCGACCACCTGATCTCAATATTTTAGACTTTTTTGTTTGAGGTTATGTGCATTCAAATTCGCTCTTCATATTTTACTCTCATCGTGCCCAAAGAAGTTCAACTTCAATAAAAATAATAAATCTAATGATTCAAAAAAGTAATTATTAGTTAATATTATCATGAACCATTTAATGAACCGGTTTAATGAGCGAGTAATTGCTACGAATGGCCTGCCCGATCACCTGATCTCAATATTTCAGACTTTTTTGTTTGAGGTTATGTGCATTCAAATTCGCCCTTCAAATTTTACTCTCATCGTGCCCAAAGAAGTTCAACTTCAATAAAAATAATAAATTGAATGGTGCAAAAAAGTAATTGATAGTTAATATTATCATGAACCATTTAATGAACCGGTTTAATGAGCGAGTAATTGCTACGAATGGCCTGCCCGATCACCTAATATCAATATTTTAGACTTTTTTGTTTGAGGTTATGTGCATTCAAATTCGCCCTTCAAATTTTACTCTCATCGTGCCCAAAGAAGTTCAACTTCAATAAAAATAATAAAT
Source organism: Gonioctena quinquepunctata (assembly GCA_018342105.1). Lineage (NCBI taxonomy): Eukaryota > Metazoa > Arthropoda > Insecta > Coleoptera > Chrysomelidae > Gonioctena > Gonioctena quinquepunctata. The sequence continues at coordinate 481,316 of JAFIRS010000240.1, read as the reverse complement.
CGAATAGTGCAAAAAAAGTTATTAATAGTCAATATTATCATGAACCATTTAATGAACCGGTTTAATAAGCGAGTAATTGCAACGAATGGCCTGCCCGATCACCTGATCTCAATATTTAAGACTTTTCTGGGTGAGGTTATGTGAAAGAACGAGTTAATTTATCATACACCACCTCAAACACTTAAAATTTTACAAAATCGCATTCGTGTAGTGTTTGCTACCACAAATCCTGCTACGTTGAGAAATGTGATGCGAAACACAATTGATAGAGCAAAAAAATGTCAGGAAGTTGGCGGGATGCACTTCAACTAATCCTGGTATTATGGGTATTTTGTTTCGTGGGAAGGATTATGAACTTTTTTTTGGTATGTGATAATTGATGTTTGTTTAATTCAGTTTGATTCAATTTTGTATCCAAAGCATACTTGATGATCCATATACCCCGATTTCCTCATAATTTTTTAACACATAATTAGTGTATTAGTAATGAAATCCATCCGATTTTCGATTCGACCATCAATGGATTCGTCGTGAGAATTAGAATCTGAGGAATGTGTGCCCAGATGTTGTCATATGGGATTTTTTTTTTCAATCAGTGGTTTTGGAAATATCAAACTGCCATAGGTACTCTTAACTAGGCAAGAAAAACCGTTATATAACATGTTTTACTCATCATACATGTCCATCAGATTGGTTGAAGTTGGTCCATCGCCCTCTAAATGCAAAAATAATAATTATGTTTTCCATATTTTGGGTTTCTTCTCCCCCTGGAAATAAAAATTATCAGTTATCTGTTCTGAGAAGGGCAGATTACTGAATTTACCCCGATACGTTACTGAGTTTTTGAAATTCTGGATTCTGAAATAAACTAAGAAAATTTCAAATTTGTCAGTAACGTACCCTTTGAAAAATATGAAAAACAGAATTTCGAAACCTCCCCAAAAAACATTCAGACGTCATTTAAAAATGAAAATGCTCCTGAAAAATCAAATGTACCAATTTTTCTTCTCAAAATTATGTTATCGTACACAAAATCGTCCCTAAAATCCAAGGAAGTAAAAATATACAGGATCTTCCATTTGTAATTCTCGAATTAGGGGCGTTTCCAGTGGAACAGGAAGTGATTGTAGAGTATGAAATATTGAAATTTTTTCCAATTTTTGAATCCAACACCCTTACCAAGATTAAAAAATATAGTAAAAAAATGTATTCTTCAAATAGTGAGCACAATATAAATTATTACAAGGATTAATTTTTTTACAATATTACAGATGGAATTTACAATAGAATTAGTTTTAGCAATTGTAATAGTAGTAACAGTACTGAGGAAGTGAATAAACAGATAATATCACATAAGCTTCAGCTCCGAAGAAGCTATCCCTTGTACGTGATTTCATATGATTTCGTGTACATGTGGTTTTGAATATAAAATAAGAAGTAAGGTATACTCTAGAATATTTGGTACCAATAAACACATATCTCGATACACAAATATACACACATATATGTATGTATTCAGGTAAGTATAATTGATAAAATTAGGAGTACGAGAGTACAGACTTAAATCTTTAAATTGATAAAACAAGTGACAAATGTATTACTCTTAGCATTAGTAACTTTAAATAATGTTATATAGTTTGAATCATGATGAGGAAATCACTTGCTGAGAATATTCAGTATATTTTTCCCAATTTCCATAAGAAGCCATTTTTTAACTTTTTGTTTGAATATAGTGATCCTTCTTTGTTCTCTCACTTCAATTGGTAATATGTCATGAACACGTTGACCAAGGTGTGTATAAAATCTTTGTCCTATGCGTTTAATATTTTTTTTTTGTGATTATGTTTTTATTTCTGGTGTTATATGTATGGGTATTGAAGTTTAATTTGTCTTTATTTTTTTGGAGGTATATTAATGCATTCAACGTGTATAGCTGAGGGATGTCAATGACATTATTTCCGCCAAAAAGTAGGTTGGTGGAATAATTCCTAGGTTTATTGAATATAATCTTAAAAAACCTTTTTTGTATAATTTCTAAATGTTTCAGGTGAGTGTGTGAAATTCCTCCCCAGCCTACAATGCCATATTCTAGAAGCGTTTGAACTAAGGACTGATATAGTGTTAGCATCTGGTTTTGTGAAAGGTATTGCTTCAGAATTTTGAATCTTGGTAAGAGGTATCTGATTTTTTTGATTATATGTCTCGCTTGGAAGTCCCACTTTAGATGCCGATCTATAACTATTCCCAGATATTTGGTACACTCTACTTCTTCTATTTCAGTGTGATTATTGATTTTGAGTGGACCCATTTTCGGAAGATTGTTAGAGTACGAGGTGAAGGTGATCTATTTTTTTCTGGCGCTGTTTAATGTCAGCCTGTAATAATCAAATCAACTCTTAATTATCGAAAAGTATCGTTCACTATAAGTTTCAAGACGTGTATGCACTGTGGAAAAAAATTTCGATTTTTGTCTAGGTGGAGTCGTTTATGTAAATTATCTCATAACTTCGGAACTCTGAAAACTATGGCTTGTCGAAAGAATACATTGACCTCCGGTATATAGCTACACAGCATGGAAACAAGATTTTTTTTCCATTAATTTCAGAGGAATTCAGTTTTTGTAGGTTTCTTTTCTCTCAGCATTTTCTACAGATTGTTCTTTCATATTTTATTCGAATAAAATAATTGCAAGAAAAAATATCCTTCCAAAGGCAAATGTCATATCTGATCAGTGACATACTTTTGGGAATTCAAAATAAGGGATACTCCCTTTGGTGTCGATTTTGGAAACTATACATACTTACATTGGTTACTTTTCCAAACATTAATGTTTATAATATGATTTTAGCCATTGTAAACCTAGATCTTGTCGAATCTCTTGTGATTGTTGACATTTAATGAAATTCTTGTTTACCTGTTGACTATTGTTTGTCCTCGAGTAAAAAAATTAGTGATTCAAGTTCAAATCATTATTGTTGTGTACCTCAATGTGACTCGTGGGCAAAACGATGCCGTTGTACTGGAATAAGTTTTCATCATTTTCCATGAGAAAATGAACGTAACGTTCTGGTGCAGACTAATCTAGGATTGAGCGAGTTTATAGACAGGCGATGGGCTCTTGAAGAAGAATCCAGTCCCTTCCCAAAATCCTCCTGTATCGTCTGTGGCCAAGATAAAAGTGAAAAAGAGAACCTTCAAAGAGAGTTGTGAGGAAAGAAGAGTAAATTAAGAAGAGAAAAAAGAGATATTATTCAACAAACCGAAAAGTATTCATACAGTATGGAAAAAAACTGACTATATATGTATATCTAGGTGATAAGGACACATTGTTTACTTTTCGAAACATTAATGTTTATATGATTTTAGCCATTGTACACTCAAAACTTGTCGAATTTCTTGTGATTGTTGACATTTAATGAAATTCTGGTTTACCTGGTGAATATTCTGTTGACTATTGTACGTCCTCGAGTGAAAAATAGTGATTCTAGTTCAAATCATTATTGTTGTGTACCTCAATGTGACTCTTGGACAAAACGATCCCGTTGTACTGGAATGAGTTTTTATCATTTTCCGTGAGAAAATGAATGTAACCTACTGGTGCAGACTAATCTAGGATTGAGTAAGTTTATAGACAGACGACTGGCTCTTGGGATCTTGAAGATGAATACAGTTCCTTCCCAAAATGTTCCTGTATCGTGTGTGGCCAAGAAAAAAAGTTAAAAAGAGAACCTTCGAAGATAGTTAAGAAGAAAAAAAAGAGACGTAAGAGGAGAAAAAAGAGATATTATTCCACATACCAAAGATTATTCATACAGTATGGAAAAATATACGTGCTTCTCAAAAGTCCCCTTCCCCCTCTTATTTTTGAACGATTATACATAAACAAGTGAAATTTGGAAACTGAATATTAAAGGTTGTAAACTTCCCTACTAGTGATGATAGATGACGAAATCGTCAAAGATGACGTCACAAGGCCATTGTGACCATTAATTTCAAATGGAACCTTACGGCAAGCGACACCTCTTTTAAGAGGTATCGAAAAAACCTATTCAATGATACCATTTTGGTTTGTGTTTATGGCAGATTCAATGGCTCATTAGTAAACATTAAAATTTAAATTCCATTCGGTATGATATTCATTACAGATTCAAGAATCAGTATCTACTTGAAGAAATTGCTCGAAGTGACCTCCATATACTTCCTGACAGTGAATTATCCTATTTTTAAACTCTTCTCGTACTTTTGCAAATGTGTCTGCGGAAACAGCCTCACATTATGCAACAATACGTTGTTTTAAAACGTCAATATTGTCAGGTTCAGTGGCGTAAACCTCCTATTTAAGGTACCCCCACAGAAAAGAATCCAAAGGTGTGAAGTCCGGTGATCGAGCTGGCCATTACATTGAACCTCGTCGTCCAATCCATCTACCACGATACTCCTCATCCAAATACCGTCTTACTGCACCGTAATAGTGTGGAGGAGCACCATCCTGTTGGAATGTTATTTCCAAATAGCCGAATTCATCTGAATTATCTTCCAAAATTGCAAGGATCAACGGTTCTATTGCGTTTTGCAACAGCTCCAGATAAACCTCACCAGTTGAATTAGTATTTAAAAAAAGAGGCCCAACGATGTGGTTTCCCAGGATGCCTGCCCAAACATTCACCTTCTGGGGAAATTGGGTATGTGTTTCACGAAACAGGTGAGGATTTGCGTCACTCCAATACCTCACATTATGTGTATTTACATTTCCATTTAGATAGAAAGTACTTTCGTCACTAAAACAAATTGTTTTGACATAGTGTGGCTGTTGGTTAATTTTAGTTTCCATATTTTCACAAAATTCTAGTCTTCGGTCTGGGTCGTCGTCTGAGAGTTGATGAACCATTTTTAATTTGTATGGATGAAATTTGTATTTTTTTCAACACTCTGTGTACTGTACTTTGACTGACTCCACAGGTAGATGCAACGTGAGTTGTTGAAGAAGTAGGATTAACTATTACTTCTGCCAGTATATCAATTTTTTTCTCAGCAGAAATTTGTGGTCTGCCAGATCGTTTCGCATCATCAATACTACCCGTTGTTTCAAACTTACGAAGAAGCTCCCTTAAATAAGTCCTCGAAACGGGGCGATCCGGAAACCTCTCATTAAAAATGCGTTCTGCTGCATGAATATTTTGTCCAGTTTCACCAAGAATTAGGATCGCTGCTACTTTATCACCTAAAGCACGTACCATCGCTTCTTGAAGCACTTAAACGTTCGGCTCACAACAGTTTAACTAATTATTAAAATGTACAAAAATACCAAAAGTACCAAAAGCTGCTAAAACAGTTAAACGTTCGATCAACAGTACACAAATTATCAAATGTACAAAAACTTGGACAATTACAAAAACATCGAATTGGGAGACTAACAAAAACGTCAGCTTCTTTGACAACTATCCAGAGGCAAAGCTTGAATTTTGAATTTTAGTATTAACTGATTTAATTCATCACAGCTTTGCCTTTTTCAAAAGCAAGTTGCCAAAACTGCCATAAACACAATCAAAATTAGTATCATTGAATACGTTTTTTCGATACCTTTTAAAAGAGGTGTCGCTTGCCGTAGGGTTCCATTTAAAATTATTGGTCACAATGGCCTTGTGACGTCATCTTTGACGATTTCGTTATCTATCATCACTAGTAGGGAAGTTTACAACCTTTAATATTCAGTTTCCATATTTCACTTGTCTATGTATAATCGTTCCAAAAATAAGAGGGGGGAGACTTTTGAAAAGCACTGTATATGTGTATCTAGGTGATAAGGACACATTTCCACACCATCTTGTATGTTTTAAATGAAATGAAAATGCTGTTTTTGTTAGTTTTAATTTTAATTCGAACATTCACAATTAATAATGTGTAAAATTTCTTCAAAATAATTCATAGTAATTCCCGATGACTTCACTAAGCTGTCCAGAAACTCAGACAAGTAGTTTTTTTGCAAGCAATTCAGAGCATACTTTGTCTCCTTCGAAGATAGTTTTCGCAAATGATATTGTCTTAAGATTTAAATACACCACTTCACTAGATTCTTGAAATTAATAACACTACAAAGAAAAACTGGAAAAATAATACCAAATGGAAATACACACAAGTGTATAACCTCTGAGAAAACAAACAATGTTAGTATGTCTGGTTTGAATTTTTGCCACTCTGGCGCTGGCATCTAATTTTGAAATCCCAATTATTATGTCACTTTGAGAACTAATTATAAATTGTTTGAGGCCGCATTACGGGAAGAGTTTTTTTTATTCTTTCAATATTGTGCGAACTTCTTTGCCAGATACAGCTATTAAGGTCGCAGAAAGATTTATAATAATATAACAAAACAAGAGAGAGTTGATTATTGGTAATGATCCAAAAGTAGCCTAATAGCACACGAATCCTCATAAATTAAGTAGTTATACAGCGTTTACATCCAATTTTTGAGACCTGTGATTAGACCCATCCTGAGTCCCGACCCTGATCAAACCATATACGATCCTCGGCCTAACCAATTACCACGAGTTCATTCACAAATAACAATTACGGTGTACCTTGTTGCAACTTGGAGATACTTAATAGAATATAAGTTCAACTACTAAAAAGGCAATAATAAATTAGGACTAATAGGTAATTATTGAAAATTAGCCGAATAATAATGGGTCTGTGAAACGTTTCAACATATCATTAGGTATTTTTGTTTGATTTTCATCTTTGTGAGTCATCCAAGTCTCATTAGGTGCTATGAGCATGTCGACTTGTTGATAAATATTATTAGGGCCGTGCCAAAAGTTCAGACATGCATTCAAGTGATGATGTATCTTGAAAGCAATTATCGAATTTATATGCAGAAGTTTAATTCACTGGTTATACAATGATTATAAGTATTATAGGTTGAAAAGGAAAACATTCTCAATTGAATATTGATAGAAATATTTCTCTGTGAATTGAAAAATCCACGATAAAAATTAAGTTATTTTTTGTGAATGTCTAACAGAAAACAACCACTTCCCCGGCTAAAGCCACGCTGGACATTGAACTACATCTGATAGATATTCTGAAAAGGCCCTAACTCAAAAGAAAAAATCTGAAATTGAAAATTTGCATTTTCATTCAGATAGTCATTTGATTTTCTATTCCAGTCTTGATTAGGAACTCATAAAGATGAATGAGGCAAAGAAGAATGTTTTCCAAAAGAGAGTACTCACCAGAAATCATTCGTAACTTCGACGCAGGAGAGACATCGCATTCACTAGGTCTTCAATACATTTTTGTCGACGAAAATCTATTTCACGCTTCCACGATCATCAGGAAGACCGGAAGAAATGGGAAACACATTTTCAAGAAGCAATCTCACTTTGCAAAGATGGAAAAAGTTAGAATCATTCCTTTTGGAGAGACACTTTGAAATTAGTGTTTTCTGACATTAAAAACTATCATGGGGTAAGATAGATTGATGTGTTGAAAATATAAACAGGATGTTTATAAAATCAGATGTGAAATCATCTGCGACTGAAACATAAACTTTAGTCACTATCTTCCATCGTCAAGATAACCTCTTGTGGGATATTCATGTTGAAAAGGGTAACATTTCAATTAAATATTGATAGAAATATTTTTCTGTGAATTGAAAAATCCACGATAAAAATGAAGTTATTTTTTGTGAATGTCTAACAGAAAACAACTACTTCCCCGGCTAAAGCCACGCTGGACATTGAACTACATCTGATAGATATTCTGAAAAGACCCTAACACAAAAGAAAAAATCTGAAATTGAAAATTTGCATTTTCATTCAGATAGTCATTTGATTTTCTATTCCAGTCTTGATTAAGAACTCATAAAGATGAATGAGGCAAAGAAGAATGTTTTCCAAAAGAGAGTACTCACCAGAAATCATTCGTAACATTGACGCAGGAGAGACATCGCATTCACTAGGTCTTCAATACATTTTTGTCGACGAAAATCTATTTCACGCTTCCACGATCATCAGGAAGACCGGAAGAAATGGGAAACACATTTTCAAGAAGCAATCTCACTTTGCAAAGATAGAAAAAGTTAAAATCATTTCTTTGAAATTAGTGTTTTCTGACATTAAAATCTGTCATGGGGTATGATAGATTGATTTGTTGAAAATATAAACAGGATGTTCATAAAATCAGATGTGGAATCATCTGCGACTGAAAGATAAACTTTAGTCACTATCTTCCATCGTCAAGATAACCTCTTATGGGATTTTCATGTTGAAAAGGGAAATATTTTCAATTGAATATTGATAGAAAGATTTTTCTGTGAGTTGAAAAATCCACGATTAAAATGAAGTTATTTTTCGTGAATGTCTAACAGAAAACAACTACTTCCTCGGCTAAAGCCGGTTAATTAAAATAACAAAAAAAAAAATCTGAAATTGAAAATTTGCATTTTCATTCAGATAGTCATTTGATTTTCTATTCCAGTCTTGATTAGGAACTCATAAAGATGAATGAGGCAAAGAAGAATGTTTTCCAAAAGAGAGTACTCACCAGAAATCATTCGTAACTTCGACGCAGGAGAGACATCGCATTCACTAGGTCTTCAATACATTTTTGTCGACGAAAATCTATTTCACGCTTCCACGATCATCAGGAAGACCGGAAGAAATGGGAAACACATTTTCAAGAAGCAATCTCACTTTGCAAAGATAGAAAAAGTTAAAATCATTTCTTTGAAATTAGTGTTTTCTGACATTAAAACCTGTCATGGGGTATGATAGATTGATTTGTTGAAAATATAAACAGGATGTTCATAAAATCAGATGTGGAATCATCTGCGACTGAAAGATAAACTTTAGTCACTATCTTCCATCGTCAAGATAACCTCTTATGGGATTTTCATGTTGAAAAGGGAAATATTTTCAATTGAATATTGATAGAAAGATTTTTCTGTGAGTTGAAAAATCCACGATTAAAATGAAGTTATTTTTCGTGAATGTCTAACAGAAAACAACTACTTCCTCGGCTAAAGCCACGCTGGACATTGAACTAAATCTGATAGATATTCTGAAAAGACCCTAACTCAAAAGAAAAAATCTGAAATTGAAAATTTGCATCTTCATTCAGATAGTTATTTGATTTTCTATTCCAGTCTTGATTAAGAACTCATAAAGATGAATGAGGCAAAGAAGAATGTTTTCCAAAAGAGAGTACTCACCAGAAATCATTCGTAACATTGACGCAGGAGAGACATCGAATTCACTAGGTCTTCAATACATTTTTGTCGACGAAAATCTATTTCAGGCTTCCACGATCATCAGGAACACCGGAAGAAATGGGAAACACATTTTCAAGAAGCAATCTCACTTTGCAAAGATGGAAAAAGTTAGAATCATTTCTTTTGGAGAGGCACTTTGAAATCAGTGTTTTCTGACATTAAAACCTGTCATGGGGTATGATAGTGTAACGAACCTAGGCCGGACCTGTCGCCTCACATGTTGCCGTCGACAGCGATGAGATCATCCCCGGAGATATTCGAGAACCATCCAGTCCCTTTTCCGCGTAATGCAACGGTCAATATTGGAAACAATTGGAACATGCCGTCGCCAACTGGAAGAATTCGAAACATCGAGAATGCTGTATCGGAGATAAATAGACCGCCCTCAAGAGGGAGAAGACAGTCTGAACGAGCCCATACAATCGAGCTATACAGTGGCGGAGTAGTAATATAAATTAAGTTGTAAATTAAGTGTGAAATAAATTAGTAGAACCAAGTTAAGTTTATTTACGTTACAATTGGTGTCGGAAGTGAGATTTTGAAAATAAACAAGTGATCGTGGAGTGGATAGTCAGAAAAATAAATTGATAGACCTTTTTGTACGCCCAAAAATAGACAGTGGCCCGGTTTTCGCGAAGTGGACAATTGTGCGTGGGAATATAAACTGCTACACTGTTCGCGTGAAACAGACAATAGACTGGTGGCCCGTGGAAAAGAATTCGCGAAGTGAATTTTTAACAAACTGATAAACTTTCGTGTAAAACAGACTGATACCTCGTCAAAGACAAAATGTGTTCAAGAAAAGTGCGCCTTGCGGATTTGAAGGTAGCGGAATTGAAACAGGAATTGGAGGAAAGGGAACTGGAAACAACAGGTAAAAAGCAAGTACTCCAGGAAAGACTTGCAGAAGGACTTATACAAGAAGGTGAGGACCCCGAAACATTTTTATTCGAAGTTCCCGGAGGTGATTTGAGTCCGATAATAGAATCCTTGAAAGAAGAGCTGCAACAAAATTCGAGGACTTTGGAAGAGAATGCTAGAAATGTGGAAGAGAAGCTTGAAGGAAATTCTAGAAATCTGGAAGAGAAGCTTCAAGAAAATTCTAGAAATCTGGAAGAGAAGCTTCAAGAAAATTCTATAAATCTGGAAGAGAAGCTTTCTAGAAATCTGGAAGAGAAGCTTCAAGAAAATTCAAGAAGCCTGGAAGAAAATTCTCCTGGAAGAGAAGTTCCTGGAAAACACTGAAGGCTAAAAAGAATTGTGGGTGGCAAATTTCTAGAAGAAAGAATGGGAACCGTTGAGACAGAGATAGATAAAATTAGGGAGCAAATGAACACGGAGGTAGATAAAATAAAGGAAACGATCAGTAAGCTGGAAAAACAAATTAATAGTGCGTCCTCCACAGAGATGGTTAACGAAAATGCAATGCTGGACTTGAGTTTGAACGTGGATAAAGTTCAAGAGGGTATAAAAGATGTCAAGGTCATTTCAGAAATAGGGAAGCTTTCCATGAAGCCGCCTCAGTTCGACGGAAAAACTCCATGGGCAAATTACCGCCGGCAGTTTGAAGCAGCGGCCAAAGCAAACGGATGGAATGCAGGGGAAAGAGCTGTAGCACTGACACTTGCATTACGTGGAGAACGACAAATATTCTACAAACTCTCACCGCCCAAGAACAGGAGGACTATGATCAGCTGATTAAACATCTAGAATTACGATATGGCCACGCCCATTTGGAACACGTATACCACTCCCAGCTGAAAAATCGCTGCCAAAAATCGGGCGAATCCTTACAAGAATTCGAAACTGACATTGCACGCTTGGTTCGTCTCGCATATCCAGCCACACCAGAAAATGTAATGGAGCGACTAGCGGTTCAAGCATTCCTGGATGGACTCCGTGACCAAGAAACCAGACAAGCGTTGACACTAGCCCGTCCAACACATCTCGTAGACGCACTGGCACGCGCTTTGGAATTCGAGGCAGCGAAACAATCTTGCAAAAGCCAGAGTAAAGTCCGAATGATAGAGGAAGACTCACAGGAGCCTGCTAACTTGGAAGCTGCCATAAGAAAAGTGATGAAGGAAGTGTTGCCTGAGAAAAGACATATAAGATGCCGGAATTGTCGCAAAATTGGACATGTGCGTAGCAAATGTCCAACATTCATCGACTCCGATGCAGGAAAACTAAGGAAGGTCGATGAGAAGGGGCAATCGTCGGCATGTGTCCGGCAAGCCCCGGTTAACAACGCATATGTCGCTATGCTTCAACGACAGAACAAGGGTGTCTTCGTAGACGGTCTCATCAATAACGAGCCTTGCACCATGCTGCTAGATACAGGTGCGACTAGGACAATTCTCGGGCCTTCTTTTGCCAGAACACCGGAACGGATTGAACGACAACTTGGAAGCTACGCACAGCAACAGGGAGCCAGCTACTGTATATGGCGAGCTACCGATTGAAATAATTTTGGGCAACACTAAAGTGAAACATCAGGCACTTGTAGCGGACATCGAAGACGATGCAATCATCGGAATGGACATCATGAATTCCAGAGGGTTTGAATTGGATTTCAAAGACGGCGTCCTACGTGTCAACGGAGAAGAGCTGGTACTTCATGGGAGAAGTGAAGAGTTGATCCGTGTGCTGTTGGCTGAAGATATAAGCGTACCTGAGAGGGCTGAAACCATCCTGGAGGCTCGCCTGGACGGGAGTGCGAGCAGTGGAGACGTGATGATGTTCGAGCCCAAACTTCATGATGAGAAAATTGGACGAGGGATTGCCCTAGGGAAAACCCTGTTACGTGCTGAAAAATTTGTACCGGTAAGGGTCATGAATGTCAATTACTTTCCAGTGACCTTAAAGAAAGGAACAATTTTAGGGCACTGCTCGTCAGTTTCATCTGTGATCCGGGGCGTACGAGGTACGATTAGCCAACCCAACAACTTGCCCACAGAACTAGAAAAATTAGTTGCCATCTCTTCCAAAGACATAAAACCAGCTCAACAGCCCAAACTAAGAGATTTAGTCAAAAAGTACCAAGACATCTTCGATACCGGACAAGGAAAAGGGGTCGAACTAATGTGGTCCAGCACAAGATTGATACTGGGGTGCCCGACCGATCCGGCAATCAGCAAGAAGACTTCCTCTTGCCAAGAAGGAAGAGGCTGACAAAATAGTCAGCGATATGGGAAAAGAAGGAGTTATCGAACCATCTGACAGTCCCTGGTCCTCTCCAGTCGTACTGGTGAAGAAAAAGGATGGATCGACACGCTTTTGTGTAGACTATCGCCAACTTAATAATGTCACGAAGAAGGACAGTTACCCTCTCCCGAGAATAGATGACACCCTAGACACGTTGGCTGGTTCCACGATTTTCTCGACCCTTGATCTGAAGAGTGGATACTGGCAAGTAGAACTCGCTCAGGAAGATCGAGAAAAGACTGCTTTACCATCGGCTCAGGATTGTGGCAGTTCACCGTTATGCCATTCGGGCTCTGTAATGCTCCCGCCACATTCGAAAGATTGATGGAAACAGTACTGAAGGGACTCTCATGGAACACGTGTCTAGTGTATCTCGACGACATAATTGTGGTCGGCAGATCGTTCGAGGACCACGTGAAAAACTTGGAGGAAGTATTCCTGCGATTGAGGAACTCCGGATTGAAGCTGAGCCCTAAGAAATGCCACCTGTTCCAAAAAAAGTACGATACCTCGGCCACGTTGTCTCTGGGAAGGAGTAGCAGTGGATGACCAGAAGATCAAAGCTGTTAAGGATTGGCCCATCCCAAAAGACATTCACCAACTTCGAAGTTTCCTTGGTTTGTGCACATACTATCGCCGATATGTGCTGGGGTTCGCAAACATCGCTAAACCACTGACCAGGCTCACGGAAGGTCAAACAAAGTTCCAGTGGTCGAAGAATGCCAAGACTCGTTCAGGAAGCTGAAGGGAGCTTTGATTAACGCACCTGTTCTGAGCTATCCCTTACCCAACGGAAGTTCATTTTGGATACGGACGCCAGCAACGTGGGACTTGGAGCTGTCCTATCTCAGATCCAGGAGGGGCAGGAGAAGGTCATTGGTTATTTCAGCAAGACGCTCAGCAAACCAGAGCGCAATTACTGTGTCACCAGGCGAGAGCTGTTAGCTGTTGTAAAGGGAGTGGAGCACTTCTACAAGTACGTGTATGGAAGAAGATTCCTGTTGAGAACTGACCATGCAGCTCTCAAATGGCTCTTACAGTTCAAAATCCTGAGGGTCAAGTAGCACGTTGGATCGAGAGACTCCAAGAATTCGATTTCGAGATCGAACATCGAGCCGGAACTAGCCATAAGAATGCAGATGCCTTGTCGCGAAGACCATGTCCAGATGATTGCTCACATTGCCGACGAGCAGAAGAGAAAGAAGCAACACTTTGTAGAACCGCGGCAATGGATGACAACTGGAATGACAGCAAGATCCAGAAAGACCAGAGAGAGACCCCGACCTTGGCTTAGTCGTCAGCTGGAAGAAGGGCAATCGAAGACCATCATGGCAGGAAGTCGCAGGTTACTCGCCGGCTGTTAAGTCCTATTGGGCACAATGGAACTCTCTTATTCTGGACAATGGGATCCTGAAACGTGTGTTGGAGGCCGATATTGGTGGGAAGACAGACGCCAAATAATTGTTCCCAGGAACAGAAGAGAGGAAGTGCTGCAGGAAATCCATGATGGAGTCGCCGGAGGACATCTGGGAGTGACGAAGACCCTGCAGAAAGTGAGGCAACGGTTTTACTGGGCCAATTGTCAAGCTGACGTCAGGACTGGTGCAGGAAGTGCGCTGTATGCGCTGCTAGCAATGGACCTCGAATACGCCCCAAGGCCCCGATGCGTCAGTACAACGTAGGCAGCCCGTTCGAGAGAATCGCCATTGACATCGCCGGCCCGTTTCCCGTATCCGACCACGGGAATAAATACATCCTTGTGGCAATGGACTACTTCAGTAAGTGGGCGGAAGCCTATGCCCTGCCAACCAGGAAGCCATCACCGTCGCCGACGTCTTGGTGAAAGAGTGGATATGTCGATTCGGTATTCCAATGGAGCTGCACTCGGATCAAGGCAGAAATTTCGAATCAACCTTTTCCAAGAAATATGTCTACTGCTGAACATCCGCAAGACAAGAACCACGGCCCTACATCCGCAGTCCGATGGAATGGTGGAACGGATGAACAGGACGATCAACCGCCACTTGTCCAAGGTTGTCTCTGACCATCAAAGAGACTGGGACCAGTATCTTCATTTGTTCCTGATGGCCTATCGATCCGCAGTACACGAGTCCACCGGTCAAACTCCTGCTAGTATTATAATGGGCCGAGAACTGCGACTGCCTTGTGACCTGAAGTTTGGGATACCGCCAGGACAAGACACTGCGGAGAGGACTACGTCAGCAAACTTCGGCAGAGAATGGACGACATCCACGAACGAGTCCGGTTGAACATCCAGAGTGCCAGCGATAAAATGAAGAAGACCTATGACATCAAGGCCGACGCTGGAGGATTTAAGGTTGATGACCTGGTTTGGCTGTACAACCCCAAACGTCGTCGTGGACTATCACCAAAGTTGCGGAACTCGTGGGAAGGCCCGTATAAGATTTTGAAAAGGATAAACGACTTCGTGTACCGAATCCATAAGCCACCCGAGGGAAACCAAGGGTCGTCCATTTCAACAGGTTGGCCCTTACGCTGGAAACCATGACCAAGTTCGCACCCTCAAGCCACCGGAGGATGATATGACGTTCGAGAAGTTTATGTCCTTGTATTCAAACGGGCAGAAAGTTCTACATGGGGTTACTAGAGAGGAGTCACGAGACCTTTCGAGGTGCCTGCTGACTACGCACTAGCGCACTGTGTGGCAGAAGATCTTCGAATGTCCAGGGGCATCGCCTAGTGTTCTCAAGAATTTGGTCAACTCCAAACACTGCGGGAGCAGAATCCAGAAGTTGGTGGGGTGCTACAGTTGAAGAAAGGCCAGAGAAACATCTACTACCTAGTTACCAAGAGGCATTCCCAAGATAAACCGTCCTATGAAGATGTCTGGAAGAGTCTCACCAAACTAAGAGATACTATGGTGGACCAGAATCTGGTGGATCTAGCAATTCCAAAATTGTCCTGTGGTATTGATGGGTTGGACTGGAGAGTCATAAGAAGTATGCTGGAGGCGATATTCAGATCCAGCGGCGTCAAGATTTTGGTTTGCTGTAACCCTCTTCCACGACCGATCATGAAGACCGTGGAGTGTTACTTCCATCGAACTTCACGGTGCAGATATGGGGAGTCATGCAGATATCGTCACACTCCAAGGATGAAATTTCGGGACGAAATGTCTTTAAGAAGGGGGCAATGTAACGAACCTAGGCCGGACCTGTCGCCTCACATGTTGCCGTCGACAGCGATGAGATCATCCCCGGAGATATTCGAGAACCATCCAGTCCCTTTTCCGCGTAATGCAACGGTCAATATTGGAAACAATTGGAACATGCCGTCGCCAACTGGAAGAATTCGAAACATCGAGAATGCTGTATCGGAGATAAATAGACCGCCCTCAAGAGGGAGAAGACAGTCTGAACGAGCCCATACAATCGAGCTATACAGTGGCGGAGTAGTAATATAAATTAAGTTGTAAATTAAGTGTGAAATAAATTAGTAGAACCAAGTTAAGTTTATTTACGTTACAATAGATTGATTTGTTGAAAATATAAACAGGATGTTCATAAAATCACATGTGAAATCATCTGCGACTGAAAGATGAACTTTAGTCACTATCTTCCTTTGTCAAGAATACCCCACAAGAGGTTATCTTGACGATGGAAGATAGTGACTAAAGTTTATCTTTCAGTCGCAGATGATTTCACATCTGATTTTATGAACATCCTGTTTATATTTTCAACAAATCAATTATTATAGGCTTATTTTTATGGAAGATAGTGACTAAAGTTTATCTTTCAGTCGCAGATGATTTCACAAATTCAAGGAAATCTTTGATTTTGAATAGCTTATTTGAGAAAATGCTAAAACAATCATATTTATATTATTTTTGTTAACTTTGAGGACTGTACCGAGTGATTCTCCAAAGTGACTCACCCCTATAACTTTTTTATTATTGAAGATAGATAAACGAAATTCGGGGGTTGTGTATTATAGTTTAATTAACATGCTTTGACATATTTACTTGCTTTGCCGTACTTCAGGTTTGACGGAAATGACCCCAACTTTCGAATTTTAAATATTATATATTTTTACTTATTTCGATCGCAAATGACATTCTTGATCAAGTAACATGGGAAAAATACAACTTTGAGGCTAATGACTTCACAGTCGTTTTGAGAATTATTCAAAAGTCGCAAATATGAATTTTTCCAGTTAACTTGATTTTTTCAAATGGAAATGGGGTGACTCGTCGACTTTTTGTGAAAGATAATTCCCTTCAGAATAATTTGTTACCACACTCTTTCACTTTATATTCACTATTTTTCTGAATAATTGCAAGAAGCGATCATACCTGATAACAAATACTACGTAGAAAAATCGAATTTAAACGGTTTTCTTCACATAAAGGATTCAATATAAAATTGAACCAGAAAATGGTAGATCTCAGGTGAAAAACAACTACTTTCCTGGCAAATACCACGCAGAACATTGAATGATATTCACCTGAAAATCCATGCATACTTCCATATAATATCAATGGACATTGAATGCAAATGTTTCTTTCTGATAAGCTCGATTATGTTTAATTTATGTCGTGTTCACCTAACAATCCGCATACCGGTTTCAGGCTTCTTGGCCCTCATCAGTACGGAGTAGTCAACCAGCCAAAGGTACAAAGAACTCTGGCTGAAGTGAGACACAACGTAAACAAACCATCATCGATCTTGTAACACCTATAGGTACGCCGGAAAAGATAAACTTTAACTGGCGGTACCTAGTGACAGAAAGAAACACTCCGAAAATCTCCCACCTCGATAGGTTTCTAAATAAAAGATTCCTTCTCAGTAGGAGTGGCAAGCCCGTCTAGCATATACTGAAAGATAAGTGCCATGTGAAGTGGAATGAATAGAAAAATCGAATTTAAACGGTTTTCTTCACATAAAGGATTCAATATAAAATTGAACCAGAAAATGGTAGATCTCAGGTGAAAAACAACTACTTTCCTGGCAAATACCACGGAGTGTTTCTTTCTGTCACTGGGTACCGTCAGTTAAAGTTTATCTTTTCCGGCGTACCTATAGGTGTTACAAGATCGATGATGGTTTGTTTACGTTGTGTCTCACTTCAGCCAGAGTTCTTTGGACCTTTGGCTGGTTGACTACTCCGTACTGATGAGGGCCAAGAAGCCTGAAACCGGTATGCGGATTGTTAGGTGAACACGACATAAATTAAACATAATCGAGCTTATCAGAAAGAAACATTTGCATTCAATGTCCATTGATATTATATGGAAGTATGCATGGATTTTCAGGTGAATATCATTCAATGTTCTGCGTGGTATTTGCCAGGAAAGTAGTTGTTTTTCACCTGAGATCTACCATTTTCTGGTTCAATTTTATATTGAATCCTTTATGTGAAGAAAACCGTTTAAATTCGATTTTTCTATTCATTCCACTTCACATGGCACTTATCTTTCAAATACTACGTATTCGGTATACTCATGCACTAAGTCCTGTTATTCTAGTTATCCGTGACAAACAATGGAAGCTGTTGCTAGGACTACCTAAACAAATAGGCTAATGAATATGCTGTCACTTTTGAAAATGTATTTGTTGCGTAGTTTATAATTTGATATGGAAAATTATACTAGAAACGAGAAAATTTACATGTTGCTAATTTACGGAGAAGCAAAAAAGAATGCAACTGATGTAGCTCGAATTTATGCTCAGAGTTTCCCTAATCGTCGCCAACCGACTTGGCATTATTTTCCTAAACTGGAAAGGGACATGCGAAATGAACCAGAAGAAAATGCCAATAACTTCATCGTCAGTATAGAAAAAAAAAAGACGTGTTGGCCTATGTTGAAGAGAATTGTACGGCGTCATCAGTTTGCCAAATTGTTTCTGAGTGTGATACAAATATAATTATCGATCATTCAAGTACCAACTACACCAACTTTACTCTTTACGATAACGACCACAACCGAAGATTAACTGGTTTCTGACCAAATACAGAGAAGATGTACGTTTTCCATTCAAAATTATTTATTCAGATAAAACTCGATTCACCAACTTGGGTCTGTTCAAAATTTACATCTGATGCAGGAAGGAAATTTTCAAGAGCGATTTGGTTTCATTTGCTGGATGGGTATTATCGGAGGAAAACTTTTGGGGCCAATAATTTTCGATGGACAACTTACAGCAGAAAGATATCTACAGTTCCTTAGAAATCAAATTAATGATTTCATTGAAGATTTGCCACTGGCTAACCAAGCTGATATCTATTTCCAACAAGATGGAGCGCCACTTCACAATTCTCAAGCCGTAAGAGAACATATGAATGACACCTGAATGACACCAGATAGATTGGCACTTATGGACCTATTCAGTGGCCTGCGAGTTACATTCTTAAGTTATCATATTTTTTCCTAATGTATTATTTCTTTTTCATATTTTAGATCACCACATCTTACTTCGCTAGATTTTTTCTCTGGGGAACAATTAAAAATCAGGTGTATAACACAGCATCAGCTACTCGTGAAGAACTGGAGTATAAAGAACATCACTGTCAAACAGCTAATTGATGTGGTGCCCACAACAATTGAAAAAGTTGAACTTTGCCGTGATCAAGGTCATTTTGAAAATTTAGAACCTCAATGGACTAATTTGCGACTTTCAAATAATTTATAAAACGACTGTGAAATCATAAGCCTTAAAGTCGTATTTTTCCCATGTTACTTGATCTAGAATGAAGCGATTCACACGATCCATGGCATTCTAGATCGAAAAATAAAAATTGGAATAAAAATGACTTTATTCGTCAAATATCGACAAGTAAGGTGTTGTTGAATTTAGAATGTCATTCTCGATCGGAATAAGTAAAAATATATAGGATGTCCCATTTAGAAATCGAAAGTTGGGGTTATTTCCGGTCAAACCGGAAGTACGGCAAAGCAAATAAATATGTCAAAAAATGTAAATTGAACTGTAATACACAGCCCCTCAAATTTCGTTCTTCCATCTTCAATAATAAAAAAGTTATAGGGGAGATTCACCCCTTGGAGATTCACCCGGTATATCGATACAGATGAAGAGGGAAGGTTAGAATGCCCATCTGGCTTCGCATTCTCACCTTCTCGTCGTTTAGATGATTTCACCACAAATAGCAGACTTCAATGAGGTTCTCGCCAAATTAACAGTACTGCGAATTTCAGATTTCTTTTTTCATCTAAAAGTCTTTGACTTTGAATCATAAACTTGGAATGCATGAACTCAATTTCTGTCAAAATATACTGAAGTTGTAACCATATAATGGAAAGCAAAGTTAAAATTGGAAACATCGTAGTGATACAGCTATTGTCAAGAGAGAAGTACCACAAGGGTCGTTTTTGGCCCCTATTGTTTCTGGTTTACATAAACGGCTTCCTTCATTTTGTGGAATCTATTCATGTCCCAGTTACTATGTGTGTAACTATGTACTATGTATAAACCTGATACAGATATCATCTTGTTTTTTATTTTGGAATAGGCTGATGCCAAATGAGTCGACATTAGGGAAATCAGCTGCATGCATCACTCATATCACTTTTTTTCACTTCTTTTCGACATATGGAGCCCTAGGTGGTAATGCATCAAACTATCGTATACAAAAATTACTATGGTTCAGAAAGTTGCTTTGCGCTGCGTACACAATAAGACCCATATTCAAATAACTGAAAATTATTATTGTCCTGTATTGATGAAGAAAAATATGAGTTTTCAATGAAGCACAATCCAGTGATCACAAATTAATCACACAAGAAATGTATATATGATTTTGCAACCACAAGGAACTGGAAAAACAGTTCGAATATATCACCAAATATCGCTATATGACAAAAGTTTTAACCATACTCAATTTTTTTGCAAATTCAGCTTTTGTGAGAGAAATGCATTAATGGAAATTGAAATGATACCTGTTTACAACCTTTCTCGTTCTGGTGTTAGAAAAAACTGATACATTTCATATTTTCTGGTCCTATCGAAACAAGACAGGACCGGCAAAATTTATACATTTGATTAACGACACATGTACTTGGCTCATTAAAAGCTTGGATTATAATTCTTCTTTATCCTATTAGATCTTTTGACTAACCTATCTATTCTACAATATTGAAAAGTACCAAGTCTTGAAGCAACCCAAAAGATTTGTAAGCGACCTTGATCATAAGATCTAAGAAATATGCCATTTAAACTTTTTCGAAGAAATAACGCGCATTTTTATTTTTACAAAAGTTCATAAAACAATTGAATACACATCCTCATTTTTCGCTTAAATCTACTCATCATCATTTTGCACTATTACTTTCTATAACTGGAATTTTGTAAAACACCAGCAATTAATTTCTTGACATGTCATGACATGAACAAATAATCAGGAAAATCTATATAAGTGTAGAAAGGGCAAACTAATTAGTTCACCACGATAAGTTACTGCGTTCACCAAATTATATTTCCCAAAGAAAAATAATTCGATTAGTCAGTAACTTGCCGTATTCTGAATTTTCCTAAAAAAAATAGTGAAAATTCAAAATATACTTCTCTATATAGTTTTTGATTGACATTATCTGCCCCCGTTCTCAAAATCTTTTAAATTTCCTTTGATAGTTTGAATAATTTGTTTTTTCTCTTGCAGAGTCTTTGTAGCTTTTTCAAATGAAATAAACCCTATCCTCATCCAACTAAGAATGGGTATACTATACCAACAATTTCACGATCAGATTTATTTGTAAATAAAATAAATCTTCTCCTTTTCAAAATGAAACTAGATTATATTTTATAACATGTTTTTAACGATTTCTGGTAAAATAGTATATGAATCAGTATGAAACAAATCTTATAATCATAATACGTCCCACTGCCACTCATCTATAGGTTTAAATTCCTTGAGTTCCATCCCATTGGTTATATAAAGTAATAAACCTTATCTTGATACAATTGCCATTGAATTATAATTGGATCATTTCATAATTCATCTGACTAATCGCATTGATTTGATGAAATAGCATTGGAGATATCCGCTTTAGAGGAAGTGATCTCTCAAACAAATCGTTGTTATCACAGTAGGTTGAATATAAATATTTTCTAATATGATGGGAGAGTGTGAGTTTATATAGGTAAAGGTGGATCTTTTTCCATTGTGTGAAAATATTATTTGTCGCACCAGGGTGTATCTCTCACTGTTTTCTTTGTCACTGTCGTCAATTTTGACATTATATACATATACGGATGGTGCAACTTTCATCTACATACATTGATTTCTGTTTTTGCTCGATATTTTTGGAAAAAATTTGACAATTTTGGAACGCTCTCACAAAAAGGCTTTTCCAATGTATAGCCCGAAATGAAGTTTATTTTATTAACCGACGAAACCAAAAAGGAGGAGGTTCTCTAGTCGACGTGTATATTTATTTATTTTTTTTATAATTTTTTTATGTATGATCACGCATAACTTTTTACTGAGACGTCCGCTTCCGATGATTATTTCCTCAATGGATAGGGTGTACTTCGAAGTTGGTCACATTTGAATTTCAGAAATGAAATCCAGCCCTAAGGGTAGCAAAATGAAGGATATTGATCACTCACCCTCTGAATTCTGGTCCGTTAACCGATTCTATCAGGCATAACTTTGTACTGGGATCTTCGATTTGGATGATTCTTTTTTTATCAGATAGGGTATACCTCATAGTTGATCACATTCTAATTTGAGATTGAATCCCCAAGGGTAGAAAAATAGAGGATGATTGATTTTTCACTTGTGAACAGTGGCACCATATGTAGTTGACATTGACAGATCCTCCTACATCCGTCACAATAATAATTACATTTATGAAAGGATGGAATTATATACAAAGTGATGAAATCAACTAACCAGAACTTTCAAAAATAATTTTTATTATATAACAATAAATAGTTGAAGTAGATAATCATATTATTTAACAGTCAATAGTTGAAGTAAGCTAGGTAAGTAAGTATTTTGGAAGTGATCAAAAATTAAGTAGGTAGTAATTAGTAGATTTCAGCCAACATACCACGCATATCTTTCCATAGAGTAGTCCGATTTCGATGATTATTTTTTTTTCAATGGATAGGTGTACTCCAAAGTTGGTCCCATCTCAAATTAAAAAAAATGCCACCCCTAAGGGTAGCAAAATGGAGGATATCGATCGTTCACCCTCTGAATTTTGGTCCATTAACCGTGTCTATCACGCATAACTTTGTACTGGGTTATCCGATTTGGATGATTCTTTTTTAGCCACATAAAATTGAAAAATAATAACTTTTTAACAATAAATTGGACCGACGAAATACGGAACTAAAAAGTAAAAAATAAAATAAACCTTCTTAGTCTCAATAACTAAGCTCCTAAACTGATGTAAGTAACTAATTTTGAGTCGGCGCCAAACAAACAAGCAGAAGATTTAGGTAAGGCGTAAAATGATGGCATCGAGTTGCGCGGTGACATTATGATGATTTTTTTGGAGTAATATAATGATCTTCGTTGATTGTTTGCTTGGCGCCAACTCAAAATTAGTTACTTACATTAGTTTAGGAGCTTAGTTATTGAGACTAAGAATGTTTATTTTATTTTTTACTTTTCAGTTCCGTATTTCGTCGGTTCAATGTTTTGTTAAAAAGTTATTATTTCGGAGTTCGATTGCTGATTGGTCATGGAAAAGTAGGGTATCGGCATCAGCATATACAGGGTGGCCCACCACATTAGCCTCGGTATTTCTACGAGAAATGAAGAGAGTTAGGGAAAAACATTTAGCACAGTCATATGTGGGTCCATGAGGAGCATATTCCAAAATTATTTTAAAATATATATATTTTTTCTTATGGAACACCCTAAATTTTTTTATATTTTTAGATACTATAGACAAAATGAAGGTGAGTTACTATTATATTTCCCATACTTGGAACTGACCGTTTCTGAGAAATTTTGAGAAATTTAAAAATACAGACCATAATTTGAAAATCGTTTTCACCCTGTAACGTGTAACGAGCTGCTCGTGATTAAATGTACTGCTTAGCTCAAAGGTTAAAGTTGACTACCACATGAAATTTTCAATGCAATATTATACAGAGTGGCGAAAAAAATTGCCTCAAAATTTGGACACACATTTGATTAAATAACTTCTTAAAGTTGAATGGAACACCCCTTATTTAGTGGCGTGATTTGACGCAGAATTGGATTCCCTTCAAAACTATATTAGGGTTCCCTATACCTATCTCTTCTGCTTTTTACACAAAAGGCGTTTTTATATTTTACTTATGAGTAATTTTTTTATCTTAAAAATGAAACACACTGTATTGTAATGAAAAGCTTTAAAAGCATTTTTGAAGTCATTTTATCGAAAAACTAAGAATTTTAAATAGTTTATTATTTTAATAAATGCTCAAAAAGACAATAATTTTAAACTAGTTAAAACAATGATAATGGTTTGATTAACAAATTGTGTCACTGTCAAATACTTTTTGTTTCATAATAATAATTAACGTCATGTAGGCCAGAGCCTACTATTATTAAAAAAATTGTATAATAGGTTTTATAGGAAATCGTAAATGTATGTTTTTATTGACCCCATATTGTAATTTTGGTATTTATTTCAATATGAAGTCTAATTTGCTAAGAAACAAGCGAATTTAACATATTTCGCCTCAATAAATAAGACACGTGCATCTTCTTATTTTGAAGAATGCTTTAATATTTCAGAAATGGCAATAAATTTGAGTCTTACATTTGCCTGCATTTTACTTTAGATACACCGTATTTTCAAAATTTAAACTTCTGCTTCTAGCGAAACTACGTATTCCTTAATAAAAGGTTTTTAAAACGCTTTTTAAGCTTTTCATTACAATACAGTGTGTTTCATTTTTAAGATAAAAAAATTACTCATAAGTAAAATATAAAAACGCCTTTTGTGTAAAAAGCAGAAGAGATAGGTATAGGGAACCCTAATATAGTTTTGAAGGGAATCTAATTCTGCGTCAAATTACGCCACTAAATACGGGGTGTTCTATTCAACTTTAAGAAGTTATTTAATTAAATGTGTGTCCAAATTTTGAGGCAATTGTTTTTGCCACTCTGTATAATATTGCATTGAAAATTTCATGTAGTAGTTAACTTTAACCTTTGAGCTGAGCAGTACATTTAATCACGAACAGCTCGTTACACGTTACAGGGTGAAAACAATTTTCAAATTATGGTCTGTATTTTTAAATTTCTCAAAATTTCTCAGAAACGGTCAGTTTTAAGTATGGGAAATATGATAGTAACTCACCTTTATTTTGTCTATAGTATCTAAAAATATTAAAAAATATAGGGTGTTCCATAAAAAAAAATATAACTTTGGTATGTAATTTTTTTGGGGATCACCCTATATTTTTCAAAATGATTTTGGACTTTGCTCCTCATGGACCCACATATAACTGTGCTAAAAGTTTTTCCCTAACTCTCTTCATTTCTCGTAGAAATACTGAGGCGAATGTGGTGGGCCACCCTGTATATATATATATATATATATATATATATATATATATATATATAGAGTAAAACTAATAGTAGGGTCTGCAGCACTGTAAAAGAAAACTCTTTGAAGTTTTTCCAAGCTTTCGGAATCGTTTATTCCATCATCAGGGAGACTACAAATGGAAAAAAATTGTGCCATATAAGAACTGTAAAACCAAATTATATGATACTTACATCTATCTTGAGGATGTTTACATATAAGTACATAATCGTATATAAGATACATTATTAATAGAAAATGACTTCTAGCTTTTGGATAATTATACTTTTTGATAATTCATTTCAAATTACATTTCTGAACGAAAAGACAAATTCTTGTACATAGAAACAACATTCAGGTATTCATTCTCGGAACTGACAGTTACTAATCTGACAATGACACTATTCTCTTCGTAGAACAATTCAAATTCAGTTTAGGTTAGAATCACCAAGTTCAGAAACTCTGACTTCTTGATGTTTTATGTCGAGTGAAAGTAAAAAAGAATAAATTTCACTCAGATGGTTTATATCTGTTTTTTTATTGATGGAGTCATTCTCTTGATAGATAAAAGCCATTTCTAAGAAAGACCTTTTTGAAAGATGTGATTCTCTTGCAACAGAAATTATTTCACCAATTCTTGCAACTTATGTTATGGATGAATTACTGAACACAGTGATTCCAGTACTCTCTTTTGAATTATTTTTCATCAAAAAATATGTGGATGATATAATTTTAGCTTTACCAACAAATGGTATAACAGAAATTTTAGATACTTTTAATAGCTACGACCCATTCATACAATTCACAATCGAAACAGAAGACTTAGACCTCTCAGTACCTTTTCTTGATACAAAACTTATCCGATTGGTTGATAACACAATATTGATTGATTGGTATAGAAAACCATGCAGTTCAGGAAGGTATTTGAATTTCTTTTCTTATCACAAATTTTCGATGAAAGTGAATTTGTTGAAACAAATGAAAGACAGAGTACTCAAAATTTCTGATATATCTTTCCATAACAAAATTTGAACAAACTTCAAGAACTTTTCTTACAAAATTCTTATCCACCGTCTTTAGTTAAAAAAA
This sequence comes from Gonioctena quinquepunctata, assembly GCA_018342105.1. NCBI lineage: Eukaryota > Metazoa > Arthropoda > Insecta > Coleoptera > Chrysomelidae > Gonioctena > Gonioctena quinquepunctata. The sequence goes on along the minus strand of JAFIRS010000240.1, from coordinate 455,220 downwards.
TATTATTTAGCACATCCTTAACAGAAGTTGATAATACCATAAGACAAAATAACAATTCTCATAATGAACGTGTTACTGATATGAATCAAGTTTCAATTTTTTATGCTTCGTTACCTTATATAAAAGAAATAACACCTAAACTGACCAGAATTTTTAAACCTTTTGAAAACATCAAAATTGCAAATAGAACAGTCATTACAATAAGACAAATATATTCAAAAGTAAAAGACAAAACTCCTTTTTTATCACTTACTAATGTTATTTATAGTATCCCTTGTCATGATTGCGATAAGAATTATATTGGCCAAACAAAAAGATTATTGAAGGATAGAATCATTTCTCATAAGAGTGATTGTAGACTACATCCTGAGAGATGTGCTTTAGCTAAACATGTCAATGATTGTGACCACCAAATGAACCACCTTTCAACAACTGTTCTTGCAAGAGAATCACATCTTTCAAAAAGGTCTTTCTTAGAAATGGCTTTTATCTATCAAGAGAATGACTCCATCAATAAAAAAACAGATATAAACCATCTGAGTGAAATTTATTCTTTTTTACTTTCACTCGACATAAAACACCAAGAAGTCAGAGTTTCTGAACGTGGTGATTCTAACCTAAACTGAATTTGAATTGTTCTACGAAGAGAATAGTGTCATTGTCAGATTAGTAACTGTCAGTTCCGAGAATGAATACCTGAATGTTGTTTCTATGTACAAGAATTTGTCTTTTCGTTCAGAAATGTAATTTGAAATGAATTATCAAAAAGTATAATTATCCAAAAGCTAGAAGTCATTTTCTATTAATAATGTATCTTATATACGATTATGTACTTATATGTAAACATCCTCAAGATAGATGTAAGTATCATATAATTTGGTTTTACAGTTCTTATGATGGAATAAACGATTCCGAAAGCTTGGAAAAACTTCAAAGAGTTTTCTTTTACAGTGCTGCAGACCCTACTATTAGTTTTACTCTTAACTAGTCAGAGACTACCCTCCTTTCTATATATATATATATATATATATATATATATATATATATATATATATATATATATATATATATATATATATATATATATATAATATGAATAGTATAGGTGCTAGGACGGACCCTTAAGGAATCAATCAATCAATCAATCAATATGTACTTTATTGTCTGAAGAAATAAAATTCTCATTGACAAAGCATAGTTTACAATTTACAATGATGAACAATGCAATAAATAAGTATATGTAGGTATACATGTATAAAATCGATCAATGTTATTTTTTGTGGACTTGATTGACCGATTGTTTTTTTTTTTGTTGTTGTGTAAGCTCTAACTTACTTTAGATAAATCCGCCATGTGTGTCACCGGCGTATAACTAATCAATTTGAGACAGAAGTTTCAATTCATTGTGCTAAAATCGATACTCGCCCCCCAAATCACCGCAATGAAACCCAACAACTATATGAAACTGTAGTTACGTCGAACCTACACAGGAAAATCAGTCAAGTGTCGGGTATGGCGATCGTTCAAATAGGGATAAATGGCCTGCGTACGTTAATGGGACTTTTGAGAGTGATGAGTTGTGTTTGCTTCGGGCGTACTATTATTTATTACTACCATGGTATTATGGAAAATCATCATGTTCTTAATTTAAAACTTAGATAATAGATGGAGAGAAATATTTGAATTATTATTGAGGAGAGCTGTCGAGGTAGAAATTTCCCAATGATCATAAGTCATGTTGATGGTATACCGTTCATTATTGTTTGGAGACTGAAGAGAAAAAACAAACTTTCCTAATTGAAGTGTGGATACAGAGGAGGCGTTGGTGTAACTGCCTTGCTGTGTATGATATGGAATTGTGTAATAGAAAAGAACTTACTTTTATTTTTTTACACATTAATAATCTCCCATTTTTTTTTAATATTCACCCGAAACACTTTCATATATTAATCAAAGTCAAATCGATTTGTTGAAAATATAAACAGGATGTTCATAAAATCAGATGTGGAATCATCTGCGACTGAAAGATAAACTTTAGTCACTATCTTTTCAGAATATCTATCAGATGTAGTTCAATGTCCAGCGTGGCTTTAGCCGGGAAAGTAGTTGTTTTCTGTTAGACATTCACAAAAAATAACTTCATTTTAATCGTGGATTCTTCAATTCACAGAAAAATCTTTCTATCAATATTCAATTGAGAATGTTTCCCTTTCCAAAGTCAAATCAATTTCAAATAACTCTGTTCAAATTCATATTTGTAAAATTAACTTTTAGGGAATCACAAACTTCGTGTTTGTTGCAACGATATTTAACACAACTTAAAAATTTGTCAAACATTATTTTTGTATACGTTCCCCAAAACGGCAACTTTTGGAATAAAAAAAAAATCCGTAAAATGTTACTTTTACGGACTTGTCCGTGAAGTGTCGTCATGGCAACACTTCACGAATTGAATTTTATTCATTCATAAAACATACCTGAACATTAACGGGTGTTTATAAATACTATAAAAACTATGAACCGATAACAATTTGCCGCAAAAAAACTAGAGATTTTGAGATTTTCCGAATAAAATTGTCAGTGGTTATTGTTGTGGTAGGTACAAACATGATGACTTCTACATTTTCTTTCTTCGAACAATCGCAAACAAAATGATAGTAAATTCAAACAGAAAATAATACACTTACAAGAATATACGAATAATAATACAGACATAATTCATACATGAAATGTGATTCTAGTACTATCAAAGGGCAGAGTTAGCGTTTACCCATGTGTTAGATGGGTGAGTACTTTCTTACACTCAACCTTTATTCTAATATGCTAATGGAGAATGGAATGAAAAAAAAAGCTGAATTACAATATATATATATATATATATATATATATATATATATATATATATAATATATCTATATAATAATAATGTGTAAGGCACAAAAAAGAACAATGTAAGTAATGATATTGTAACGAACCTAGGCCGGACCTGTCGCCTCACGCGTTGCCATCGACAGCGATGATGTCATCCCCGGAGATATTCGAGAACAATCCAGTTACGCCGCCGCAGATAACAACGGTCGATATTGGAAATAACTGGAACATGCTGGGCACCAACCGCCAGAATTGGAAACATCGAGAATGCTGTATCGGAGATAAATAGGCAGCCCTCAAGAGGGAGTGGCAGTCTGAACGAGCCCATACGATCGAGCTATACAGTGGCGTAATATAAATTAAGTTGTAGATTTAAGTGTGAAATGAATTAGTAAAACCAAGTTAAGTTTATTTACGTTACAATTGGTGTCGGAAGCGAGATTTTGAAAATAAACAAGTGATCGTGGAGTGGATAGTCAGAAAAATAAATTGATAGACCTTTTTGTACGCCCAAAATAGACAGTGGCCCGGTTTTCACGAAGAAGGACAGTTACCCTCTTCCGAGAATAGATGACACCCTGGACACGTTGGCTGGTTCCACGATTTTCTCGACCCTTGATCTGAAGAGTGGATACTGGCAAGTAGAACTCGCTCAGGAAGATCGAGAAAAGACTGCTTTTACCATCGGCTCAGGATTGTGGCAGTTCACCGTTATGCCATTCGGGCTCTGTAATGCTCCCGCCACATTCGAAAGATTGATGGAGACAGTGCTGAAGGGACTCTCATGGAACACGTGTCTAGTGTATCTCGACGACATAATTATGGTCGGCAGATCGTTCGAGACCACGTGAAAACTTGGAGGAAGTATTCCTGCGACTGAGGAACTCGGATTGAAGCTGAGCCCTAAGAAATGCCATCTGTTCCAAAGAAGTACGATACCTCGGCCACGTTGTCTCTGGGAAGGAGTAGCAGTGGATGACCAGAAGATCAAAGCTGTTAAGGATTGGCCCATCCCAAAAGACATTCACCAACTTCGAAGTTTCCTTGGTTTATGCACATACTATCGTCGATATGTGCTGGGATTCGCCAACATCGCTAAACCACTGACCAGGCTCACGGAAGGCCAAACAAAGTTCCAGTGGTCCGAAAAATGTCAAGATTCATTCAGGAAGCTGAAAGGAGCTTTGATCAACGCACCTATACTGAGCTATCCCCTACCCAAAGGGAAATTCATTTTGGATACGGACGCCAGCAACGTGGGACTTGGAGCTGTCCTATCTCAGATCCAGGAGGGACAGGAGAAAGTCATTGGTTATTTCAGCAAGACGCTTAGCAAACCAGAGCGCAATTACTGTGTCACCAGGCGAGAGCTGTTAGCTGTTGTAAAGGGAGTGGAGAACTTCTACAAGTACGTGTATGGAAGAAGATTCCTGTTGAGAACTGACCATGCAGCTCTCAAATGGCTCTTACAGTTCAAAATCCTGAGGTCAAGTAGCACGTTGGATCGAGAGACTCAAGAATTCGATTTCGAGATCGAACATCGCGCCGGAACTAGCCATAAGAATGCAGATGCCTTGTCGCGAAGACCATGTCCAGATGATTGCTCACATTGCCGACGAGCAGAAGAGAAAGAAGCAACACTTTGTAGAACCGCGGCAATGGATGACAACTGGAATGACAGCGAAATCCAGAAAGACCAAGAGAAAGACCCCGACCTTGGCTTAGTCGTCAGCTGGAAGAAGGGCAATCGAAGACCATCATGGCAGGAAGTCGCAGGCTACTCGCCGGCTGTTAAGTCCTATTGGGCACAATGGAACTCTCTTATTCTGGACAATGGGATCCTGAAACGTGTGTTGGAGGCCGATATTGGTGGGGAAGACAGACGCCAAATAATTGTTCCCAGGAACAGAAGAGAGGAAGTGCTGCGGGAAATCCATGATGGAGTCGCTGGAGGACATCTGGGAGTGACGAAGACCCTGCAGAAAGTGAGGCAACGGTTTTACTGGACCAATTGTCAAGCTGACGTCCAGGACTGGTGCAGAAAGTGCGCTGTATGCGCTGCTAGCAATGGACCTCGAATACGACCCAAGGCCCCGATGCGTCAGTACAACGTAGGCAGCCCGTTCGAGAGAATCGCCATTGACATCGCCGGCCCGTTTCCCGTATCCGACCACGGGAATAAATACATCCTTGTGGCAATGGACTACTTCAGTAAGTGGGCGGAAGCCTATGCCCTGCCCAACCAGGAAGCCATCACCGTCGCCGACGTCTTGGTGAAAGAGTGGATATGTCGATTTGGTATTCCAATGGAGCTGCACTCGGATCAAGGCAGAAATTTCGAATCCAACCTGTTCCAAGAAATATGTTTACTGCTGAACATCCGCAAGACAAGAACCACGGCCCTACATCCGCAGTCCAATGGAATGGTGGAACGGATGAACAGAACGATCAACCGCCACTTGTCCAAGGTTGTCTCTGACCATCAAAGCGACTGGGACCAGTATCTTCATTTGTTCCTGATGGCCTATCGATCCGCCGTATACGAGTCAACAGGTCAAACTCCTGCTAGTATTATAATGGGCCGAGAACTGCGACTGCCTTGTGACCTGAAGTTTGGGATACCGCCAGGACAAGACACTGCGGGAGAGGACTACGTCAGCAAACTTCGGCAGAGAATGGACGACATCCACGAACGAGTCCGGTTGAACATCCAGAGTGCCAGCGATAAAATGAAGAAGACCTATGACATCAAGGCCGACGCTGGAGGGTTTAAGGTTGATGACCTGGTTTGGCTGTACAACCCCAAACGTCGTCGTGGACTATCACCAAAGTTGCGGAACTCGTGGGAATGCCCGTATAACATCGTGAAAACGATAAACGACCTTGTGTACCAAATCCATAAGCCACCCCGAGGGAAACCAAGGGTCGTCCATTTCAACAGGTTGGCCCCTTACGCTTGAAACCATGACCAAGTTCGCACCCTCAAGCCACCGGAGGATGATATGACGTTCGAGAAGTTTATGTCCTTGTATTCAAACGGGCAGAAAGTTCTACATGGGTTTACTAGAGAGGGGTCACAAGACCTTTTCGAGGTGCCTGCTGACTACGCACTAGCGCACTGTGTGGCAGAAGATCTTCGAATGTCCAGGGGCATCGCCGTAGTGTTTTCCAAGAAATTTGGTCAACTCCAAACACTGCGGGAGCAGAATCCAGAAGTTGGTGGGGTGCTACAATTGAAGAAAGGCCAGAGAAACATCTACTACCTAGTTACCAAGAGGCATTCCCAAGATAAACCGTCCTATGAAGATGTCTGGAAGAGTCTCACCAAACTGAGAGATACTATGGTGGACCAGAATCTGGTGGATCTAGCAATTCCAAAATTGTCCTGTGGTATTGATGGGTTGGACTGGAGAGTCATAAGAAGTATGCTGGAGGCGATATTCAGATCCAGCGGCGTCAAGATTTTGGTTTGCTGTAACCCTCTTCCAGGACCGGTCATGAAGACCGTGGAGTGTTACTTCCATCGAACTTCACGGTGCAACTATGGGGAGTCATGCAGATATCGTCACACTCCAAGGATGACATTTCGGGACAAAATGTCTTTAAGAAGGGGGCAATGTAACGAACCTAGGCCGGACCTGTCGCCTCACGCGTTGCTATCGACAGCGATGATGTCATCCCCGGAGATATTCGAGAACAATCCAGTTACGCCGCCGCAGATAACAACGGTCGATATTGGAAATAACTGGAACATGCTGGGCACCAACCGCCAGAATTGGAAACATCGAGAATGCTGTATCGGAGATAAATAGGCAGCCCTCAAGAGGGAGTGGCAGTCTGAACGAGCCCATACGATCGAGCTATACAGTGGCGTAATATAAATTAAGTTGTAGATTTAAGTGTGAAATAAATTAGTAAAACCAAGTTAAGTTTATTTACGTTACAATATGTTAGTATGTCAGAACACGTAGAATGGGGATAGATTAAACATGGATAATAATTTTATTTAAAAGTGTATATATACAGCGGCAATACTTATAAATGTATATCATCCATCAACAGAAGTTTTTTAATTTTTTCTTGAAGAGTCGAATGGAAGTATTTTTTTAGAGCATCTGGTACCTTATTATATAGCCGTGATATCATGTAGGAAAATGAAGACTGATAGAGAGAGGTTTTATGCAAAGGTGGTGTCAATTTGGACTTGAATCTGATATTAATATTGTGGACGTCTGTTCGGAACGATACTTTTTCAAATAAGTATGGTGGCTTCTTCTCGAGGATGATTTTATGATACAGCACAGATGAATGCAGAAAGATGCGTTTTTGAACACTTAGCCAACCCAGCTCTCTCAAAGGGGTTGATATATTATCTCGTTTCCTTCAACCACAGATAAGACGGACACATGAATTTTGTACCAATTGTAGTCTGTTTATATCCGATTTGAGTAAGGCTGGGCCGAAGACAACATCTGCGTGATTTAAGTGAGATTCGCATAAGATTATTTTACTTTTTTTGTCTAGAAAGGATCTGTTCGCATAAGTTTATTTTACTTTTTTTGTCCAGAAAGGATCTGTTAGAGTAGATAAGTTTCAGATTGCAAAATGCTCTTCTGATGACAGTATTCACATGTTTCGTGTACCTCAGAGTATAGTCCATAAATAAGCCTAGATTTTTAACGGTATCTATGAATGGAATGAGTTCGTCATTGACTCGGAGGTTGATATGTGGTAAACACCTAATTCGGACGTCTTTGTTTCTGCTAAACAGTATGGCATTTGATTTTGAAGGATTGATAGAAAGACATAGTTTGCTCGACATGTCGACTATAGCAGTCAGATCATCATTCATATATGCTGAACCGAGAGGGCTAAGTTACTTTCGGTTGAGGAAAGATATAGTTGAACATCATCTGCATAAAAATGACTACTGGAATAATGTAAAGTTCTGTGTAAATCAATAGTGTACAAAATTAAGAGTAACGGGCCTAAAATTGATCCTTGTGGTACCCCATTTTTGATGTGTACGAAATCAGACTGTTGGTTATCGAGTTTGACTGTTTGAAAACGATAGTATAGATAATTTTTGAGAAACATAACAGAAGAATCACTGAAACCAATATAGTGTAGTATGGCTAGTAATAAGTCATGTTTAATTCTATCGAATGCTTTAGTATAGTCTAGAAATACAAGTAACACCAACTTTTTATCGTCTAAATATTTGAGAATATGATTTAGTTTGGGTTCAAATCAAGTTTCTATTTTCACACCTAAACATACATTTATTGGATGATAACAATTTATATTTCGTTGATTCCAAATGTCACTTACTAGTCAGGATTACCACGAAGTGGGCGACATCTAGCATCCACGATTCGAATATCAAACTAGGGAAAAACAAGATTTTGCTGTATACTGAATACATTTACAATTTTCTTTCAAATTTGGAGTATCTTTCTGAATGGTTGTTATATTTTCTCACAAGTTTATTCTAGTCAACTATCTATATCCCCGTAATACGTTAGTATAGTTAGAAACTCACCTCCATATAATTGGTTCACACTGTAAGACAAGTTGAACTGAACTCACTTTTTGTGTTCGAAATCCACTGGACCCGTTGATACTCGTAATTTGTGGTTCTACTAGGTCCTAGTATGACTTATCTCGCCTGTTATCTGTACTACATAGGTCTACCATTAATTCCAACGATGCATCTTTTATTGGGGTTAACAAGACTTTCCCTTCCTCATAAATCGATTGGTGTCGAACATATATTACTTACTCAGATAAAGTGGCCTACCTCTTTCGCTGTACATCATAGAACAAAATGTAGTTCATTGGCATTGGAATTGAGTGTGACTCAACAATAATCATAACCGAAGTTGAGAGGAATCGTCAAATGTCAAATAATAAAAAATAGCGAGAAATGGGGTTTCCTACCAAAATTGGATGATATATGAATCAGATATGGAATAGTTTTATTCATGTAACAGTGTGTAAAGTGGCGTTTTTTGACGAACATGAGTCAAAAAAGGCATTTACACAAGAATTGCATACAATATTTTTTCCAATACTTACGTCAAAAATGTATCATTTTTGATGACTTCTAAATGTCAAAAGTAGAGTGCAAAAATAGTATATTATGATACAAGTGTATACACGTGTATCATACGCTATTTTTTATCATACCTGCATCATAACTTCAATAACAATGCTGGAAATGAATTTTAGATCAGGATAATGACAAGTGGCATTCAAATATCAAATAATCGTAATTGTACATTCAACATTTGCTTGAAATAGTTGTTTTATATTTTTAATGTAATTTGACACATAAATAAAAAGTTGGACTTGTTTTTGTTACCTAGCAACATTTAAAACACGGCGAGTTTTTATCTTGAGATTTCGCACGCTTTTTAGTTCATAAAACAAGGATTATGATGCAAGAATGATAAAAAAAATCTGTACGGCGTGCAAAATAGTGCAAACGTTGTTTAAATTCAGGTAGAACAGAATACCCATCATTCTCATTTCAATCGTTTTTCATTGAACATGTTACAATCATATTCCATCCATACTCATTTTTGACATGATTTATATTAATAGTACAATTGCTGTTATTCTGTATGTTAATTCCAAACGATGGTTTTGTTAATATTAAATTAAATTGCTTTTCTTGTAGAATGTTACGAATATTATTGTTCTCAATAAATATGATTGAAAATAATATAAAATATGTGATTGTTTAAAATGTAACACAATATCACAGAAAATGGACTAAAAATGGGGACGATTTGAACGTTTATGTTTGTCATGATCACAAAACGCTGTAGTAGAGTGACAGATGAGTGAAATGAACTTTGCATTGCCCTATTGCAATAAAGAAACAGTTTTTTTCAATAAAGTTTTGTTTTTTGCATGAACGTAGAAAAACAATGTATTCTAGCTTTGGTGCATCTTATTCTTTTTAAGTCTCAAAATTTCCTCGAACGATAATCAATATATAATCAATCGAATTCGTCTCCGACTCAGAAGGGACTTCTACATTATTACCGAATACCTTTGACTCCGTTTCACATATTTATCCGATGTGTTCCAATTAAACCCAAGACAGTCCCATCGATTATTCTAATCTATATCATATTCCTCATTGAGTTTTAATTGTCAGATACCCTTAATTGTAACATTTCAAATTATGTAAATTATTGAAGAGCTAAAGTGAATAAGGAGCCTCAAAACCGATGAATACTTATTGCCTAGAACCGAGCCATTGATGGTGTTTCTTGACAGCGGTAATCAATTTTTTTCAGGTGGCCCCATTCACAACAGAGTTGTTATTGATGAAGGCACAGTTTTATATCATTATTTTTATTTTCTCTCGATACAATGACAATGGATTTGGCCGGTAAGAGTTATATATATATATATATATATATATATATATATAATAATATATATATACTTATATATATATATATATATATATATATATATATATATTTATATATATATATATAGAAACTATTGACATTCATTCATAACAACAAAAACAATGTTGATGAACACAGGGATGCACACGGATATAATACGAGAAATAAAAACAATATATTAGTAAATATGGCAAAACACTCTTTCCAAAAAAAAATTGCCGATTACTGCGGGTACGAAATGCGTAGAGGTTTTCAAATGCCGTCTAAAAAACTCCTAATAAAGGAATGCTTTTACACTGTAGAACAGTTCGAAAACTACATTAATGGTAATTAAATCATATATTTCATCTGTTTTTACTTTTTTGTTCTTCTTAAACATGAATGTTCTGTTCTGTCATTTTTACATTTTCTATCGATTTATTACTTCATCTTCATACAAAGATGTTTTTTTTTGTGACTCGTCCAATCTGTTTTTTGTAAATAGGAAACAGACTCAATAAAATTTGATTTGATTTGATTTTGAATCGTACCATAATCACAAAAATTGTAGGCCATATTAGAGCCTGCATTTTGTTTTTTTCACTAACAAAATTTCATAATGCATTGTCACCCGAATTATGCATACCTGCCACATTTCAAATCAATCGGAGGAGTAAAAACTGCTTCATTTCGAAAGTAAGCCAATATATATATTAAATCGCAAATAGACTTTTTTGAAATATTGTATTATTTTTTAAAAATTCTGATTTTAGTTTGAAAAATGTAGCCGATCAATTAGATAAAAGTTTTTCCATAATCCAGAGTACTTTGAAAAAGAAAAACTACAAACCATATAAAATTTTACCCGTACGAGTTTTAACAGAGACTCATAAAAGAAAAAGACCAACAGATTTGGCCAACAGATGATTCAAAATTTGAATGAAGATTCCGGACAACAGAAAAAGATTGGTAAAACAAATGAAGAAAACAGGAAGAAAAACTGTTTGGTACGGATTTTTTTGAAATAAAATTGTTGGTCCTATATTTTATGATTATATATCAACACGAGTTACCTATCAAGAAATACTCATCCCAGAAGTACCCCTTCAAGAACATTTAAATAATGTATTCCCAATATGGATAGGAAATAATGGAAGTATTGAATGGCCATCTAACAGTCCGGACTTAACCCCTATAGATACATTTTTCCGGTGATATCTAAATAGATATTGTTAATAATAATAATAATATTGAATTCATTAAAGACACGATTCGACTTGAAATAGAGAATATGAATGTCAATAATGAAGCAATTTCCACTTATAGATATAAGAAGACGTTAACAATTATGCATTGACAATAATTGTGGACACATTAAACATATTCAATGAGTTATCATGTTATTTAAATTTCCTAAATAAATCCTTGTTATCTACTTTTTTATAAATATTTGAACTTTTTCTACCTCCTTGTAAACCATTCTGATCATTCCATTGAAGAAATGTCACCAAACAAACATAATATAGCTGTCATTTTCATAGCTTACTTTAACAATGTTAACTTTCTAAGGATATGTATTCACAGGAAAAAAAGATCATTCCAAAAATTCAATAATATACAGGGAATCCAATTTTAAAAAAATATTCCCTGAAATTTGCACGATTCTGTATTTTTGATTACATTTTATCAAAATCCAGTCATAACCACAAAACTTTTATATTTAACTTTTTTTTCTATAGGCAATAATAGTGAATAACCCGGTACGTGAGTATGTTAAACTTTTTTTCGTTCACTCATCCAATTTGCAGAACTTTAGTAATTTTTTTTTTTACAATGAAAAACAAATGAATGACAAAAACAAAGTTCCGCAACTTTCACAAGGTTGCCAACTCAATGCATGTTGAAAAACATTAAGTATTATTATGGGCATGCCTAGTTTGCAGAACTTTTGCAATTATCAGTGCAAAAATGAAGCATAAAAACGTTTTTTGCAATTTAAACAATGTTCTGTTCATCGCAGACTGCAATATTTCATGGTTTGTTTTCATTAACACGTTGAACTCCATGTGAGTTATATCTAACTCACACTGCATTTGGTCTAATGGTTACATGAGTTAAATATAACTCCAACCATGCATTGGACTTCACGCTATGTGAATCAAATACGCTTCACAGTTACCATGTAATGTGACTGCAGGCTCTTTCTGCATGGTCCTAAGGACGAATTATCAAAATTAGCTAACATTTTTTTTAAACTTATTCTGGAGAGTCATTGAAATCAGTACGCACTTTCAGATGATGGAAACTTCATTCTAATATCAAAATAATGAAAACAAAATAAGTTTTCTATCATTCAGAATAATATAATATACATTAAATAAACATACTCAGCAATGTGATGGTAATTACCATCAGATTTCTGGGGCTTTGTGATTCATAAAAAATACTCAACACAAAAAATTACTCGCAACATTCACATTTCTAAGGTGTCTGTTAACATTTCTTCATTGCATGTTCTCTTCCATGTTCCGCTTTCATAATCGCATAGCAAATCTATTTTTCAGGGGACTTTTTTTCATTGTTTACGTCCATTTCTACTTGCTGATGACCTTTCGTTCCAATTAGATAGTTCAATACTTCTTCTCTGAACTTTGTTATCTGTAATTATTTTGTCGGCCTGTTGCATTTTTAAGAAATTTAATGAATAACGCTTGGCAATGCTGCAATTCTACAGTGCTCTCAGCGATAGTTCAGAACTTGTTACGGCGGTTTCCGCATTCTTCAAACAGGAACATTTCTTTGAGAATTTATGTTCGAAAAACTACTTCGAAAAAAAAAACAACCACTTTTTTTATCGTTCGGGAGATTGGCAGCATTGCTAAATACACAGACGGATTTTTTTTGCAGATTGATACATGAATGGGCGTGACTGAGTCAGTCACATGCAATGCGCGTGGCTCTGTGAGTTACGTGGAACTCACGGATGTGTTCATAATTCAGAAATATGCAATAAGGATCATTGCTAAGTTGGGATTTAGGGATTTCTGTAGGGGCCCAACAAACATTATAGGTACAATTTACGTCATTTCGACCTTCGAATAGGTCAGTGCCCTAATTGGCGAAGGTAATTATTACGTTATAATTACCTTAAATTTACCATTATGGGAAAAAAATGGAAGTAATTCAGAAGTCGAAATTTGGGAAATTAAGATATTTTTCCTTATAAGTTGAAGGCATGAATAGGTAAAATTGCCTCCAGACTAGTCGAGTTATGGTAAAAATGTAGTCATTTCTACCTATTTCAGGTTATAAACACTGTAATAAAACAAACAACAAACCATGGCAGGTTAGAAGAAGATGATAAAAATGTACTGTATATTGTGTATCTTAACCTACATGCTTATTCGTGAAAGCGTTGAAGTTGACATGAACATGGCGTATGAAGAAAGAACTGTCAATGAACGTATAGCAGAGAATGCAATAAGTGATGGTTTCGCATTCAAACCTAGTTGTGATTTTATTTGCGATACAAACTTTTCTGTGATAATGTTGATTATTACTCGTCTAAAACAAGTGGGCCCATCAAATTATTAAATTTGTATGAAAAAAAAACATTAATTTATGTCTACTTTCACAACTTTTTTCATCAAACACTTCAAAAACTGATTTTATAGATGAAGTATGTGTATACATATCATATTCACCTATTTTTTGACAACCAATCATTAAAATGTGGTCGATTCGAGGAAATTATGTATTATTTTTACAATGGCGGAAACGGTTCAAACCGAAAAATATGGCGTAGGTTCCATATGGGACCTATATGTCGAAATTCCTTGAAATTTTGACTATGGGAACACATAGACTTTGTTCAAAGTCGAAAGTAACCTTTATTCCTGACTTTGAAGTCCATTTTCCTTATCTTGAGATTTCAGACCCTTTCACGTTGTGGTCACGTGATGAAATACAATATATGTTATTGGATGTTTTTTCATGCATGTCTATACGTTTCGTTCTCTGGATGGATTGCGAATCGTGCATAATAAATTTATATTTTACTTATTCTATGTTCTGTGCAGAAACACTCAAATGTCAATAGGGGGTGAAAAAATAAATGTTTTTTGCTAATGTTAATGGTAAAGCCAAGTAACCTCAAGAGAAATGGATATAGGCTACAAAACCCTGTAATGAGTATTTATTCTGAAATTAAATATAAAATCCATCAGTAATTTTGATAATAGTACGCGATATTTATATTTCAGTGCACATCTTCCCAGAATAGAAAACATGATTAATGTTATGGTTCAATGTGGGAATCTCTTTCCGAAGAGAAATAGCCAATCATAACATTTCAAATATAAAATGGTGTGTTGTGATTGGCTGAATAATTTTGATTTGACATTTCTGCGTTCCGCATGCGGTGCCCGGAAATATACAATTTATCAGCCAACTGTAAATACCATTAAAAAATCGACCAATTATGATTTGCTTGATTTTGACTTTTCCGGAAGCCACAATGATTGGTTTTGAAATTTTCGAAGCCATGGAAACTCATCATTTCAACACATCAATCTCTTATTTTTGTTAAAATAAATTTTCTATTTGATTTGATTTTTTTGCGTATTTAATGCCATTTTTTCATCCATTTACTTCAAAAGGATGAACTTCATTGAATTCCATTTTGTCGCTGCATCATTGAAAACGTCGCGGCTGTAGTTTACCGCTGGCGACAGACGAAGCTTTCTGAATGCAGCCCATTCATTGTTCAGTGCATTCTGTCATTCCCATCCATCTCTTACTCGACATGACCTGAGACCTAACCAAAGTTTAAGGTTAACGCTTTCATGTTTTTATTTCAATAATGGATGAGTGTTTTAAAATAGTTGCCGTCATAAAAAGACGTGGAGCAACACCCATAGTTGACCACCAACTGCTTGTATGGAGACTTTATGCGAGAAGGCCCAATGTCTGAGCTCCTCTAACAATGAGAGGTTATCTTCCAAGCTTTGTGCCTTATTCCCATTGAACTCATCGTCTTCTGATCCATATTTTTCCCCGGTATAATCATCAGTAAAAGCAATTTCACACTCTACATTAATTTCTGCAGTTGATGATGACTGAGTGGAAGATGATGGCCCTGATCTCTGGACATCGGAAAGTATAGGATGGTTTCGGATTATATTTTCATTTGTTCTCATTCTGGCAACTAATCCATAATAGTTGGTGGTATACCTGTATGGTTTACTAACTCTATTCGAATTTTTGCTCGGCATTTTATAGATTTCTAAAATTTAGGGCACAATAAAAAAATTAAAGGAAGTAAATTGTATCATGTCATCCTCATCTGAATCGACTTGGTCTTTAATATCTGATGATAGACTCAGTTACTTTTAGGATTTTATTTTAGGTAACTTTGACTTCGTTGTAGACATTTAGTCTGATTAGACAAATATTGTGGTAATCTTGCCCTCATTGTAGAGCAGTAGATATAAACTAGGTCAAGAAATGTCCAGGCAACTCCTTTAACTTAATGGGTGTCAAAATAGGTAATGAAGAGTATATAGTAGACCTGTTTACTGACTTGAAAATTCCCTGACTATATGAACACACATGAGGTAATAATTAGGTAAATATTCACCAGAAGGTTTTTCCTGAGAGTTCCAAGTATTTTGAACACATTTTGCTGGTTACCTTTAGGTAAAATTTAACCTAGTAAATAACTATATTAACCCATGAGGCTGTGAAGGTATATTTGAAATCCATAACAAGTAATTTCATACTACGCACTACGCCTATTAAGTTTTTGGTTTTTGAAGGAGATTTGGTGGTCTCAATTATGTTTTTTATAACTCCAATTATAACTTTGGAGCTAGTTAGTAGGTACTTGAAGGTGGAATATTTGGTCAGAAATAGGTAAATTCGGACTTCTTGAAGCCGTTTTACCCCACTGCTTGGTATAATTTTCCTATAATGTTAGTTGGTGGAGCATTTCAGTACTGAAAAATATTAACAGTTGCAGGACTATATATACTCGAGGCGTGCACATATGTATACCGCAACAAAAACATATTGGCTGCCAACAGACCACCACATACCCATTTGACACGAAATGCCCACTCACTCCTAACCAGTCAACATCGCACTGCACTCTACCAAAAAAGCTTTGAATATCAGGGATGCAAACTGTACAACAAACTTCCCGATGACATTAACGCTTCAGGAAATGTACATATTTTCAAGACAAAAGTTAAGCAGCTCTTATTGTCAATAAAACTGCTACCCTGTTGAGGAATTTCTGTCGTAACTTATTTTGTAACGAAAACAATATTTTTTTTGTGACGTGTATGTGATGTGATGTATACGTCCGGAGATTTTAGATTGTCTCTTTTCGACTATTGCTTGATTTCATTTACGTTTTTCTATTTTTTATTTGTACTTTCACACTGTTGATGTGCAAATTAATTTGTGAAAATAAAGAAATTATTATTATTATTATTATTGAATAATATAATATAAGTTTATTCACTAAGAAACAAGAGTGTTTATATAATGAAGGTGGTTAAAGTAAATAAACATGGGGTACCACAGAAGCTTTAGTTCCGAAGGACTATCGCTTGTACGTAGTTTCGTAAGAATATAATGTAATGATGACAATGATAATAATAATATTGTAGTGTAAGTTATGACAAAAGTAATGTAGCGTAATAAATAAATAAAAAAAAAAAAGCATTATATACTAAGTATTAAATAACATAACATTAAATATATACATATATACACACACATATACACGTACACCTATATATACACACATACATACATACACACACACACACACACACACACACAAATACATATATATAAAATCATAGCATCAATTATGGAGCCATTCATACCGTTTTATGTTTGAGATCATTAGGGTAGTATGGAGTTGGTATTTATTTTTTTTTTTAGTGTTGATATTTCTGGTTAACAAAATCGTGTATATTATTTCTCTCAATACTAGAAATCCAGTTAATAATTTTTTTTTTATATAAGTTTAAATTATTTATGCTTTTTGTCGAGCTAGGTATCATGCTGTAGAGTCTGGGTGCAAGATAGTCACAGTGACGTTGACCTATTGTTTTTTCACAACGTGGTAGTATTTGCGATCCATGTCTGGTGGTGTAGTTGTGGGTCACTTTTTCTGGAGTTTTTTTGTGTTTTTTGAGATTGGTGAGCATGGACACTTAGAAAAGTTGTCTCACATCGTACATACCAGACAATACATATAATTGGTCATTGGGAAATAAGAGTGGCTTATCGAATATTATTCTCAGAATCCACCTCTGGAGAACGTTCAGGTTTTCAAGATGAGTATCATTTACACCTCCCCATCCTATTATTCCATAAGTCAGCTGTGATTGTACGAATGCGTAGTATAGTACAGTAAGATGTTTAGTGTCAAGATAGTCTTTTAGGTATTTGAGTCTTGAGAGCATGCCTCTTAGTTTTTTTATTATATTCTTTATTTGAAGGTTCCATTTGAGATGTCGGTCGACTATGATACCTAAATATTTTATCGAATCGGCTTCAGGAATATGTGATTGGGGACGTTCAACGGTCCCAGATTAGGTAATCCACTCGAGTATGATGTGAATGGCAGATATTTTGTTTTTTCCAGATTGAGTGTGAGGGTATTATGTCTAAACCATTTTTCTATTATTTTAAAGTCGTCCTCCGCTAGCGATTTCAATGTATTCCATGATTTCGATTCATAGAATATAGCTGTGTCGTCAGCAAAGCTTAAGATCCTTCCTTTTATATTGAGATTCAATAAGCCATTGATATATAGTGTGAACAGGAGTGGACCTAGTACTGTCCCTTGCGGCACCCCGTAAGTAACGAACATACTATTGCTCAGTTCACCTCCGATATCAACCCTCTGTTCACGATTCTCTAGGTAGCTTTTCAGTAGGTTATAGGTATTTCCTCTCAATCCATAATTATACAACTTATTTAGCAGTTTTTCATGGCACACGGTATCGAAAGCCTTAGCGAGGTCTACGAAAATACATAAGGCAGGTGTGCTTTTGTCCAATGACTTGTAGATGTAAGTTGTTAATTTGTGAATAGCATCGTCGGTCGACTTTCCCTCTCTGAAGCCATATTGAAAGTTGGAAAGTATTTTATATTTGTTACAGAAGTTCTGGATTCTGATTTTTATTATTTTTTCTATAATTTTTGAAATGTTTGATATGAGTGAGATAGGTCTATAGTTCACCATTTCTAGTTTACCTCCATTTTTGTGAAGTGGCTTGACTATTCCAACTTTGAGGTTTCTAGGATAGTAGCCTCTATCAAATCAGCAATTGATTAAATGGGTTAGCGGACCTCTTATCTCGTTCGATAATTTTTTCAGAGTTTCTGAACGTATATTATCATAGCCTGGAGCTTTTTTTTAGTTTTAAAGTTCCATTATGGGGCTTGTATTTTATCTGCGAATTTCTTTCCTAAGGTACTATAGTACTGATTAAAACTATTGGAGATGTTTTTTTTGTCTTCTATGAGTGTACCATCGGTTGAGTTGATTTTTTCAATTATGGTTTCTGATTTGGACCGATTACAAATTTCGTCAACACATGCCCATAGAGCTTTGGATTGGTTAGCGTTACTGTTTACCAATTTTCTTGCATACATTTTTTTCGCTATTTTAATAAGTTTGAAAACTTTTGGAATTAATGTGAATTGATTGTCTATATCTACTGGCCTAATTTCCTTATGCTTGCCCGTGCAAGTCACTTCATTCACATCCCAGTAATGAATGCCGCGTGATACGTGCCATTGTTCCATGTACATAGCAAAAATTGTAAATCGACCCGGTCGAAACTGCTCCATTGAAGATCGTTTCGAATTCCACGAGGGTCATATCATTTGGTAACGCGATACCCAAGTCAGAAATCACATTTAACGAAAAGCACAGCGCACTTGGCTTTGTTTATCATCATCAACATCCATTCATTAAGGAGATTGCAGTTTATCTCATACTATCAGAAGGAACGGACTTAGTGGAAGTTTGAGTTCCGGGAAGTCAGATTTCGTTTTTTGAAAGCGAACGAGATAAACTCGTAACTCGAGATCATAATGTTGTTCAGCTAATGAATTCGTATGTGTTTGTTTTCAACTATCTTTAAATTCTTATAAACATAGTCTGTTGTCGAGATATGTCCTTGATTGACACTCCTTTCCCGTTATCAAGCTCCAACCTAAACAAGCTTAATATCATAATAATTATAGTTGGATTTAACGGGAATTAGGACTATCGCTGACGTTTCGGAATTAATTTATTCCATTTCCAAAGCTGAAATGGCAATATTCACGTATAGATTGAAACAAAGAACATATCTATGACCCACCTTCAAAACTAAGTTTTTCCTGCTCATGGATTCAACTAAAAAACTGTTGGGTAGTCGATACAAACTCTGGCCGATAAAAACACATTGGCACAAATTACACATTAAAAACTTTGAAATTGTATATAAACAAATAGAGACACGTTAAAATGGAACAACACACATTCACTAGGAAAAAAATTATTACTAATTACACTTATGAATTGGGCAGAACTCCATTACCTGTTAAAGAAAATGTGAAGGATTTAGGAATAATTTTTGTTGAAGAGTTCAAATTTGATCTTCATATCAATAGCGTGGTGTTAAAAGCATATAAAATGTTAGGATTTGTTATTAGGAATTCCTGCCAATTCAACAATCATAAAACATTGCAAATTATCTATAATTCATTGGTAAGGAGCATCTTGGAATATTTCGCAATAATATGGTCCCCTTTTTATAGCTGTTATAAGGAAGAGGCCGAAAAAGTGCAGGTTTTTTGCTAAGATATTTATATTACAAAAAACACGGCGAATACATTTTCAACATTCCTCGCATAAAATTATTGACGGAATTTCAATCCATAAAGTTGGAAGAGAGAAGAGAAATATCATCGGCAATTTTCATCCATAAACTCATACATGGAACAGTAATATGTCCCTTAATATTGAATAAAATATATGAACCAACCCCATATAACAATAGAAATATTCCACTCCTCACGATACCAAGACCGAAGACCAATCTGGATATGAATGTACCAGTCTATAGAATATGCCAGATAATAAATAAACTGGAATATGATATATTCGAGGATACACACGGTAAGTACAAAACACTACTATTTTCGCACTACCATAGGCTGTATAAATAATGCTAAAGTAAGTAACGAAATACATTCATCAATTTATTGCTATTATTTCTGTTGTGATCATTATTATAATTATCATTTGTTAATATAGTTATAAGTTATGAATTATTAGGGCGATGTCTACAATATAAGGGAATTATATATGTTTGTAATCGATCATTGGAATTATAATTCTGTAGATTACACAATAAATTAAATAAATAAATGAAAATAAACACACAACCGTGTATGGTCAATATGCAAATGATCATCCCTCCTTAAATATTCCAGCGCTACACAGATAAAGAAACGAAAAAAACAAAACAAAACAAATCTTTTGTGTATCATTATTCAGAAACTTGTTTTTCTTTTGTACCTTTCTAGAATATGGGTGTATATTTTTGTCAGGTTTTGTTTATCACTTTTTTGGTTTACGCAATTATCACGGAGATTGATTTGAATCATTTCTCCCAACAATCTCTTTGAATAAGTCATCTCTTTTTCCAAAATGTTTACTGAATCGATTCAACATGATATGCAGCAAGTGCTGTTTTTTCTTTCTTATTTCTATTATTTTCATAGCAGTCATATTTGTGTTAATACATTCTGGTTTTTAGGTAATGTTCAGTTTGCCCTATATAACAATACAATAGATATTGTTCAGTTTGCCCTATATAACAAATACCTAAAAACCAGAATATATCAACACAAATATGACTGCTATGAGAAGAATGGAAATAAAAAAGAAAAAACAGCACTTGGTGCACATCATTTTGAATCGTCATGCAATTTTGATTTCGATTCAGTAGAAAATTTGGAAAAAGAGACTTATCCAAAGATATTGTTGGAAGAAATGATTCAAATCAATCTTCATGATGATTGCGTAAACCAAAAAAGTAATACTCAATATTTCAGGTGGGATGATCAGTTGCATACACGTTTGTGTGTTGTTCCATTTTAACGTGACTGTATTTGTTTATATACAATTTTAAAGTTTTTATTGTGTAATTTGTGCCAATGTGTTTCTATCGGCCAGAGATTGTATCAACTACTCAACAGTTTTTTAGTTGAATCCATGAGCAGGAAAAACTTACTTTTAAAGGTGGGTCATAGATCTGTTCTTTGTTTCAATCTATATGTGGCTCAAAAAAGGGTTATGAGGCTAATATTCAATATGAAGAAATTGGACTCCTGCAGATCGTACTTTCAGTTTTATTCTTAACGACCCACAGTTTCTACTCATATCATATCATATCATATCATATTTCTACTCATATCATATCTCAATTTCAGGTGATCGAAAAACTATAAACATGTCAATTTACTTTGTGGGGATTTTTTGAGTTTTTTGAATTTTGTATTTTTATATTGTTATAGTGGTAACCTATGTTTATATGTAATCTTATATTATATTTTATATATTCCTATGTTGTTATGATGTATCGTTATATTATTTGATGTTATATATGTACACACTGCTACTTAGTGACCTATTTTATATTTCTATGTCACAACTCTGTGGCTCCATAACTTGTGTGGTTCTTTATTGAATCTCCGAACATATACTCCAATATACTAAAATTTCTGTCATTTGTACATTGACGTAATATGCCCATTGTGACCTATCCTATATAATGTATTCGATCATAAAGGACTAATGAATATTCTATTCTATACTATTGTCATTTCAGCTATAAAAATGGAATAAATAAATTCCGAAACATAAGCGATAAAAAATAAGGTTTACTTCCTGGTCCTAATTCAATTATTGGGACGATGAATCATGTGTCATCATAATAATTGTCATAAGTCTTCGATTTAACGGTATTTTTATTCAAGACAAACCATTTTTAATGAAACTTTTTGCATAATAATAATGGTGTACCTGCTCCACAAAATCCCTACTTTGAACACTGAAAACAGTCCGCAAAATGCCACTTCAGCAGACTTGTACTTAAAGTCGTCATGGCAACACTTCAGCGGACTCTTTTTGTTTATCAAGAAAACTTATAATTAATATACTAAAACGTTTCAGGAAACGCAAAACTATAGATTATTTGAAATTTTGTAGTGACAGCACACGTTTTCTTCGAAATATTCTTTTGGAATGCTTATTTCATGAAAAATGCCTAATATCATAATAATTGTCATAGGTCTTCGATTTAACGTTATCTTCATTCTGGACGAACCATTGTTAATGCAACTTTTTGCATAATAATAATGATGTACCCGCTCCACAAAATCCCTATTCTGAACACTGAAAACCGTCCGCAAAATGCCACTTTAGCAGACTTGCACTTAAAGTCGTCATGGCAACACTTTAGCGGACTCTTTTTGTTCATTAAGAAAACTTATAATTAATATACTAAAAAAGTTTCAGGAAACGCAAAACTATAGATTATTTGGAATTTTGTAGTGGCAGCACACGTTTTCTGTGAAATATTCTTTTGGAATGCTGATTTCATGAAAAATTAACACTACTATTTGACAAATGTCTCATTGGTAAGCAACCGCTTGCTAGAGTTTTGCACAACTTCCTTACACTACCATATGGATGGTGATTGAAAAATTGGCACACTTTTGATTGTGTGCCTTCGATATATTTGATTTATTTGAAAATTTACTTATTCGCAAATTGATGATACCTTTCGTTTTGATCGTAAAATTGAAGTTATGAATCTGGTTTCGTTCAATTTTATATCCACAGCATACTTGATGAGCGATATACCCCAATTTCCTCATAATTTTTCGACAAATAATTAATGTATTAGGATTTGTGGTGACAATTCAACTCATGTATAAGAAATCGCATATGTCACAGTGCAATTGTCAGTTTGACAGCGGCAAAAGTTAGCTGCAACTTTTACAGCGACAAATGCACTAGTGGTTTTTTCACTTATTCATTTGTTTATCAATTATCGCGGTGTTGGTTGCCAGAATAAATAGTTTGACATGTTTTTCAACAACTTATTGAATTTCTAAGCAATAACAATGAGTCGATTCGGTGAGTCTACGAACGCCGAAATTAGTCAAATTGTTTATACCTGTGTGCCTACTAATACAGTTGCGAGGCAATCATCAATCTGGCGACAATTTTCTACGTTTTGCGATGCGAAAAGATATAAATTTGAGCCAGATACTTCCATCGAGAAATTGAATGTAATATTGAAAGATTGGGCATTTAATTTGCGAAAAGGTAACGGAGAAGACTACAAAAAAGCGGTAGTTAAAACAATTTGGAACACCACCGCTAAAATGCTACAAAGTAAATATTATAACGAATTCAATATTGTATTCAACCCTTTCACCGACGTTCAGTTTAATTCATCCCGAGCTGCACGTGATGCTAAAGCACAACCCGAAAAGAGAAAATCTAGTGCATCAGCTCTTAATAAATCTGAAGTATTTGCAATGGCTAGATTATATGACGAAAATGAACCGGAAGGACTTCAACAGAAATTATATCACATTTTGGCGTTTGAATTAGCTTGAAAATAATGGAAAAGAAACTGGACGTATGGAGTATAATCCTCTATTTTCGAAAACGAGACAAGGCGGTAACAATAAATTATGTGACAGCAAATGGATTACGCCTAATATTTCAGAGGAAGATATTTGCCCAATACGTTTACTTAAAAAGTTAATGGAAAAACGAGACACTTTTATAACATTGGACAGAGTATTTCTTACACCAAATACCTTTTGGAAAAAATAAAATTCTAAAGGTTGGTATAAGAATGTGCCGATTGGAATAAATGAAATTCCCAAATGGACTAAATGCTCAGCACAACGTATTGGTATAGATGTCAAACTTGTCAAAATCATACAAATCACTCAAATCGAGCGGCAGCAGTTAGCGAATTGAGTTAAAGTAGAATTGAAGAACAAGCTTTAATAAAAATAACAGGACACAGCAATTCATCATCAATAAAACCATACTTACAAGTCGACAAAGAGTATCATCCGAGCATTATTCGTTTGGGAAAAGAAAAAACTTCAACATCTACTACAGAAACGATTAGCTGTGGCACCCGCAGCGACATCACTGTTCCTAGTTTGAATTTCAATAACTGAGTTTTTAATAATTGTACATTCAAATAAAAATGTGTTTATTTTTAATGTTTCATGAATAAAGTTTGCATTGATATGTTTCTAAATTTCTTATTCATTGAATTGTCCTGCCGAATTACACTCGATGATTGTATTGAAATTTGTGTTTCTAAATAAATATATTCTAAACTGTTTCCTTTAGCAATTTGATTCGGAAAACTGTCAGCCTTGAAAAGCTCCTTCGATGTCGCGTTTTTAATAGTTGACAGTTTTTCTCATCTAATTGCTAGGCAACAGTTTCTCATTGAACAACCCAAATTCACCCGATAAAATACAAACCTCTCGTGCAATTATGAGTGGAAATTAGAATCTGAGAAAAGTGTCTAAAACATGTTGTTTTTTGAAATTAAAAACTTTTTTCACAACCCATAGCTATTGAAACTTAGGGAGTATTTGGCCCTCAAGCAACGGAATTCATTAAAGAGATTGGTAGAAAGATTTTCCAAGTGACCGATGATAGGAGATCCACCAGCTTTCTCCTTCAACGCATCAGCATCGCCATTCAAAGAGGTAATGCAGCTTCGGTGTTGAGAACCATTCCTGTTGGACGTCATTTGGATGAATTCTTCTATAATCCTCATTCTAAAAAGCACATATCTCAATGTAGCTCAATATCAAAAAGTGAAAGCTCGTGTTTTCGATCCAGGTATAATCAATCGTATAGGACTTACTTCAATAGGCTTCCTGATGAATGAATAAATGGTCCTTCATATGAAGTCTTCATGGGTAGTTTAGAAAAAACTTCAATAAAAAACTTTTTAACGAAAAATTAAACCGATGAAATACGGAACTGAGAAGTAAAAAATAAAATAAACCTTCTTAGTCTCAATAACTGAGCATCGAGTTGCGCGGTGACATTCTGATAATTTTTTTGAAGTAATTTAATGATCTTCGTTGATTGTTCGTTTGGCGTCGACTCAAAATTAGTTACTCACATTAGTTTAGGAGCTTAGTTATTAAGACTAAGAAAATTTATTTTATTTTTTACTTTTCAGTTCCGTATTTCGTCGGTTTAATTTTTTGTTAAAAAGTTATTATTTTTCAATTTTTCGTGGCTGAAATCTACTAATTACTACCTACTTGTTTTTTGATTACTTCCAAACCTTACCCACCTTACTTCAACTATTACCAGTTGAATAATATGATTATTCACTTTTACTATTTGTTGTAATATAAATTATTTTTATTGTTCTGGTTAGTTTATTTCACCACTTTGTATATCATTCCATCCTCTCATAGAATATATTGATTGTGACAGATGAAGGAGAACAAAAATAATGACATTAGCGATCTGTCATTGTCAACTACATATGTGTGCCAATGTTCACAAGTGAAAAATCAATTATTTCCTATTTTTCTACCCGTAAGAGAGAAAAATATCATTCAAAATTCAAATATGATTAACTATGAGGTATACCCTATCTAATGAAAGAAGAATCATCCAAATCGAAAAACCCAGTACAATGTTATGCCTGATAGAATCGGTTAACGGACCAGAATTCAGAGGGTGAGTGATCAATATCCTTCATTCTGCTATCCTTAGGGGTGGATTTCATCTTTAGAATTCAAATGGGACCAACTTCGAAGTACACCCTATCCAATGAAAAAAGAATTATCGGAATCAGACGTCTCTGTAAAGAGTAATGAATGGTCATACATAAAAAAAATATACGCGTCGACTAGAAAACCTCCTCCTTTTTGGTTTCGTCGGTTAAAAATTGTTTTTATTCCTTGGGGGGACTTTTCCTTCCTATCAGTGTTTTTCGAGTTGTCCAAGTGTACTTTTATACCTCCAATTGTAATTATTGTAATATTATTTTTGTGTTTGGCTTTTAAAGTTGAAATATTTCACACTCCTGCAAACTTGCAATTGTAATTTGTATTTTATACCTGGAATTTTTTATTTGTAAATATGTTATTCCTAGTATTTTATACCTATACTGACACGCCCACTCCATTCCATAGGAGGGAAATTAAAAAAATTTAATTGGATTGAATCAAAAAAGTTGAATCTCTTTAATATTGGCAATTGGTCGAATTTCATTATGAATGATTTGTTGAAAATATGAACAGGATGTTCATAAAATCAGATGTGGAATCATCTGCGACTGAAAGATAAACTTTAGTCACTATCTTCCATCGTCAAGATAACCTCTCGTGGGGTATTCATGTTGATTAACTGGATATTGTAAAAAAAAACTGAATTGAAAAATCTACGATAGAAATGAAGTTATTTCTTGTGAAAACCAAAAAATTTAACCAATTGAAATGTTTTCCTTTTCTTCATTATGACTATTAATAAAAACAAAAATTAAAATGTTCCCAATTTTGTTCTACAAATAAATATAAACGTGCTTCATAAGAAATAATGAATAAAATATAGTTTATTTTCGGACTTGTTACGTACATTAACCCATTCCATTACATTCTTGTAGATTACAGTTTCGAAAAAAAGAGTAAAACCATTTAATGTGTTTTCGTTTCAGAGATTCGTAGATTTGTTCCCATTGAGAATCGACGGATCAGATGCAATATCGGTACGTTCTGTTTTTATGCAGAATACCAACCACCGCAGTAGTCATTAAAACAAAAGCTGCTATTCCAAAGAGTCCAACCCATTAGGATGGAACAATACAATAGGCAAGCAGAGCATATTAAAAATTCCGACGATATTCATCTCAACGCATTTAGTTACCGCTCTGCTTTATTACCATATTGTATACAGAGCTAGGAGTTAGATCTTATAAAGTAAAAGCAACGTTTTATAAAAATTTCACTAATTTATTACTGCTTGTGAGTAAGGTGAACAATGGTACCAGCGCTAGAGATATTCTATAGCCTTAATAGGGACCCATTCTTGTACCATTGTGTCCGAGATGGTGTGACCAAACAATGTGTCTTTCTGTTGGTCTGTACCATTTGTTTGGACAGTGGCGCAGGCTACAGGAGGCCTCAGCATCCGGATTAATAGACAATTGTGTCGCAGTGAGAAATCATATACCATGTGAACGATAAATAGGCAATAATATCCAATATCACAAAATTACTAGGAACTGATATTTATTTTCTTTATACCACCGAGTGTAAAGTAGAAAGCCTTGCATTCATATATCGGTGACATTGACAGACCACGCCCTCCGTAAAAAGGGAGTTTTTTTTCATGTACACGCAAAAGGTGAGAAAGAGAGAGACGAAAATGGTGATAAAGTCAGAACTAGTTGACTTCATTCTCTGCTTTGAGGCACTTATCATAATAATTGTAAGAAACAAACCACACAAACAGTAGGTATTGAAAAAGGGAATATTCACAATTCAATATTGTTTTAAATATAACTTCGAGACCATTGTAGTGATTCAGAACACGTGAACAGAACACTGTTGCCAAGCACGATTCTCGCATGTACGGTTTACAAAGGTGTCTACCAACGAAAGTTTGTTAGATTCCACTAGTGTTTCCTGATTGGCTGGTGAATGGAAGATGTCAAGATCTCAATCAACAACTAAGCAGAAAGCAGTACGCGATGTGCACGAGAATTAATTTGAACATTATTATCTTTTAAAAAATTTGCCATTCTATAAAAAAATAATGTATATTATATAAAACGCCCGCACAATGATTGGCGATTCCAGAATCCAACCGGAATTGAAATTCACTACTTCATTCATCTGTGATTCATCTTGTTTTCTAGCTCTTGAAAATACGCGCTGAACAGCTCGGTGTTCAGTTTTAAGAGCCAGCAAAATACAAAGACAATAATCTTAAAATTTCAATGAAAATAGTTTGTGGCACTCAGACGAGAAAATGAAAACTAGAACTGAAAAATAAAAATGTGGATCGGCCAGGATTCAAACCTGGGACCCTTCTATTTCTAGTCGCACGCTCTGCCAACTGAGCCACCAGTCCTTGTTCGAAACCGGCGATTCACACTTTTAAATTCAGTTCTGTGGTAGTAACGAAGATGATGAGGGTTAATGTGATGCATGAAAACATTCACGCATGCACACCTAATGAGATATTGGTATATCCGCTGGTGTCAATCATATATAGGATTTATCGACCAAAACCAACGACAAACTATTTTCAATTATCAATATTTTGTCAAAATTCATAAATTCAAGATGGCGGACAAGTTTTGTAATTATAGTCCGATTCTATTCAAAATTGGTATGTGGGAGATTTTGGGGTCGGAGATCATGGATTTATTGTCAAAATTCGTAAATCCAATATGGCGGCTCCAAGATTGTGGACGAATTTTCAGATTATTAACCGTTTCCATTCAAAATTGGCATGTCGGGGTTTTTGGGGTCGGAGATTATGGATTTGGTCAAAGATTATTGATTTTTCGTCAAAATTTATAAATTGAAGATGGCAGCTCCAGGATGGCGGACGAGTTGATCTTTAATCTCCTCATTGAAGAACTTGATAGCTCAGAACTTACAGGGGAAAAGGCGATGCTTCAACAAAAATGCACAGATTAAGGCGTACTTACTAAAAAGCACAAATTAAAATAAATAATAAAAAATGACCTTTTCAATGACAAGCTTTTATTCAAATGCACTAAAAAGTAAAAACTGATTGCTTTGAATGTGTGACATGTTAGTCCGTGAGTTAAATATTCAAAAGCTTGTCCCTTTTGTATTCGAACCGAAAACTTTGCCCGACAAGCTCTTGAATCTATAACTCGCGGAATAACTTACGTCACACATCTAAAGTAATTATTTCTTACTTTTCAGCGCATTTGAATAAAGGCTTGTCTTTAAAAAGGTTTTTGATAAAAAAAATGTGTCGTGCTTGATGGCCCGAAATAACATCACACCCAAGGAAGAAAAAATTAAGAAATTGTTTGTAAAATTGTTTTTAACCGCTTTCTTGTTTGACCAAACTTCAGAAGTTAATGTAAAGTTGTACGAGTTAAGATTACGGGGTCCTTACCTTTCATAGTGGGATCCGAAACCACTCTTGGGCCTTGAAAAAATGTTCGCCGACTGCGGGAGTCGAACTCTGTCTATTGAGCCACTAGCCACCTTTTTGTCTTCAAGCAGATTGAGTGATGGTCTTACATAAGTGTCCATGAAATATAAAAGGATATCAGAAAAGGTCCAAAGGTGGAGCCCTGGGGCAGTCCGCATAGGACCCAGTTCATATGTGAATGGTAATATGTCACATTTTTCAAACCGCGATGAGTGAATTGTGGGCGAACTCTATGAAAAATGAACCATTCTACTTGTCATTTCGAAAAGATACCCGTCTATATATATTTTTCTATACAACATAACTCTATTGTTTCTTTGCTTGTTCCAGATATAGTTGGACGATAAAGAGTGTTCATTATGAGCCATTATTACGGGCAAATCGACTTTGATTAATAGATACCTGAACCATAAACAATAGTAAATATTATGTTACCGGCAATATTTCGTTGGCTACTACATTATTACAGAAAATTAATTAAGTGGTCGATGTTGAAACTGTCCGTTTATGGAGCGGACGGTATTGTCTTGTAGATGAAGATAATGTATCCATTAACACAATTCATTTCAATGTAGCGAATGGGAGATAGTAGTTTGACATACTGTTTGCAGTTTTCGATATTTTTATACAGTTCCCGGAAAAGAATTGCAAAAGCGGTGGAAAAATGTGCAGATATATCATGTAGGTATTTGTCAGCAATAATAATAATGTTTATTGTTCGTTGAAATTTCACGAAGTTAACAATTGAAATATGACAACAATCAACTTGGGAACCCATTAAAACTTTATCAGTTTCGCAAGGGTATCTAGTACGTTTTTATTTATATTTCTTTTTGATCAGAATATAATAACATTGCTGAGAATAATAACATTGCTAATCATAATCAACACCTTACCTTCCACCAACGACAATTCGAAGAATTATTTCATAAGTTCTCACGAAACAAACCCAGATAAGAAATTATTTTTTTCTGAAGTCACATATAATCAAGTTGTTGAGATAATCAATAATTTAAAAAAACTAAAAGTAACGATTCATATGATATCAACGTATAAATTCTCAACTGTATCAAATATATTATTTTAATTAAGGTGGCGTGGAAAGATTTTCCATTGAAAATATGAAAAGTTTGATTTGATAATTCTCAAATATTTCATATTACGACAAAGTTAATGCTTTATATCTCGAGAAATATCAATCTTAGCGATTCGGTTTATGGGACTTTTTTGTAGGAAATTATATTTCCTACAAGTTTGTCGTTCACATTTTATCCATAAATTCAGTCATTTATGAAGTAACGTCAAAAAAATAAGAATTTTCTACAAAAATCAGATTTAGTGACCCGTACAATCTTATAGGTGCAGATTAAAGATACGTCGCAATAAGCACTTTTGTAGAGCATGTAATCTGCTTTGGTACGATAAGATATCATGAAATGCCGCTAAGTTATACATACAAAAAAAAACAAGTTTACGTGTATTTTAAATGGGAAATCTTTCCATGCTCTGGGAAAGTACTTGATGTTAATATAAAGAGCTCAAATTTTCAGACATTTCCAACAAAATTTTCGCTAGGGAGCAAAAAACAAAAAAAAACATTCGTAAAAAAATTACCCTAATTTTCATTCCTCCTCATCATTTAATTTATTTAGTAGTTGTCAATTCCCCTTTAGGGCTAATTTATCGACAACCGCGGAAATCAATTCATTTATCAATGTTTAATGAAGGCTTTGAGACCAATGAATATGTCCTTGTACAATTCTTAGACCTAAGACCTTTTGACTGTGTACCGCACAATATATTAGTTGATAAACTGAAATTTTATAACTTTTCCGGAAGTAGCCAAAAATGATTAGGTCCTATTCGACGGACAACACTCAATTCGTTCATTTTAAGGACGTCAGCTCTAAATCAATTAACGTTGAATATAGGCTCTGTTCTAGATCCGGTACTATTTCTTATTTATGTTAATGACTTGCCAAATAGTGCTCCATCAGCAATTTTCACCCTTTTTTCTGACGACACCACATTAGCCCATTCAAATAGCGATTTTAGGGTGCTGTTTACTGAGGCCCATACTAGTCTTTCTTTGACACAGTCGTGGCTCAATTATAATAAGTTACACCTAGAAAAGGAAAAGTCTGAGGCATTGATTTTCAGCTTAAAACAATATAAAGAGCACATTGTGTTAAGTTTTTGGGTGTTCTCTTGGATAGTAAATCAACATGGAAAGAACATACGATTTTTGTCTGCAGGAATATATCACGGAATATATTTTCACTACGCAACCTGCAATATTGTTTGACACAGACATTATTAATGGCTTACCATGCACTCATCCAGTCTCCAATATCCTATGTGTGGGGCCACTCAGCACATGCCTCAATAGTTTTTTCCATGCAAAGGAAGGCTGTTAGAATCATTCATTCAAACATTTTAAGATACTTACCCTGCCCTGTGCAATGTCTTATGCACATAAAAACAAACTTTGAGAACTACAGAACAAATTAAAGTTAACATTCCTACACAACGCGCAACAAAGATATGATACATCAACACTATTTGCGACTTTCGAAAACGAGAAACGGAACAAGCTATTATGCAATCAAGTCCTTTAATGTTTTACTATAAGATGTCCAAGTTCTTGACTGCGTACATTTTGGATCAGGTAGTAAGCGGTTCCTGGTAGATAATGCGTTCTACGATTTTGATGAGTTCTTGCCAACCGATTTTTCACGATTGACCCATTAACTCGTAAGTCAGAATTTATTTGTTGTTTTGTTAATTTTACAGTGTAAGCGTCATTTACAATTTTGTTTCTACACGCTTTATATTAGCTTCACTTGAATGTTTGTTTGTTTGTTTGTTTGTAACCGACTCTTTTGGGCGCGATTTTGACCCACTTCCAGACGTCCGAATGATTTGAAATTTGGCAGGTGTACATAATTCCGGTGACGATGCATTGAGAAATTTTTGTGTGACGAAAACACAAAATGGCGGTCTAATATGGCGTACGAGTTTTGTGATTATGGTCCGAATCGCTTCAAAATTGGTATCCAAGGGTTTTTGTGGTCGGAGATTATGATTCTTTTGTCAAAATTCAAAAATTCAGGATGGCGGCTCCAAAATGGGGGACGAGTTTTGTGATTATGCTCTAATTCTATTCAAAATTGGTATGTGGGGGTTTTTGGGGTCGTAAATTATGATTCTTTTGTAAAAATTGGGAAATTCAAGATGGCGGCTTCAAAATGGCGGCCGAGATTTGTGATTATGGTCTGATTCTATTCAAAATTGGTATGTGGGGGTTTTTGGGGTCGAATATTATGATTCTTTGTAAAAATTGAAAAATTCAAGATGGCGGCCGAGTTTTGTGATTATGATCTAATTCTATTCAAAATTGGTATGTGGGGGTTTTTGGGGTCGGATATTATGATTCTTTTGTAAAAATTGAAAAAATTCAATATGGCGTCTTCAAAATTGCGGCCGAGTTTTGTGATTATGGTCTGATTCTTTTCAAAATTGGTATGTGGGGGTTTTTGGGGTCGAATATTGAGGATTCTTTTGTAAAAATTGAAAAATTCAAGATGGCGGCTTCAAAATGGCGGCCGAGTTTTGTGATTATGGTATGATTCTATTCAAAATTGGTATGTGGGGGTTTTTGGGGTGGAATATTATGATTCTTTTATGAAAATTGTTTTTTTTTTTTAATAAAATAATTTGTTTCCTCATTTTCTATTTTTTTAGTCTGGTTTTCTATAAAAGCGTTTTTTTTAGTTTTTTCAAACTATTATTTATTCAATTTGTATTTGCTTACTGTACATAATGAATGGTTTTCTATTGTTATTTTAATTATATACATTTTAGTTTTTGTTTTTTAACTGACTCGTCAAAGCACAATTGTGTATATATATATGTTTCTATATATATATATATATATATATATATATATATATATATATATATATATATATATATATATATATATATATATATATATATATATTTATATATCCATAATAGCATGGCGAACGTTATTTGATTCTTAGGATAACCACAGTACATACAATATTGAAATGATGTATAAATGTGTATGTAGATATGAAATAAAAAATCAAAATAATATAATATCAATGTAAAATATAAAACTACAATTTCAAAAATTCGATAAAAATATCAGCTGACCTATGGACCGAATGAAACGGGAAAATGTTTGAAGAAAAATTAGAAGTACTGAACATTGGGTAAAAACATATAAAGAAAAGTTGAAATTTGTGGATTTAAATTAATATTCAATGACTTATAGAATGCATGGCAATTATTCATTTTCTACAAGATAATGTGCAATACGCATATAAGCCCCGAAAATATTTTTGAAATGATTGTCTGAATTGATAAGTCTGATGTGATTTCTTTACATATCATATGAAATTACTTCCTTTGTTCTGCAACAGAAAATGTCTAGCTTGTCCAGGAAGAAATAAATATAAAGTCACGCAATAAATGAATTGTATACCCAAAAAATATTGTTCAAACAAATGATGATGGATAATGACAACCTGATTCTCAACAACATATTTTGCTGTCAACCATTAATAGTCCCATAAACTCGTATAATAGATACTAGTAACTAGGTAATTATCTATTCTTTTCAGATCGGCCAAGTACTTTGATTAAGTCTTCGTCGGCGAGTTCATAGATTTATTATATTAGACACTAATGAGAGGAAACCCAGAGAGAACCGAATTGATGATATAATATCGTTAGTGTAGTGAACAAACGAGAACAATTATAAGTCGTGAGTGATATCAAGCTCATAGATCATTATATTTCATAAAGGAAAAATATGTAGGAAAAAGAACAAACAGTCAAGTAAGTGGGATAGGAGGCCAACAAGAAATAGGAGGAAGTTTAAATGGATATAAAATGGAAATGGGGGGTGAATGATATAGAAGGTCCAGTTTTAAACCTTTTTTGCATATTTTTAAACGATTATCAGAACATAGGAACTGTTTCGTCGATAGAAAAACGAATTCAGTTTTTGCATTAAAGACTACTTGTCATTTATAACTATTTCAAATTGTGTATTCTGTAATTTAGTTTGTAGTGCTTATTATCGCTTTCATGTGTTGAGTGCATCCAAATCTTTATTTTAATGTACTCATTTATTTACTAATAGGTAGCCTTTTTATACACTCTTTCATTTATATCTATTTTGAATTGTATAGTCTGTAACTTAGTTTGTAGTGCTTATTTTCGCTTTCATGTGCTTGAGGTTACTCGAGTTTTATATATATATATATATATATATATATATATATATATATATTTTATTGAGGTGATTGCGGTTTATTTTATTTTAGTATTTATCTATTTATTTTCACAATCAGACATCATAACAAAATAATTTTTTTTGTTTCACTATTTTTTTTACTATTTTCAGAATCTTTTTAGCTAGCAGCCCTTTGAATTTAATTTAATATGTTCATAAATAAATATCCATATAAATATTTCTCAGGTCCGGCTATGTATTCTACCTTTTTCCCATTGACTCTTTTACCTTATTCTCTTTACCTCAGCTAACTCAATCGGTACGCCTACTACTGTGGAGCCCTCTGGTAGTTCTTGATGTCAATTTCAGAAAATGGCAATTTGTTATTGCTCAATCATCGAAAATAATGCAGAAATTCATCAAAATAATAATTTCCTTTATTCAGGAAGACTTACTGTTACCTATTCTGCGATAATTAACTCAAATTAGTGCTTCATAGCAAAATATACATGGAAAATGGAGTTATGTGATAATAAAAAGTGAAATGTTACCTATTTTTGTAGGTTATGTAGTCTATATACCAATTTATGAAAGTGTTCTATTGAAAGGGTTCTTAAAGAGGTTTATTTTGAAATGCACTGAGTTTAGTAACTTTTTATGGTTCAAAGTACCTGTGGCTTCTTGAAACGAAAATGTTCAGTGTGTCGGATCGCTCTCCCGTTCCTGGAAACTGCCCTTCCAGTCTGCAGCCCCCTTGTCGACTGTGAATTCGCCCTCAAATGAGAAGTAAGATTCGTTCTGCATCTGGGTTTTTTATCAGCTACAGTTCTTCATAGTATTTCCTTGTGTTGTATCGGCAAATAACTGTTTTTGTAACAAAAATATGATTGATTTTTCAAATTCAAATTTCTTCAGTTCGTTCTTCCAAAATTATTTTTTCTCAATCCTCTAGCTTGTTGAGTCTTTTCCCTTGATCCTTTGTTTTCTTCCTTCCTTCGTTTTCTTCCTTCGTTTTCTTCTCATCCTTTGTTTTCTTCTCGAATTTTCGATTTACACGCACTTTTGTGTTGCACTTTTCATTATTTTTGTTTATTTGACAGTTTTTATTCACGAATTGTTCCTAAATACCTCACATACTATACACATGATATATAAAAAATCATATTTGACGTTTTCTGCTTTTCATATTCTCAATATTCATAATTTTGCATCAAGATCTTTTCTGGCATCTCATTGGCTATTGTGTTCAGATCTTATTTCATATACAGAATGTTCTAACTTTAACATTTTGTTGTCTGCTTGTGCTCAAAAATATATTAGTAAATTTTGATTGCTATACTTTTATAAATTAAGCCAATTGCTTGTAAAGTTTATTTCAAACATAGATATCGACTAATATTATATAAGGTTTCAGAAAAAACGGTAGAATCTTCAGAAAAATTGTAAAATAACATAGCATAAATTACTAAGTATGAACATTTTTTTATTTAGGTGCTTTTTCAATTTGTAATTTTCATTTTAACTCTTTGAACATTTAACACGTACTTCCAAACATAACAATATATATAGATATATATATATATATATATATATATATATATATATATATATATATATATATATATATATATATATACATATATATGTATATATACATATATATGTATATATAAATATATATATAGCAAAAGACTACCTCTCCTCTCTCTTTATACATATATATATATATATATTTACTAAAATTTGCTTTTCCTATACTGCATTTGTACAAAAAATTGATGGTTGTATTACTTTAATAAGGGTGATCCCGTGTAATAAATAAATAAAAAAAAATATGTGTATTTTATTTCAGATGGGGGTCTGTACGTACACATTTTGTTCTGTTTACTTGGGTTATGGTGAAGTTTACGTCATTGTGTTAGATCGAGAGTGAATTGAGATTTGACACGTTTCTTGAATATGACGCAAATATAATGAAGATGGTTTTGGTCATGTCAATAGTTATCAATTTACCTTCGAACCATTGAATTATCGGTTTGGAATTTTCTTCAGCTTTTTATTTTAGTGTGTACTATGATTCTGAATGACAAACAACTGCTCTGACATCTGCATAGCTGATTATGACCCATTCTACATTTGATGTGGAAAAGTCGTCCAAGTACATTGAATGAAGAGCATTGTACCCAAAACAGTATCTT
This sequence comes from Gonioctena quinquepunctata, assembly GCA_018342105.1. NCBI lineage: Eukaryota > Metazoa > Arthropoda > Insecta > Coleoptera > Chrysomelidae > Gonioctena > Gonioctena quinquepunctata. The sequence continues at coordinate 418,170 of JAFIRS010000240.1, read as the reverse complement.
GAGATACTCCGTATTTCACTGTTTGAAATTCAATGAGGATGTAATTTATTTTCACGCATTGTTTTCTTTCGTAAACTGTACAATGAATGGTAGGATACACCTGTGAATCAAATACTCTCGAGAACTTCTAAGAGCTGATCGTGATGTAATGCTTTTTTCAGATCCACCAATATACATAATAATGGAAGTTTTTCGTCAACATATTTACTTATTTTGCTAGTGAGTTGTGTTATTGCATATATATATATATATATATATATATATATATATATATATACATATATATATATATGTATAAAAGAAGGAAGATAGTTTTGTTTCAATTTCAAGGGAGCCCACCATTCACCTACAGCTGTTTCATGGTTTCCCAATCATCAGGGTGGCTTGTGGTCTTTCTCGAACTTGAAACAACCTCTCAGAGTGCTAATATCTACCGACAAGGATAAATGTGAAATGCACTAATCATAGATGCGACAGGAAGGCAGTAAATTTCGTGCAACATCGATAGGTCACCAACAATTGTCAGTACAGGCCAGTCCAAAACACCAAAAGTCAAGCTTCTACTCTCTGATCATGTAGTGAACCAAGATCACATAATGAATTATCATGACACAAAAATTGTATATCAAGAACAAAATTTGACAAAAAGACTTTTTTTAGAAATGATGGCAATTAATAGTGACGTAAATATCATGAATAAGAGATCTGACATCGACCAACTAAGCAAAATCTACTCGTATTTACTTTCAAAATGAACTTGTATTTCAATAAACATTCATACAGAATCCCCTGTACAACCAAACACAGAAACATCAACTACTCACAAAAATGACAATGTCTGTCAGTGTGACAATTTTTTGAAGTCATAATGTCGATATATTTTATACACTTATATTCGTTAATTCAACTCATTTTACATGTAAGTTTCATTTTCATTTTTCATATTTGATATTTATCAACCATTCTTGTTTTTTAGCCTTGATAAAGACATAATAAATTGTCGAAAGCTTGGAAAAGTGAAGAAGAGTTTTTCTTTATATAAGACAAGACTAAATACCCGCTAATTCTTCAAAATAATATAAGTATAGTCGAGAAAATAATTTACTATATATATATATATATATTTATATATATATATATATATATATATATATATATATATATATATATATATATATAAGTGTGTGAGAAGTATTTGCTGACTAGTTAGGTACAAAACTAGGGATATTGGGGTAAGCAGCAATGAAAAAGTAAACTCTTTAAGGTTCATCCAAGCTTTCGGAAATGTTTATTTCCATCATCAGGAAGACTACAATAGATGAAAAATACCAATAGTAATACATATTCAAGTGCGAAACAATATGCTACTTACAACTTTGTTGAGGTTGGTTTCAATGATGTTAAACATATTCATCTAACAAAGTGATACAAAAGAAAAAACGTAGATCGAGGAATAAAACGAAGTTCAAAGTTACTACAACCACATTAGCGTTGTTTGAAATTATATAAATATAACTGTGTACTCTATGTGGTGTGACAAGGGAAACTGATAGGTTAGGAATTAATCTCGCAATTATATTTGAGCCAACGACACCTGACGGGTGTCACTTGGAAATAGTTACATTGTTGCCAACTGTTGCATTAGTACCAACTGATGTTACCAGGTGGCGGTAATGTTGAAGAGAACTATTCTTTATATTACATTGTTGTCAATTTTGATTGATATCTAAGGACAATGAATGAGAGATTTCGCTAGAATGGTTAATGTTTTTTTTTATTATATTTTTGTTTTAATATTACATTGTTGTCAATTTTGATTGATATCTAAAGACAATAAATATATATATATATATATATATATATATTGCGGTGTACAGAGTGTTCTCAAAATAGTTATTCTCGGTATTTGAATTGCTCATTGATTCAGTTGAACGATAATATAAAAGTTTATAATAAAAGAATGCATGTTAGTGGGAAAACGTACCTATTGTTTTTATTTGCCGCACTACAGACTTCGCTACAAACTTCCATACCCATACAAAATCAGCATCGTCCCATACGAGTTGCATAGTTTACTATTCTGCGCCTGTAAATGGGAGGTCAGAACACATCCATCAATGACAACTTCTTCTCGAAATTACCCATCGAGTCCGAGCCCGATGGAACATTCCGCTTCTCCCATAGCTGATTTGCATGGAGTGTACCTACTAACACAACACTTACAGCAATAACCATTCCAATGGGCAAATGACGACATTAGCAGCGATCTGTACCATAATAGCGTACATAAATTCCTTACTTATCCCCGTGTGCATACGAAATCGAGAGATAGCGATCAGCTGTTAGGGCCTGAGGGCTATCTCCGGCAATTTGCAGGTATTCGAAGGCAAAACTGTCACTGGATTTTTTACTGACAGCCGAGTTTCCATTGCTAATTCAACTAGTTTTGATTTCATGTAATAGCCGGTGATTCGAAGCGATTAACTGTTTTTCGATGGTTTCTTCGCAGCTGGGAATCCGCGAATGGATTCTAGTACTAGCTATATATGCGTTCTTGAAGAGCTTATGTACGTTTTTCCTACACAATCTATGGAAAATTACATTTGCGATTGGTTTTTACAAACATGACGTTTTATACGAACGAGTAGAAGGACAACAGGAATTAGTTTTCATATTTCCGCCTCAGTATTCCGGCTTTATAACACGGAACTAGTTGATTCCGAATTAGTAAGTCGGAATTCTGCCTTAATAATCGTAGTTATAGTTTTCCCAATATCAATTGCAGAAGCATAAAAAAGTCTTGCGGCGAAATCCTGTGAGCAGCAGTGGCGGAGATAACTAATTTTATTTGGATATTTTAAGATTTTAAAAATACTTCATAAATAATGAAAAATGAAAAAAATTAAAGACAAGCTTTTATTTATACAAATACATTAAGAAAGAAAACTAATTTCTTTCATTGTTTGATGTAGGTTATTATTATATCCTAAAACGTATTTCGATCGGCACACACCACGACCATAGACGCTACTGGTTTTTAATCTTTCAGAGCTATTAAAACACAAATATAACGCGTGATTTATGACCTCCCATCGTAGAGACACACCTGCCAGCATTGATGGTCCGACTCGATTGGCCCAGACGAATCGGTTGTTACAAGAGGCAGCCGTCACTCGAGTCCACGTTGACTATCGGCTCTTTTGATCTACCGTTTGCCGACGGAAAATGTTTACGAGTAATACAGATTATTTTTCGTTCCGTTTCTTCGCATATACGCTCGTGTTAGCGAAGTGAGTTTTCATTTGCTCCCTATAGAAACAGCTTCTGCAATTGATATTGGATGGACTATACCTAATTTCGGCTTGCTATCTCAAAATTCCATACTCTACCATCACTTGGGATTTTCAAAGACTCCGTATATTTTTGATTTTTTCAATTCTTGGGACGAACCACAACCTCTCAAAAATCAAACGTATTACATAAATAACATACTTGACGTGGAAACGTTCTATTCATGCAAAATCGAAATGTTATATCACCCTGAATAATACGGTAAACGATAGGATTAATATATCCATGCATGACAACATTCTGTATATGTATAAAATCAGAAACCAATCGAATCATGATTAGTTATTGAAGCTCAATATAAATATAAACAAGAAAGGGAAAACCCAAAAATGAAGAGGCCATCGTGAAAAGTTACCAATTAGTTTCAGCTGCTTGCATGGAGCCAGAAGTAAACAATCACATAATTTTGAGACGAACAATTGGTACATTTGAGTATTCAGAAGCATTATATGAAAAACCCACTTCAACCAATCTGATGGACATTATTGATTGAAAAATATTATATGACAGTGTTTTTCACCTACTTGAGTACCTATTGCGGTATGATATTTCCAAAATCACTAATTGTAAAAAAATAGATTTTTTCCAAATGGCAACATATTTTAGACGCATAATCCTTAGATCCTGATTTTCACGACGAAACAATTGATGCTTTCCAATCGAAAATCGGATGGATAACAATCCTAATGGACTTATTATTTGTCGAAAAATTAGGAGGAGGAGTATATCGCTCATCACGTATGCTGTGGATACAACATTGCATGAAACTCAATTTAAAAAATCAGATGTGGGACACCCCAGTCAATTTACCGGTCAATTGACCAAGTGAGATATTTGATCGCAGTCAATTGAGCGGTCCTTCACGAGGGTCGTCCTAGTCAAAGCTCGGGTGAGCGGCCGTTTCGAATGGTAACGCCCGGGAGAAAAATTAAACATTCGTAACGCCAGACTGGAAAACGGTGGAAAGCTCCAACTGCAGACGTAAATTAGATTTTTTTGTTGTGTTGCTCCCTGCCAAATTTAGTTCTTATCCATCGGATAGATTTTGAATAATTGAAACTTTGCCATTTTTTGATAATGATTATAATAGTATTGACATTTTATTTCTGTTGACAGGTAACAAAATATCACTTTTTATGAAATTACTTTTTTCCCCGGGAAAAAAGTTAGTACTTTTTTCTCGGATATATATACACATAAGTAAAGTTAGATATTTAATTTTAGAATATTTTATTATACAAAAGTTACATTTCCTTTATATCAAATGTACAATTATTGAATGTGCATTGCATGAATGACATGTTCCTTGAACTATTCGGTACAACAGTCGAATTTGTGTACTCGTAAAAATCGCAGCTTTCTTGGGCGTGTAACCTTTCCCATTTTGTTTCAGAAATGTAACTAGTTTGAAATATTTTGAAATGTCTACATTATTATTGAATTGAAACATACTTTTATTCATTGAATAATTTGACCACACTGTTGATGGCTTTTGTTGTTGTGCCAGTTCCGAAAAAATTTCCGCGATTTAGCTGGCAATAATTTTTGTAGCGCTACTATCGCTACACCCTCTAACTCCGGTGGAGTCAGAGAAAACTCGGAATCAGATATTTTTTTATTTCATATCAATCAAAATCACCACTAAACAACCACTAAGTTCGCAATTTCCAAATCAAATCACAGAATTGAATTGAATTGAAATATCTATTTGATTACTTTGAAGGTTTCCTTAGCAACGCAGGTCTAATTATCGCAATAATACAACAGCCTACCAGTTTAAAAATTCAAATTTCACATCGATAATTTTCCGACTTTGATATATTGTAATAATATGTTTTTTCAATATTGAATCGTCGTTTTTCCCGTCACAGAAAAAAATAGTGTATTATACACGGGAAAAATATTAGATTTTAGCTCTCGGTTTTTTGTCTCCATCCGCTTCTTGTGGGGACACAACACAACCTCGAGCTAAAATCTAATACTTTTTTCCCTTGTACAATAAATAACTATTTTTTATTGAAAATGATTTTATCATTTCTAGCTATTGTTTTTTCGTATAATTAATCTCAAAATAGATATTATTTTCAAGCATATATTACAGGATGGTAAGTTTTGCTTTAAAAATTGCCTAATTTACATTACAAAGATTTGGTGAATGCGCTGGTCTTTCAGCAAGAGTTAATAAAAATTCCATCGCATGTGCATAAATCAAGAGTTTTTCTCCTGTATTTTAAAATTAAAAAAACACTCTTTTGTAGAAGTATGGATTGAAAAGTTGAAAATAAAAACAAAAAAGTATCTTTAATATAAAGAAAAGCGAGCTCTCTACTCAGTTACCTACTCTCACTTACCTACTCTACCCTTACGAATAGCTAGCGATGAAAAAAGGATATCAAACACCCCATGCTGCTTTTTTAACATTAAAGTCAAATTTTTGGTCAATGACTTTATTCTTTTTATTTTCAACTGTTTGGTCCACATTAACAAAAAAGCGTTTTTTTCTTGTTTATTCAAAATACAATTTTATTTTTTATGTAATTATAATTTTCAAAGAAAAACATTACTATATTATTATTCTTTCTTTTTGTAACCTTGTATTTGAGTTGAGTTAAGGACTTGAGCCACGTAATATTTTCATTCAAAAACTGAACTGAATAAAAATTCATCTTTTGTTAGTAAGATCACACCTTTGTTTTATTTTTATATGAACAAGAGGGAATACTAAAAAAAACTAAAATTAATAAATGGTAAGTTACTTTCTTACTGAAAAGAGTTGAAAGTGAAAAATGAAAAGTCTAAGCTAAGTGTTCTTTAGGATACCAGGATCCAGAGTTTTCCAGGTTTGAAGATAGTCCGGGGAGTCAGTAACTCTGGTTAGTACCTAATAAGTAATTTCATTTCAATGAATATAATTTTTCATTATTAATAGAGACCATTAGTTACAGTAAAAACAAATAGCAAACAGAGTATGTGTTAAAAAATATTCAAGTGGATTTTCCAGCTTGACATACTTAGATTTTCCTATCCTATCTTCAACCAAAATCTTGGATCACAAAATATTGTATATCCATCCTCAGTTTTGACAAAAAATTTAGGGATCGTTCAAAATCGTACATGTTATAATGTTGAATTATGAAGAAACCGTAAAAACAAATGAATATGATTCCTCGTATAAAGTATATAGTAGACCAAATTGAGTGAAAACTATTCTCGCGTAAAAACCAGTCGATAACTTCGCTGACCGCTTATAGAATAAATTACCGTGAACCACTATAGATTATACTTTATCGGGTTTGGGGTAGAGATAATAGAATCTATTAGTAGAACAGTGGTGTGGTGTTTGTCTGGGCAAAGGCAGCCATGTATAGTAAACAACTTCAAGAAAAAAAATTGTGCAGTAGTCCCATGCACAAATTTCTGGCTCAAGCAAATCTGCTTTGAATTTGTACAACAATCAATGAAAGTGTTTAATACTAATAATGTATTATTTAATGCGTAGATTTTGACGAGTTTGAAATATTATATATAAAGAAGAAAGCTTGTAAACTCGACCTTCTAGAATGTTTGGAGATCAATATTAAACGAAAAGTCAGAACACTTGCTTGGATTAATTTGAATGATAATTATTTGTTGAATTTGTTCCACCGAAGATTAAATGTTTTAGCTTGCTTTATTGATATGACTTTCGAAAAAATAATGGTATGGTTCATCCATTATCAATTGCAGAAGCATAAAAAACAAGTTTCTCAGTCTTGAGGCGGAATCCTTTGAGCAGCAGAAGCGGAGATAACTAAGTTTATGATGTTTAAATAATTTGAAAAGACGTTAAAATAAAAAAAATATGCCAGACGCGAGGAAGTATGTATTAATAGGCAATCGGATCATCATAATTTTATTTTCCCATGGTCGGAAAAAAGCCATATTTTCCAACAAAACACATCACAACTATAGAATATTTTAAAACCTATTTCGATCCCAGACCAGAGACGCTACTGGCTTTCATGTATCCAGAACTCCACAGAAACACGTATATATAACTGGTGACTTATTAGTCTCACCCAAGGCAGTACCCCCCTATCTGGAATGAGGTGAAAATCAGGTAGTTTTATGTACATACCATACACTAATTCACATTTTTCAATTTTGTTTGAATACCCTCAGTTTTTCTCAATATAAACTATTCGTAATATTCCAACTAATGATCCTGAGAAGTATTTCCGAATAAAAGTTGCTACCAAACCCCCCCCTCCCCCTGAAATTTTTCTCTAGGTACGGCTTTGGTCTCAACGTATAGATACACCTAGAATCATTATCATTGGCTTGCGGTCCGTTTCAATTGGCTGCTGAAGAATTAAACAGCTGTCACTCAAACCCACGTTGACTATCGGCTCTTTTGATCTCCTTTTGATCTTCCCCCCGCCGACGGAGAATGTTTACGAGTAGTACACATTATTTTTCGTTCCGATTCTTCGCATATAGTGAGTTTTTGAATTGCTCCCTACAGAAACAGCTTCTGCAATTGAAAATGGTTAAGTTTTACATTGATGAAGTGGAAAAATCCAGTTTTCTTTAGGCGAAAAAGTGACTGCGGAGTGTTGTCGAAGCCATTTTTTTATAAATCCGAACTTATTCCAAATCAGTGATTCACATGAACATGAATAACAATTAGTGCACAAAGAAAAATATAATATTCTCATATTTCAAACTAAGAAAAAGTAGTCCAATCAATTACCATTGATTGAAAAAAATTATTTCTTCAAATTGATTTTCTATGACAAAGGAAATTTTTATTCAGAAAAAAGTTTCTCAGATGTGGTTGGGTGACCACCTGCCAAGGAAGGTGCGCGTTAAAAATGCCCCGAAAAACTGTAGAGTAGTACCATATTCGCAGCAGCAGGCGTCATACAATGAGCACGAGATATGACGATAGATATGCCATCCTTCGGAGGAGACGTTAAGATGGCGGTTCCGAATTCATGGATGTTGAGCTCGTTAAAGAACCCTACCTCTGAATTTTGAAAAGGGAAACATTCTCAATTGAATATTGATAGAAAGTGAGATTGCTGTGGAAGCGTGAAATAGATTTTCGTCGACATAAATGTATTGAAGACCTAGTGAATGCGATGTCTCTCCTGCGTCAATGTTACGAATGATTTCTGGTGAGTACTCTCTTTTGGAAAACATTCTTCTTTGCCTCATTCATCTTTATGAGTTCTTAATTAAGACTGGAATAGAAAATCAAATAACTATCTGAATAAAAATGCAAATTTTCAATTTCAGATTTTTTCTTTTGAGTTAGGACCTTTTCAGAATATCTATCAGATGTAGTTCAATGTCCAGCGTGGCTTTAGCCGGGGAAGTAGTTGTTTTCTGTTAGACATTCACAAAAAATAACTTCATTTTAATCGTGGATTTTTCAATTCACAGAAAAATCTTTCTATCAATATTCAATTGAGAATGTTTCCCTTTTCAACATGAATACCCCATAAGAGGTTATCTTGACGATGGAAGATAGTGACTAAAGTTTATCTTTCAGTCGCAGATGATTCCACATCTGATTTTATGAACATCATGTTTATATTTTCAACAAATCAACCTACCTCTGAAATAACAGAGGATTCGGCAAAATTTCCGGTTAGGGGAAGTATGCTCACCGGCGTCGCAGAATCAGGTTGACGTTAAATGAACGATAAACAAAAATCAAATGTTCAAATTCTCAATCATTAGGAATGTTATTTTAATTTTTTTTGTATATTAGCGTAAGCGGAGTAGAATGAGTGTTGAACATTAATTTACTACTATTAAGTTTTTTAATCACATTGCACAATTAGATTTTAAGACTATTTGATAGAAATTAATAAGTGAGCTTAATAAACTACCTGTGACTATTAAAAACTGTGATAATATAAATCAGTTCAAAAAGTTTTTGAGAAAATTTGATAATTTGACCTGATTCTCAACTTTCGTAATTTTTATGTAGCATTGATGCTAAATAAATACATTATTATTCTTCAGAACACTGAATAAACAGTGATAGTTGTAATTATTTTTTATTATAATGTAACGAACCTAGGCCGGACCTGTCGCCTAACGCGTTGCCATCGACAGCGATGAGATCATCCCCGGAGATATTCGAGAACCATCCAGTCGCTCTTCCGCGGAAAACAACGGTCAATATTGGAAACAATTGGAACATGCCGTCGCCAACTGCCGGAATTCGAAAGATCGGGAATTCTGTGACGGAGATAAATAGGTAGCCCTCAAGATGGCACGAACAGTCTGAACGAGCCTATACGATCGAGCAATACAGTGGCGTAGTAATATAAATTAAGTTGTAGATTAAGTGTGAAATAAATTATTAAAACCAAGTTAAGTTTATTTACGTTACAATTGGTGTCGGAAGCGAGATTTTGAAAATAAACAAGTGATCGTGGGGTGGATAGTCAGAAAAATAAATTGATAGACCTTTTTGTACGCCCAAAATAGACAGTGGCCCGGTTTTCGCGAAGTGGACAATTGTGCGTGGGAATATAAACTGATACACTGTTCGCGTGAAACAGAAAAATAGACAGTGGCCCGGTTTTCGCGAAGTGGACAATTGTGCGTGGGAATATAAACTGATACACTGTTCGCGTGAAACAGAAAATAGACAGTGGCCCGGTTTTCGCGAAGTGGACAATTGTGCGTGGGAATATAAACTGATACACTCTTCGCGTGAAACAGACAATAGACTGGTGGCCCGTGGAAAAGAATTCGCGAAGTGAATTTTAACAAACTGATAAACTTTTCGTGTGAAACAGACTGATACCTCGTCAACGACAAAATGTGTTCAAGAAAAGTGCGCCTTGCGGATTTGAAGGTAGCGGAATTGAAACAGGAATTGGAGGAAAGGGAACTGGAAACAACAGGTAAAAAGCAAGTACTCCAGGAAAGACTTGCAGAAGGACTTATACAAGAAGGTGAGGACCCCGAAACATTTTTATTCGAAGTTCCCGGAGGTGATTTAAGTTTGGTAATGAATAAACTCGAAGAAACTACTAAATCCGTGAAAGAAGAACTGGAAGAAAATGCTAGAAATCTGGAAGAGAAGCTTGAAGAAAATTCTAGAAATCTGGAAGAGAAGCTTCAAGAAAATTCTAGAAATCTGGAAGAGAAGCTTCTAGAAAATTCAAGAAGCCTGGAAGAGAAGTTCCTGGAAAACACAGAAGGCCTAAAAAAAGAATTGTGTGGTGTGGCTAATTTTCTAGAAGAAAGAATGGGAACCGTTGAGACAGAAATGGACAAAATAAAGGAAACGATCAGTAAGCTGGAAAAACAAATTAATAGTGCGTCCTCCACAGAGATGGTTAACGAAAATGCAATGCTGGACTTGAGTTTGAACGTGGATAAAGTTCAAGAGGGTATAAAAGATGTCAAGGTCATTTCAGAAATAGGGAAGCTTTCCATGAAGCCGCCTCAGTTCGACGGAAAAACTCCATGGGCAAATTACCGCCGGCAGTTTGAAGCAGCGGCCAAAGCAAACGGATGGAATGCAGGGGAAAGAGCTGTAGCATTGACACTTGCATTACGTGGAGAAGCGACAAATATTCTACAAACTCTCACCGCCCAAGAACAGGAGGACTATGATCAGCTGATTAAACATCTAGAATTACGATATGGCCACGCCCATTTGGAACACGTATACCACTCCCAACTGAAAATCGCTGCCAGAAATCGGGCGAATCCTTACAAGAATTCGAAGCTGACATTGCACGTTTGGTTCGTCTCGCATATCCAGCCACACCGGAGAATGTAATGGAGCGATTAGCGGTTCAGGCATTCTTGGATGGACTCCGTGACCAAGAAACCAGACAAGCGTTGACACTAGCTCGTCCAACACATCTCGTAGACGCACTGGCACGCGCTTTGGAATTTGAGGCAGCAAAGCAATCCTGCAAAAACCAAAGTAAAGTTCGAAGTATTGAAGAAGACTCACAGGAGCATGCTGACTTGGAAGCTGCCATAAGAAAAGTGATGAAGGAAGTGTTGCCTGAGAAAAGACAGATAAGATGCCGGAATTGGAAAATTGGACATGTGCGTAGCAAATGTCCAACATTCATCGACTCCGATGCAGGAAAACTAAAAAAGGTCGACGAGAAGGGGCAATCGTCGGCATGTGTCCGGCAAGCCTCGGTTAACAACGCATATGTCGCTATCCTTCAACGACAGAACAAAGGTGTCTTCGTAGACGGTCTCATCAATAACGAGCCTTGCACCATGCTGTTAGATACAGGTGCGACTAGGACAATTCTCGGGCCTTCCTTTGCCAGAACACCGGAACGGATTGAACCGACAACTTGAAAGCTACGCACAGCAACAGGGAGCCAGCTACTGTATATGGCGAGCTACCGATTGAAATAATTTTGGGCAGCACTAAAGTGAAACATCAGGCACTTGTAGCGGACATCGAAGACGATGCAATCATCGAAATGGACATCATGAATTCCAGAGGGTTTGAATTGATTTCAAAGACGGCGTCCTACGTGTCAACGGAGAAGAGCTGGTGCTTCATGGAAGAAGTGAGGGTTGATCCGTGTGTTGTTGGCTGAAGATGTAAGCGTACCTGAGAGGGCTGAAACCATTCTGGAGGCTCGCCTGGACGGGAGTACGAGCAGTGGAAACGTGGTGATGTTCGAGCCCAAACTTCATGATGAGAAAATTGGACGAGGGATTGCACTAGGGAAGACCTTGTTGCGTGCTGACAAATTTGTGCCCGTAAGGGTCATGAATGTCAATTATTTTCCAGTGACCTTGAAGAAAGGAACAATATTGGGGCACTGCTCGCCAGTTTCCTCAGTGATCCGGAGTGTACGAGGTACGATTAGCCAACCCAACAACTTGCCCACAGAACTAGAAAATTAGTTGCCATCTCTTCCAAAGATATAAAACCAGCTCAACAGCCCAAACTAAGAGATTTAGTTAAGAAGTACCAAGACATCTTCGATACCGGACAAGGAAAAGGAGGTCGAACTAATGTGGTCCAGCACAAGATTGATACTGGGGGTGCCCGACCGATCCGGCAATCAGCAAGAAGACTTCCTCTTGCCAAGAAGGAAGAGGCTGACAAAATAGTCAGCGATATGGGAAAAGAAGGAGTTATCGAACCATCTGACAGTCCCTGGTCCTCTCCAGTCGTACTGGTGAAGAAAAAGGATGGATCGACACGCTTTTGTGTAGACTATCGCCAACTTAATAATGTCACGAAGAAGGACAATTACCCTCTCCCGAGAATAGATGACACCCTAGACACGTTGGCTGGTTCCACGATTTTCTCGACCCTTGATCTGAAGAGTGGATACTGGCAAGTAGAACTGGCTCAGGAAGATCGAGAAAGACTGCTTTACCATCGGCTCAGGATTGTGGCAGTTCACCGTTATGCCATTCGGGCTCTGTAATGCTCCCGCGACATTGGAAAGATTGATGGAACCAGTACTGAAGGGACTCTCATGGAGCACGTGTCTAGTGTATCTCGACGACATAATTGTGGTCGGCAGATCGTTTTAGGACCACGTGCAAAACTTGGAGGAAGTATTCCTGCGACTGAGGAACTCCGGATTGAAACTGAGCCCTAAGAAATGCCATCTGTTCCAAAAAGAAGTACGATACCTCGGCCACGTTGTCTCTGGGGAAGGAGTAGCAGTGGACGACCAGAAGATCAAAGCTGTTAAGGATTGGCCCATCCCAAAAGACATTCACCAACTTCGAAGTTTCCTTGGTTTATGCACATACTATCGCCGATATGTGCTGTGATTCGCCAACATCGCTAAACCACTGACCAAGCTCACGGAAGGCCAAACAAAGTTCCAGTGGTCCGAAGAATGTCAAGACTCATTCAGGAAGCTGAAAGGAGCTTTGATCAACGCACCTATACTGAGCTATCCCCTACCCAAAGGGAAATTCATTTTGGATACGGACGCCAGCAACGTGGGACTTGGGGCTGTCCTATCTCAGATCCAGGAGGGACAGGAGAAGGTCATTGGTTATTTCAGCAAGACGCTTAGCAAACCAGAGCGCAATTACTGTGTCACCAGGCGAGAGCTGTTAGCTGTTGTAAAGGGAGTGGAACACTTCTACAAGTACGTGTATGGAAGAAGATTCCTGTTGAGAACTGACCATGCAGCTCTCAAATGGCTCTTACAGTTCAAAAATCCTGAGGGTCAAGTAGCACGTTGGATCGAGAGACTCCAAGAATTCGATTTCGAGATCGAACATCGAGCCGGAACTAGCCATAAGAATGCAGATGCCTTGTCGCGAAGACCATGTCCAGATGATTGCTCACATTGCCGACGAGCAGAAGAGAAAGAAGCAACACTTTGTAGAACCGCGGCAATGGATGACAACTGGAATGACAGCAAGATCCAGAAAGACCAAGAGAGAGACCCCGACCTTGGCTTAGTCGTCAGCTGGAAGAAGGGCAATCGAAGAGCATCATGGCAGGAAGTCGCAGGTTACTCGCCGGCTGTTAAGTCCTATTGGGCACAATGGAACTCTCTTATTCTGGACAATGGTAACCTGAAACGTGTGCTGGAGGCCGATATTGGTGGGGAAGACAGACGCCAAATAATTGTTCCCAGGAACAGAAGAGAGGAAGTGCTGCGGGAAATCCATGATGGAGTCGCCGGAGGACATCTGGGAGTGACGAAGACCCTGCAGAAAGTGAGGCAACGGTTTTACTGGGCCAATTGTCAAGCTGACGTCCAGGACTGGTGCAGGAAGTGCGCTGTATGCGCTGCTAGCAATGGACCTCGAATACGACCCAAGGCCCCGATGCGTCAGTACAACGTAGGCAGCCCGTTCGAGAGAATCGCCATTGACATCGCCGGCCCGTTTCCCGTATCCGACCACGGGAATAAATACATCCTTGTGGCAATGGACTACTTCAGTAAGTGGGCGGAGGCCTATGCCCTGCCCAACCAGGAAGCCATCACCGTCGCCGACGTCTTGGTGAAAGAGTGGATATGTCGATTCGGTATTCCGATGGAGCTGCACTCGGATCAAGGCAGAAATTTCGAATCCAACCTTTTCCAAGAAATATGTCTACTGCTGAACATCCGCAAGACAAGAACCACGGCCCTACATCCGCAGTCCGATGGAATGGTGGAACGGATGAACAGGACGATCAACCGCCACTTGTCCAAGGTTGTCTCTGACCATCAAAGAGACTGGGACCAGTATCTTCATTTGTTCCTGATGGCCTATCGATCCGCAGTACACGAGTCAACCGGTCAAACTCCTGCTAGTATTATAATGGGCCGAGAACTGCGACTGCCTTGTGACCTGAAGTTTGGGATACCGCCAGGACAAGACACTGCGGGAGAGGACTACGTCAGCAAACTTCGGCAGAGAATGGACGACATCCACGAACGAGTCCGGTTGAACATCCAGAGTGCCAGCGATAAAATGAAGAAGACCTATGACATCAAGGCCGACGCTGGAGGATTTAAGGTTGATGACCTGGTTTGGCTGTACAACCCCAAACGTCGTCGTGGACTATCACCAAAGTTGCGGAACTCGTGGGAAGGCCCGTATAAAATCGTGAAAAGGATAAACGACCTTGTGTACCGAATCCATAAGCCACCCCGAGGGAAACCAAGGGTCGTCCATTTCAACAGGTTGGCCCCTTACGCTGGAAACCATGACCAAGTTCGCACCCTCAAGCCACCGGAGGATGATATGACGTTCGAGAAGTTTATGTCCTTGTATTCAAACGGGCAGAAAGTTCTACATGGGGTTACTAGAGAGGAGTCACGAGACCTCTTCGCTAGCGCACTGTGTGGCAGAAGATCTTCGAATGTCCAGGGGCATCGCCGTAGTGTTCTCCAAGAAATTTGGTCAACTCCAAACACTGCGGGAGCAGAATCCAGAAGTTGGTGGGGTGCTACAGTTGAAGAAAGGCCAGAGAAACATCTACTACCTAGTTACCAAGAGGCATTCCCAAGATAAACCGTCCTATGAAGATGTCTGGAAGAGTCTCACCAAACTAAGAGATACTATGGTGGACCAGAATCTGGTGGATCTAGCAATTCCAAAATTATCCTGTGGTATTGATGGGTTGGACTGGAGAGTCATAAGAAGTATGCTGGAGGCGATATTCAGATCCAGCGGCGTCAAGATTTTGGTTTGCTGTAACCCTCTTCCACGACCGATCCTGAAGACCGTGGAGTGTTACTTCCATCGAACTTCACGGTGCAGATATGGGGAGTCATGCAGATATCGTCACACTCCAAGGATGAAATTTCGGGACGAAATGTCTTTAAGAAGGGGGCAATGTAACGAACCTAGGCCGGACCTGTCGCCTAACGCGTTGCCATCGACAGCGATGAGATCATCCCCGGAGATATTCGAGAACCATCCAGTCGCTCTTCCGCGGAAAACAACGGTCAATATTGGAAACAATTGGAACATGCCGTCGCCAACTGCCGGAATTCGAAAGATCGGGAATTCTGTGACGGAGATAAATAGGTAGCCCTCAAGATGGCACGAACAGTCTGAACGAGCCTATACGATCGAGCAATACAGTGGCGTAGTAATATAAATTAAGTTGTAGATTAAGTGTGAAATAAATTATTAAAACCAAGTTAAGTTTATTTACGTTACAATACACTTTCCTGATACTTTTTGTAACTCAGATCGGTTAGTAATAACATCTGCCGGTCCCAAGCCTGGAAAAAAGTGGAAATTAAGTTCCATTATGATTTTTTAGGCTCATTCAATTGACTCTGGTTGGCATTTTCGATCAAAGCGCAAATCCTATTATGTTTTATCAGAGGTGGATGATAAATCCCATCCTCATCCAACTGAAAATTGATATACCATACACATGAAAACAATTCATGCACTTTGTGCGAAAAAAAGTTGAGAACTCGTTCGCACCGCTTCAACGCTGTTAATGCCAACAAAGAATCCGCTACTCCGTTCCTATACACGTACAATCTGTACCTTCAGACCACTTCTGCATCTTCCGTAAATTACCAGAACAAAGCCAACTGATTAAAACCAGTTCAATTATTCTGTAACGTTATCTGAAATGTTTACTCGGGTTTGTTCAATTGTTTCCAGCGTGTACGTATCAACGTGCCAAGAAGTGTGATATATCGTTCACGAGCGTTCGATTTTCCCTACGGATCACTGGCTAATTAAATATAACGTATACCGGTCATACTGCATACCTTATGTCACCTTATCACATTCCCTACGCAATTCGAATCGCTGGGCGCGATCCGTCTTCGTGGTGTGTCTCTTTCCTTGCTGCACCTGCGGTTCGTACGATCGCTTTGGTGGATAAATCGAGATGAATCGGTCCGAGGAAGGAGCTACTACCTAATTGTAAACTGTGTTGAATCCGAGTGACATATGCAACGAATAATTGTGGACCACAAAATGGAAGAATCAGCAGAATATTCGACATGAGAATATTGAGAAACACTCAACACGGAATGTTCCATAAATTCTGATCCATCTCATAATATCTGCTCTGTATCGGCAGCCTTCTACAAATGAAAATAGTAATAATAATGTTATAATAATAATAAATGGTTTATTCAATATTTATATAGATATATATATATATATATATAAAAATATATACAGTGTGACCCATTTAAAATGGAATCACCCCTGTAGAATACGCATTTTTCAGTCAATCTCAAAAATAATTTTTTTCAATATTAAGCATCAAAAATTATATCTTGACACAAATTTTCATAACTTCAGTTTCATTTCCAAGGCACTCTATGGTTTTTTTTCTTGTCAAGAACGGCAAAAGTTTATTAGGCAATTTTTGTTTTCAAATTTGACTACACCACTGGATTTGTAGTCGTCATAAATGAAAACCATCAAAATTTCATTAAAAAAAATATTGGTTAACAACGAAGTTACAACAACTTTAATTTTGGAAACAAAGTATCTGATTATAATTTTTATTTAGGTTATAGACATATTTAAAATCTGGCAACACTGCCGATACAAAGTAGAACACCACTGAATTTGTACAGCGAAAATCCGAAGTCAATAGCTCATTCCGTTCTACAGTTATAACTCCTGAAAGTATGGTAATGTGAGCGATTTGTGGTGTACTAAATCACAGCCTACTATTGATTTAGTACAATACCAATGCCTAATGTATTAGTTCAGCTTTCCTCAAATTATTGATACCTTCTCAAAAAGCTTGTTTTAATTGAGTTCTGCAGAATTTAAAAGGAACATTTTTTGTCCTGCTTTATGTTTTATTATTCAATAAATAATTTTGACTCTTTAAAACTTGATTCGGTTCATTTCGTTTTTATCGGCTATGGAAGACTGCATAACTTGAAAATGAATTTTTAATTTTCTGTTATTTTCGATTACACTTATAACCTAAACTTAAATAAATTATTTTAAGGAAATATAATTTTCAAATCCAGTGGCGTACTCAGATTTTTATTACAAAATCGCTTCCACCACAAATCGCTCACATTACCATACTTTCAGGTGTTATAACTGTAGACCGGAATGAGCTATTGACTTCGGATTTTCGCTGTATAAATCACTCGTGTTCTACTTTGTATCGGCAGTGTTGCCAGATTTTAAATATGTCTATAATCTAAATAAAAATTATAATCAAATACTTTGTTTCCAAAATCAAAGTTGTTGTAACTTCGTTGTTAACCAATATTTTCTGATGAAACTTTGATGGTTTTCATTTATAACGACTACGAATCCAGTGGTGTAGTCAAATTTAAAAACAAAAATTGCCTAATAAACTTTTGCCGTGTTTTTACAAAGAAAAAAAACCACAGGGTGCCTTGGAAATGAAACTAAAGTTATGAAAATGTGTGTCAAGATACAGTTTTTGATGCTTAATTTGAGAATTATTGAAAAATGCATATGCTACAGGGGTGGTTCCATTTTAAATGGGTCACACTGTATGTATATATATATATATATATATATATATATATATATATATATATATATATAATCGAGTATCACCTATGGCGAACCGGCAAAAACACATCCAACAACGACCTCTTCCGGCGCCACACGAAACAGGGCACGAACAAAGGAAACCAATCGTGACGATCGTGCGCAATCGTCCAATTACCATTGCAAATTGAGGAGTAGAACACGAAAAGATAAGTCGAGTTCGAAACAATCGAATTTCTAGATATCACCTGAAGATGGCAAATGTGAATTTGCCGAAACATCGTAAAATCGGACCTTTTGAGAACCAAGAACACAGAACGCGGACAGAAACCCGAAAAACTAGCTCAACACATTATACCCGCGAAAATCTACGAAGATATATATATATATATATATATATATATATATATATATATATATATATATATATATATATACAGGGTGTGATCTAACCTCTTGCACACCCATGAATGACGAGTGCCATTTTATAACCAATTACAGGATTGAAAAATCTGAAAAAAAAAATTAAAACATGTTTTGTCCTTTGTAAAATTTGACAACATTTTGGGTGGCGCCTCCCGCCTAATTTCAGGTGACCTGCTCAGAGGCAATTGCCGAATGCAATAAACATTGAACTCTACATTTGAAAAAGGTAGAATGTTGAACTGATTGTGTGATAATGTACATATTGCAGGCTGCCTGAGATACATATTCAATTTCAAAGTGAAGAAAAAACTAATCTTGTTATATCCAAACTGGTGATGAAGTCGAAACTAATTGACTTCATACTCTGCTTTGATGCACTTATCATAATTATCACAGTAACTTTCAAGAAACAAGCGGCACAAACAGTATTGAAAAGGGAAAAACATTCGCAATTGAATATTGTTTTGAAAAATAATATCACGATCATTGTAGTGATTCAGACATTCCGAACACGTAAAATGAACACTGTTGCCAAGCAAGAATCTCGCATGCACGGTTTACAAAGCTGTCTACGAACGGAAGTTTGTTAGATTCTACTGGAGTTTTCTGATTGGCTGGTGAATGAAAGATCTTACAATCTCAATAAACAACCAACCAGAAAACAGTACGCGATGTGCACGAGAATTAATTAGAACATTATTGTCTTTGTCTTCTAAAAAATTTGCCATTCTATAAAAAATAAGTTATATTATATCAATATATCTAGTACGAAAACGTCCGCACAGTGATTGGCGACTCCAGAATTCATGTTGTCTTATACTCTTCAAAATACGCAAAATATGTGTTGAGTTAGTTTCAAGAGTCAGCAAAAGACAAAGACAATAATGTTCAAATTAATTCTCCTGTATATCGCGTACTGTTTTCTGATTGGTTGCTAGTTAGGATCTTTCATTCACCAGCCAAACAGAAAACACTAGTAGAATCTAACAACTTTCGTTCGTAGACAGCTTTGCAAACCGTGCATGCGAGAATCTTGCACGGCAACATTGTTCAGTTCACGTGTTCGGAATGTCTGAATCACTACAATGGTCGTGATATTATTTTTCGAAACAATATTCAATTGCGAATGTTTCCCACTGTTTGTGTAGTTTGTATCTTACAAGTGACAGTGATAATTATGATAAGTGCCTCAAAGCAGAGTATGAAATCAACCAATCAATTCTTCACCACGAGACATTAAAAAAATTAAAAATCTTAAAACCTTTAAAAAAAAACAAGGCATTTTATAGGAAAGAACCAAAATTAATACCTCAATATCCTATAATTACTGTAAACACAAGAAATTATCAATCCCAAACGATGTACATATGAATGGAAAGCATTAGAAGTTGTGTCTGAAACTTAACTTACTCTCTATTGTAAAATATTTTGTTACCCTTATCCTCCCAACTTTCCAATTGGATTTGCTTAATTTTAATTTATCTCTACAAAACTATGTAATTGTATTTACCATTACTATTATATTTACTACTGTGTCATAAATAATAAAATAATGCAACAACACAAATTGATCTGTACACACACACACACACAGGTCCTTGGACCTAGGTTTACCCACTAATATAGTTAATAGTTGAATTTGGTAACTAACCTTGTAAGAAATGTTATAAATATACTCTATATTATAAATAAATAAAGAAATAAACTAGTTCTGACTTTATCGCCAGTTTGGATATAACAAGGTTAGTTGTTTTCTTCACTATGAAATTGAATATTTATCTCAGGCAGCCTGCAATGTGTACATTCACCACACAATCAGTTCAACATTCTACCTTATTCAAATGTAGAGTTCAATGTTTATTGCATTCGGTAATTGCC
This sequence comes from Gonioctena quinquepunctata, assembly GCA_018342105.1. Taxonomy (NCBI): domain Eukaryota; kingdom Metazoa; phylum Arthropoda; class Insecta; order Coleoptera; family Chrysomelidae; genus Gonioctena; species Gonioctena quinquepunctata. The sequence goes on along the minus strand of JAFIRS010000240.1, from coordinate 397,572 downwards.
AAAGTTTTCCTTGAAAAGGAAAGCATTTTCAGTTTGATATTGAATCGAAGGGTTTTTCTGTGAATTGAAAAATCCACGATAAAAATTATGTTATTCTTGTGAATATCTATCAGAAAATAACTACTTTCCCGGCCACGCTGGACATTGAACTACATCTGATAGATATTTTGAAAGGACCCTAGCTTAAAAGAGAAAACTGGATGTACAAATTTGATTTTCTATTCCAGTTTCAATTAGGAACTCCTATAGATTTATATGAATAACAAAAATGTATTCCCAGCACCATTTGTAACATCGATGCAAGACTGGCATGGCATTCACTAGGTCTTCAATACATTTTGGTCGACGAAAATCTATTTCAAGCGTCCATGATCATAAGAAAGAAGAATTGAGAAACAGATTTTCTATTTGCATATATGGAAAAATTTTAGAAATATTTTTTCAGAGTGACACTTGAAATCAGTGTTTTTTTTCTAACTCAAGAACGGTGAAAAATAGAGCAATTCTGCGAACGCGCGATCAGTGGGCCATTTTATGTCCACCATCTCGAATTTGTCAGTTTTGACTGAAAATTCGATTTCAGCGACCTCAAAAACATAAAAAACCCAATTTTTGTGATGATGCAAACTTTTTTGTACTTTTGTCCAGCTTTCACGGAATTGCGAACACTGTGGAGCAGTGCAAAATATTCTGCACGCCACTGACTTTCAGGTGTCTTCTGCGAGATGGTGACGAACCAGAAAGTCAATTAGTTAAGTTGCAAGAAAAAACGCCATCATTGTCTGGTGTTGGTGTTCACCTTTTTGCGAACATTCGCCTTTATTTACATTTCCAAAGACACGCGGAGCATGGCAGCTGAATTTGTTCCCGACGATTTATTGTAGAAATTGATTTGTTTTCTACGGAGATTCGCGGCAGATAAACCTTTTTGAATGTGCTGAATTGAATTATATTTATTGGCTGTGTCAGGTACATGATGTCGAATAAATATTTCGACGTCTGGAAATAACAAAAGAGACCTGATCGGCGTGTATATTCGTGTAGTGTGATGAAAATATAGGTGAGGTCTCCAATAATTTTCCATATAATCCTGCCAATGTTCAAATAACATGTATTAGTATGATCGCAATTGTGAGGCTATTTATAGAAGTAAGCTTTTTCATTTTCAATGCAATTTCATAACTAATTAGGAATCCACCCCTAATTTTGGCTATGAATAGCATTGAAATATCGATGTCAACAACCATTTCATAACAGGGGTTGAGTTATTTTCAGACAAAAAAACAATTTCCGGACGTGTTGCGTACATGATTTTTTCGGCAACCGTGCGGAATAACTAATCAATAGAACACGTTCCATTATAATATTTATTTGTAGAACAAAATTAGGAATATTCTAGTCCTTGTTTATAATAATACTAATAATAATAATAATCATATTTATTCAGTGAGATCATCAATGATGATATTGAATGAGTCAATACAATACAAACGAATAAATCAATAAAACAATACAGTAGGCACAACAATAAAAATAAAATAAATGAATATTGCAATACATATATAAAGCATTGTCAGTAACAATTTGTTCAATATAGAAATGTAGATAAACATATATGCATTATATTATCACAGACTATCATTTAAATATTCATCTAGAGTATAATATGATTTATCCAAGAGCAACTCCTTGATTCTTTGCTTATAAAGTTTCACAGGCAGATTCTTGATTTCATTCGGTAATTTGTTATAAACTTTTATGGCCATAAGTCTAGGACATGTTTCATCTGTGTGATGGAACTTCCAGTGTTATAATTTGTATTCATGTTGAGTCTCTGAAAGCTTGTTATATCTGATTTAACATATTGCAATAGCTCATAGATGTATATACTTATGAGTGTTAAGATTCTGAGACTTTGAAAAATGGTCCTTCAACTAGTTCTTCTACTTACTCCTGCAATATACCTCATAGCCCTTTTTTGAATTGTGAATATCCTGGTGCAGTCACTAGATGCTCCCCATGCCACAATTCCATATGAGATGATAGAGTGAAAATGGTCATGATAGTATATCAATAATAATGGTTTACTCACACTGCAACGCAGTTGTTGAATGCAATAGGATATTGGAGCATTTTTTTTACAAATCATATCTATGTGTTTATTCCATTTTGAGTTTTCAGCTATATTCAAGCCCAAAAATGTTGTCTCCCCCTGTTGTCGAATTGAACCATTTGCAGATTTCACCAAGAGGCTGTGATCAAAATTAATCCTTGAATGTTTGAATCTTAGAAGCACCGTTTTTCTCTCGTTCAGTACCAGACCATTATCTGAAAACCATTGCTGAGCTTTCTGAATTTCATCAGATGCTTTATCAACCGTTGATATGATATTATTTTTAGTTATCAATAATGATGTGTCATTAGCATACATTACAAAGTGATCGCTGTAAAAGTCATTGACATATATTATATATGAGAGTGGACCCAAAATAGAGCCTTGTGGTACCCCATTGAAACAGGTTCTAGATACCGACTTTTTACCATTTACCTCTACATAGTGGGTTCTTCCTTTCAAGTAACTGACAAACCATTCATGAGCTACTCCCCTGATACCACACATTTGAAGTTTTGCAAGGAAAATATCATGATCAACCAAGTCAAAGGCTTTACTCAGGTCTAAGAAGATTCCCAAAGCCTTTTTTGATTCATCCAAATTTTGGTACAGAAACTTTTTGACAGCTTGGCTTGTAGACATTCCCAAACTGATTATTGTTAAATCAATTCCATTTTTCGAAAAATGTGACAACATTTGAGACATATTTTTCGTAGACCTTAGCAAATGGATTGGAAAGTGAAATTGGTCAGTAATTCTCCAAGTCCGTTTTATTCCCTGTTTTATGAATTGGTAGAATTTTACTTACCTCTAGGCATTCTGGGAAAATTCCTTGTATTAATGAATAATTAATCAGGTAGGTTAGAGGTTCAACTATAAAACGTATACATGTTTTCAATATTTATTCCATCATCTCCTACAGATTTTGAGTTACTCATATTGTTGACAATATCTATTATATCATACTCAGTGGCAGGCAAGATATAGATAGAATGAGAATTACTATATTTGAGTGTTATATCACCTTTGGTAGCACATAACATGCTATTCTCAATGAGATTCTTTGGAATGTTATTGAAATAGTCTATAAAGCAATTTGAGACCTCTTCAGGTTCGGTCACTATCCTCTTATCTATGTTAATTGTTAGACTATTTTGCAGTTTCTGTTCTTTTTTTTTAGACTTTAAGATATTCCAAGCAGTCTTAGATTAATTTTTAGAATTTGCCAGTAACGTCGAGTTATACAGTTTTTTTGCTTCATCCAGCAATTTTCTATATATCTTTTTATACCTCAGATAGTAGTTCTTGATTTCGGTATTACCATTTAGTGTGAGAAAGTACAAGTCCTTCAGTTTTTGTCCAGATATAGGTAAACCTTTAGTTAGGTTTCCGCTTATGTTTATTTGATTTATTTATTGTTCTTAAGGGAAATGCAACTTCAAAATGGTGCCAAAAGACCTTTTAAAATATCTCAAATTTTTTGCTTACATTTTCCTTTGACTGAAACATATAATATCAATTCTCTTTCTGGGGTGATGTGAGGAATCGATCAATATTATTTGAATTGAAGATATCTCTACTTTCATAGGTCACTTTTGGGTTTTCTTGTTGGTGTTCAATATTAATACTTAAAATATGTCCTGACTGATGATCACTTATGTTACTGATAAAGGTGTTGCTGTTGTGATTACTTTCATTCAAATTAACACATATGTTATCCTAGCAATTTTTACCACGGGTTGGAGAATGAATTGTAGGAATAATACAAAAGGAATTGAAACAATCTTCAAGACTCTCAAGATTTCTAGAGTTGACGTTGAAGTCTCCAGCTAACACCAATTTCGATTTTCTTTATTTATTAGTTAGGTACTGTAGAATTTCAATGAGCTTTTCTGAAAATATATCAAAATTTCCATCAGGACTTCTGTATACCGCAATAACTAAAATCTCCGAGCTCAAAGCCTCACAGCTGTACATTCCAAATGTTTTTCATGGCATATATATATATATATATATATATATATATATATATATATATATATAGATATTTATATTGGAATTCGAACAATTGCCAATATTAAAGGGATTCAATTTGTTTGAAATGTTTTGGTATATTTAAATGTCTATTATTGAAGTCAGAACACAAAGGTAAGGTATCCGATTCATGTTGATTATATTGGGGTTGTAGCGTCCATAGAGAAACTAAAAATAAAGAGAGTGGTCAAACCTGCAGTAAAAGTTGGCACCACGTTTATACAGTGGCGACATATCTCGCAACTGGCCGAACTAAATACAGTTGGTAAGACCGATTGAAATAAGGCGGGTTTTTCAAATGTGTTACTTTCATATGATTGATATGGTATATATTTTATAAGTGATCGATTTGTTATTCTTGTATTCCATATGAATGGTTGTATCATATGAAATACAGGAATGGCAAATCGATCACCAATAAAATATACAGTAATCGATTCGTAGAATCTGTTAGTTCGTTCGTGGTTAAATCTTTATTTAATGATATCAAGAACAAAATTAAAGATCTTATAAAACAAGACTAATAACTATAAAAACACATTTTATTGTATCTAGGACAAGGTACAATTACAGACAAAACAATAATAAAACTCCGAAAAACAACAAAATTTAAAATATTCTTCAGTCTTATCATCAAATCAACCAAAATAAAAACATATTACATTTACAACAAACCTTCAATAATTTTGTTCATTGATTAGCACAAAGGAGAACGAGTAGGTATACCTAACAAATGCTCCAGTTTGATGATAATCTTCGTACTTCCTCAAATGGTGATAGGAAATGGAAAATGATGGACGGAAATATATCAGTTTGTGAAAAAATGTCTGCAACTGATGGATGGAAATAAGTATCAGTTTGTGAAAAGCAGCTTATATTTTACCTTGAGAAAGAATATTTCGAGGAATTTCAGCGTCAACTCGAATAACAAAACATTCCATTTTCGACGTTGGGTTCATAATTCAAGTCCATAGTATAATTTCTATAATTAATTTTTCGATGACAACAGTAGAATAATTCTGAAATTATTACGTGGTTTGTCATTTTCTGACAAATGTCGAAATTGGAAAATTATCATGTCAGTCGTCTGTTGATTGCGGGCAGCGCCTCCATGCGCGACTGGCCGTACCAAAAACTTGGTGGTCAAGATCGCCAATGTTTCAAACAGTCTCTTTATTTTTAATTTGTCTATGGTAGCTTCATTGGCTAACAGAACGCAGATGAAAAAAATTCTCTCCATTGGAAAAACGCGGATATGTAGTGGCCGACACTAGACCCGGTAAACAACTGACTACACTTGTGTAATTGATATGTAGCTCGATCTCTGTTGTGCAACATGTTTTTATAATAAATGTTCCTCATTCCTCCATTTTGCTTGATTTACTCGATTGACTATAAGTATAATACAATACAATATTTTTATTTTCCGAAACTTTACAAGCATGTAAATCGTCAAATACAAAAAATAAAATGGCAGAAATTAAGTCGTAAAAATCAAATGTACATGTAAGAATTCATTAAACATAAAACAAGTAAAAACTAGAATAAACAATAAAACAGTACCCAAGCAAACATTAGTGATGTCAAGCAGCCAGATCAGTTTGAAAATATTCATCTATTGAGTAGAAGGCCTTTTTGGTAGAAAAGATTTTCAACACTATCTTTGAAATTAATGAGATAACCAATTTTCCTGATGAATATTGGAAGTTTATTATATAGTTTCATAGATATGATATGAGGTACGTTAGATACAGAAGTTAATTTGTGAAGAGGAACTTTATTGAATTATAATTTTGTCTTAGAGTATAACCAGCGGCAAGGCGGGTAGTATCTCTATGCTGAAACTCGTGGAAGTGTTTCTTAATGTAAGTAACACAATTCAAAATATACACGTAATTCAGTGAATACGTACATGGATCACGATATTTTTTTAAACACATGGTCCTTAATTTTTCATTCAATGCACTGCAGTTACCGTAGCAGACAATTTAGATTTAAATGAACACAGGCATAGTGATATAGCCTAGTGAGATATTTATAGAGACAAAATTCTAAGATTCCAAATGTCGAAACAATGTTTGGATAATTTTTTGAAAATGGAGTCAATATGGTTATTCCAGAATCATTGTGAGTCAATGTAGATTTAGTATTGGTTCTTACCAATATACTTCAGTCCATTTCTCTAAGAGAGAAAACAATGGTATTCGTTTTGTTGCTGTTTAGTATAAGGTCGTTACTGGAACAGTAATTTTGCATATTTGCAATTACAATACCAGCCTGATCAGATAGCCCGTCACACAGAGCAGAACTAAATATGAAGGACGTGTCATCAGGAAACTGTTCCATACAATTTGGTTGATTAATATTAGAGATGCCATTTACAAATAAAAGAAAGAGAGTAGGACCCAGGACACTACCTTGGGGGACACCTGTTGAGATGTTGTGCCCGATTTGAGCCTAACTTTGACAGATTGTGTTCGGTCAGTTAAATAAGTTTCAATCCATTCAAGACTTTGACCACGAACACCAAGGTCCTTAAGTTTATCCAGGAGAAGTTGATGACTGATGGTGTCAAATGCACGATGCATTTGGATGAAACATGATTGCCTAGAGAAAGAGTAGCATCTTGAGTTGATAAACCTGCTTGGAATCCATAGGTTAGAGACTGAGTTATACATATTGCAGAAAGATGCAAGTAGGTTCAAAAATGTGTTTTAGAAAAATTTAGAGAATGAAGACAGCAGTGCCATACCTCTGTAGTTGGAGATTAAGTGCTTATCATTTTTATTGTGGAGAGGAACAACTATGGCGTTTTTGAGGCATGAGTGAAATGAACACTCAAGGAATGATAAATTCATCAAATATGTAAGTGGTTCGATGATAAGTTCAGCAACCGTCAACAATACTTTACCTGGTAATTCTTAGACGATATACTCTTAATAATATCGAGAAGTTCAGTTTCGTCAAATGGATGAAGAAAAAAAGAGTTTGTTTTCATATCGTGATGATGAACTCCACCGACAGGCTTAGTATCATTGATAAATGATTTGACAGAGTATATAACATACAAACACGTAAGTAGGTATATTGAATTTGGATACTTCTGATCGGGATAAGATTAAAATGATTGAAAGTTTACTGTGAAATATTTGTTTTGCTATCTCGATTGTGAGCACGGGGCAGCTGAATACTCTTTATTTAGGACAATATCATAATTTTTGAAATTATGTACTTGAATCACTCAAACATATTTTCTATCAAACTTTGGTTACTTGAAACCAATACTTATGAAATAAATTACTACGTTTAATGTAAAACTGACGACAAATTCATCTTTCTTGAATGTTTCGTTCATTTCTCTAATCATAGCGACCCAGCATATTCCTGTGAATATGGCGGCTCTTAGAGAATATAAATTTGAAGTGGTAGAAACTTAAAATATACCACTCTAAAGTTCCTCTTATCATAAAGTGGCCAAAAGAACTAACTTATTGAATTTTCCAACACTACCATTTCAAAGTTATAACCTAAAAATGGATCTTATTCCTTCGAAAGTGGTGACCACGTTGCGACTATTATAACCTGCCACTTCAAAGTTATAACCTCGAAATTGCGGAAACATGTGCATAATTGTTAAAAAAGGACATGTAGCAAGTATGGTGGATTTATGCAGCTCCAATTAAACATTATCAAGTAACAATTATCAATTAACAAGTAATGAAAATGATGGCATTTATGCGAACTGAATTAACAATTGAGGTATGAATATATAGCAGGCGCAAAAGTCAGAGTCCGATCTATTCAAATGAACGTTTTTATACAAAATCAAGAGAAATTGTCCATTGAAAACACATAACCCATTTCATTTTTAATAAATATCATTCACGTTTTACGTAACAGGTAAAACAAACTTTTTGTAAGCCACAATAAAATAATTTGAGGAAAGTAAGGTTAGTTTTCTTCATCGCGCGGACCAATCCTCGGTCACTTTATGGTGAGTTCCAAAGGTAATTGTAACTTTGTAGTGACTTTTATCAAATGTGAACTAAATCACTTATAGAGATAGCAACGTGGCAACCATCGCCACATATCACAATCAAGTGCCTTCCATACTGATGGAAATTACTAAAACGTCACCGAAAATATCATACTATATTGAAAGTTATTGTGACGTCTGAGTGATATTCAAGTGGTACAGGATGGTTACCGCTACACTCTCAACATTGAAAACCTATAAGATGATACTGCTTAGTGGCCACAATACAGTCACCTCAATTGACTCTAACAAGTTATAGAACTGTGGAGTCGCTACCATAAATGAGAATTACGTGAGTACAACCATGTAAATATAAAATTTCAGTTATGCTTACTGTATAGTGGTAGATTTAGTGGTGAATACGTAATAACCACCAAGTCGAAATTGCAGTATCTCCGCTCCTTGATGCTTCTTTGGTTGTAAGATAACCGTCTCAAAACTGTATATTGGTTTGGACAATTCTTCCCAATTCCCAATTCATAGTTGTATAGATTCACAATGCGTATAAAAAAATCAAAAATCATCTCAAATTTCAGTACCTTTCATCTTATCATAGCAGTTGTTTAACGATTATTCGTCAGCTCAATAAAGTTTATATCACGCACATCTTGTTTGATTGAGCATTCAACTCCTTATACAGACTCATAAAACTGACAAAATATTGTGACAGCTATCTTGGCTTCGCCAGATAGTTTCACAATGTAAAACTCTCAGTCTCACTACTCTATAAAGATTGAATCGCAGAACATAAATACTATCTCGTAATGTTGGTGGAAGAGAATTATACGAAACGTAATTTCGCCCATTACTCTTATGACGGTGTTTGCATCTACTTAATGTTTTTATACATAGTATTATCAATGATTCGTACGGCTGTCGATAGCTTGCAGTCCTGAAATGACCACTCAAATAAATATAAGTGGATTTTTCCGGGTGAGTGTCTCCCTACTTGATTTTTTCTCTATAAAACCTCCGGGAGAATATTTGAGCTACAAAACAAAGCGGTTTTTACAAGCTTTTATTTAGCTTAACCTGTCCCGGTTTCTGTCTGTCTGTCTGTCTGTCTGTCTGTCTGTCTGTCTGTCTGTCTGTCTGTCTGTCTGTCTGTCTGTCTGTCTGTCTGTCTGTCTGTCTGTCTGTCTGTCTGTCTGTCTGTCTGTCTGTCTGTCTGTCTGTCTGTCTGTCTGTCTGTCTGTCTGTCTGTCTGTCTGTCTGTCTGTCTGTCTGTCTGTCTGTCTGTCTGTCTGTCTGTCTGCCTGCCTGTCTATATGTCTGTCTGTCTATCGGTCTGTCTGTCTGTCTGTCTGTCTATAATCAAATCTTGCAAGTTAAATTTGACCAACTTCTAATCGTCCGATTGATTTGAAATATGGCGGACAATTTTTGTGATTATGGTACGATTCTATTCAAAATTGGTATCTACGGGTTTTCGGGGTCGGAGATTGTGATTTTTTGTCAAATTTCACCAATAAATTGGATAGAAATTACTAAATTAGTTATTTAATATCATAAATACTAAAAAATAAAGAATAAATAGTTACTTTTTTTTTTAAACAACCTTCCATAAGTTGTTAATAAAAACAGAACTGAAAAGTAAAAAAAATTAAAATAAAGACAAGCTCCTATACAAATGCACTAAAGAGGTAAAAATTATTTCTTTCATTGTTTGATCTAGGTTATTCTGTGAGTAATAGGTTATCTTGCGCGGCAAGATTTTGAATCTGTTACCTACAGAATAACCCAGATGCAGTTCGCTATTTTTTCAAAAAAATAGCGAACTTTTTGCCAATGTAGGTCACCTGTTTGTGTATTGTTTCCCAATGTATGTTACAGAAAAATATTTTGTTTCCAGTAAACCATGTATGTTTTTATATAAAAAAAATAAATAAAGAATCGAAAATGTCCCCGGCCAGGGACGAAACGTCTTCTCCTACGAACTACTAGAACATTGTTTTCAAAGAATCCAAAGCCAAAGAAAACCTCCCCAAAAAAAAAAAACTCAAAAAGGATTCATGAATCAAACAAAACTTATATATATATATATATATATATATTTATATATGCACTCTGTCTGTCTATTCTTTCGTACACGTCATAGATGCGCGGGACTTTGTAAACACAACAGAGTGTGTGTATATATATATATATATATATATATACTCTCTCGACTTCGTAAACACAACAGCGTATAGGTTAGAACACGCACGGCTTGCTAAATACATACGCATTGATATTGTAATATTGAAATATAATTTGCTTTCAAATTTATCAAAGTTATGACGCGTACACTTGCTGAACACACAATAATGGAGAGATTATAACGCGTATGACTTGGTTAGCACAATAGTAAAGAGAGGTTATAATGCGTACGTGCTAAAAATACATAAGCATTTATCATTGTCTGTATAAAATCTCTACTTACCTAACTCCATCAGCAATATCCGGAACTTGTGCAGAAACACTGTCAGGATTCATTATTGTTATTATTTTTTATTATTTATTATGTACAAAAAACCTGTATACAATCAACAAAAATAATCGTCGCGACACCACACTGTTCAATGTGAAATAGAAAGACGAAAAGAAAATAACTGGCTTGCTTTCTATGAGAGAGAGAGAGACAGACAGAGGAACACGCGCACGCCGCACGGCTTATAACCATAGCAAAAGTCTCGTTACAACTTTTGGTCTTAATTTATTCCGTCTAGCCCTCTTTCGCAACGCGCGATAAGGAACTACGTTCCAAAAATGTTTGTCCACGTTATATAAAATTAACATGATTAAAACAAGATATCTTTTGTAATACTCATCAGTCGTCTCAAATGGATTTCGCGTTAAAAAAAGCGTTCATTGAGATTATGGCAAAGAAATAGGAAGAATTGCCATTTTTCGAAAAAAAGCTTTTTCAAGAAAAACTATTAAACTTAACCATAGAGAATACTTGTAGAACCTCTGTTGGCACTTCTCGTGGATCAATAATAGACAGGGTGTTCCATTTGAAATGATAAAAAATGTACGACAGCGGCGTACTCGATTCCTTATTTTTTTTTAAAAACCTTCTAAATTTCTTATTTTGCAACAAATCCCGCAAACTTTACAAAGTAGACCCCACAAACCCTATACCGACATGAAGCTCTTCAAAAATGCCATGCAATGATGCAATAATATATAGGGTGTTTGATTGAAAAACTCGAGTTATTGCCGTTTGTAATTTGCCATATTCAAAAAATCGTAGTAGGCGATGGAACATCGTCTCCGAGTTCAACTCCATTTCAAAACATGCGCGAAAGCCTAAGGAATCGACTGGAAAAAAGTTGGTTGAGATATCTCAAGTGGTTCTGAAATTATAACTTTTTCTCTGGGCCTATGCACGACGCTATGTTGACACATAAAATGGCATAAGCCAAAAACCATTATAGATAAGTCTAAGAAACATGAGTGCGTTATATCAACAATTTATCAGCAAATCCAAAAATGTAACAGACATTGGGGGTTGGTGTTTCAAAAAACAGAACACAGTTGTGTATCTTATTTTCGGACAGCCTATATGTAAATAAAAATGTTTTTAGAATGTGCCTCATCGTCGGACCTATCGTCTAAAAAAAAAGTCGATAGCTTGAATAGAAAAAAAGTTATGGAGCTTGCACTCACCCCTGAGTCATCCATAAACAATAACCATCATCAATTTTTATTGTAATATTGTTATGAACTTCTGTGACTCACCCATGATTATTGCATTCTCACCTGATTTCATTATTATATCCTCATGTCAATAAACATTATTATTATTATCGTATCAAAGGACGAATTTTGTCATACAGATAGGAAGTTATCAATATTCAAATACAAAAATGGAATTTTGACCCGATGGTTTATTCGCATCGAGTTTTCAGTGAAATACATAATAATATCAATGTGAATTTGTGGAATGTATATTTGAGCAGCTGCTGTGGCATGCAGCCAAAAAGTTACCTCGTTCAAAATAGATTTTTTTCACCTTTTGTGTTCGTGTAACTCACATGTTTCTGATGTCCACGTCCAAAAAGAGTGTCTCCGATTCCTATATTTCAGTCACTTGGAAATGTTTCACTCTGGGATATTAATTTATTTCAATAAACTAATTGCTGAAAAAAACATATTTTATGAAATAGTATCATTGTATGTCTACAACAACAACTCTGACTACAATTGAGTAAACCAAAAAAAATTGTGTGCGCTCGGGAGAAAGTTCCTTTACGCCGCTCGCGGTAGTTGTTGACTGGTAGAAATCGTCGCGTGAGAAAAAAGCGTTATGCCTCCTCCATGCGACTTTCTCTATCTATCTGTTTCCTTCTATTATATACGAGTATGTATGACAACTACACTTGGTCCTGTCAGAATTAAATGTCAACGCATTCAATTTCTATATAGGGAAATAGGAAATGCAAAATTTATGGTATAAGGGATTTTGAACTCACTACATGCAGTGATTTGAAGATTGAATTCAAATATACCTTTTTCAGCATGTTAGAAAGCCTCAGTTTCTCAAGTAAGGCAATTAATAATTCAATTGTGTCATTTTGTAGTTGGTAGAGCTTCAATGTGCTCCGTGAATTTCCTGAAATTCAGTAGTTTAACAACCAAAGTGGTGAAAAAGTGATTCATAAACTCCTTCGTTAACTCAAAAACAATAAAACAGTGTGCTGAAGGCATTTGCCTAAAGAGAGTGAAAATAGTGTTTCTAACACGATATCTGGCAATTGGTAAACTGCTGATGATTGTGACCCTTAACAACGCCGAGTATGGGAATTTCGTCCGTATTGGTTCGCCAGAGTGGAAAAGTGAGGTTAGTATTTCAAAACCCACGAATGTGAAAACAATTTCGCTTATAAAAAGTGAAAAGGCACAAACAACCACAGCTGTATTGCTGGAAAAGTTCAATAAATGACCCCCCAATGGAAGAATCCAGAGATGGAGGTGCAGATCGCAACAAAAGTGTGGATACATTGAAAGTGCTGAAAGTGATCTGAATGCCTAAAGAGAGTAAAAATTGTGTTCCTAACACGATATCTGGCCATTGCAAAACTTCAGGCCATTGTGACCCTTAATAACCGCCGAGTACAGGAATTTCGACCGTATTGGTTCGCCAGAGTGAAAAAGTGATAAAAACAGTGTGTTGGCAAAACTCACATCGGAAAACAGCTGTTCGATACTAGAAGCCGAGGAACACCGAAAAAGATGCTATATAGTGTATCATTTTCCCCCAAGTAAAGACGAAAAACTTAAAAAACTCAATGAATACATTTCTAAACATAGGGAAAGTGTGAAGAAGAGTAATATTAAACCTAATGAAGAGACTGGAGAGCCAGGCATCGGGTCCGATGCCGAAATGACCGCCCGAGCCAAGGTTAGCGCGGAGAATGAAAACATTGAAAAAAGTGCAAAAACACTAAGTGAAACAGAAAACGAAAAGAAAGTTGTGAGTGTAACCCATTTAAATGTGGGGAATGGAGAGGGGTTGCGGAAAAGACGCTAAAAAACTTCTGTCCAGAAGAAAAATTTTATTCACATCTTTAGAACTTGGTATCACGTGACGATTTCTACCAGCAAACCGCGAATCCGACCATAATCACAAAATTCGTCCTTCATCTTGAGGCCGCCATCTTAAATTCATGTATTTCGACAAAAATTCCATGATTTCCGACCCTGAAAACCCCCACATACCAATTTTGATTCGATTCGGACCATAATCACAAAGCTCGTCCTTCATCTTGAGGCCGCCATCTTAAATTCATGTATTTCGACAAAAAATTCCATGATTTCCGACCCTGAAAACCCCCACATATCAATTTTGATTCGAATCAGACCATAATCACAAAGCTCGTTCGCCATCTTGGAGCCGCCATCTTGAATTTATGAATTTTGACAAAAATTTAATAATTTACGACCCCGAAAACCCCCACATACCATTTTTGATTCGAATATGACCATAATCACAAAACTCGTTCGCCATCTTGGAGCCACCATCTTGAATTTACAAATTTTGACAGAAAATTCATAATCTCCGACCCCCACATTCCAATTTTGAATGAAATCTGACCATAATTACAAATCTCGTTCGGCATCTTGGAGCCGCCATTTTGTTTTTTCTTTAACATAAATTTCATAATGCATTGTCACCGGAATTATGACCACCTGCCAAATTTCAAATAAATAGGACCACTAGAAGTCGGTCAAAATTCACTTGATTCAAACATTGCAAGGTAAATAAAAGCTTGTAAAAAGAGACAGAGAGAGAGAAAAAAGTCGCATGGAGGGGGCATACCACTTTTTTCTTACGTGTCGATTTCTATCAGTCAACATCTACTGCAATCCGCGTAAAGGAACTTCGTTCCAATAAAAAAAATGTGTGTTCACAATGATTTATAACACTTTCATTATCAATTACAATTGTAGTCCATTCTTCCATTTGATTGGTGTTTCAAATCAATTCAGTGTCAAAAAATAATTTTGTCTTGGTTTTTCCTCCTGATCTATTTACGGAATCTAACCAAAGTTGGAAGAGTAGTGAAAAACTATGTTACGGTTGATTCGTAACTATCCTAAAATTACACCAGTGACGTTCGACATACGTTTCTCTGAGTAATGGTCATACTAAATTCCATTGCAAACTCGAACACGAAAATAAGAGTGAATAGCTAAAATTAGAATGCTAAATCCGAAGTGGAGTCTGCTAAAATTAAAACTTCGGCAATGTCTATATTGAGATATTGATTCTCTGTGAATTGTTTACATTTTCGTGATGCTGTTGAAACTGAACAGTTACGCGAAACATTTCGAATTACTATTCTAATTATACAGACAAGCAGGTCCCGTAACGATACGAAGAGATGTCCGAATAATGTTGATGAAATCAAGTGATATGATTACACATGTGTCAATGCATGCTAATAACTATTGGGAATTCAAAATTAGATGCCAGCGCCAGAGTGGCAAAAATACAAACCAGACATACGTACATTGTTTGTCTGTTGAGGTTATACACTTGTGTTTGGAGTTTTTCTTAAAATATTTCTATTTGGTATTATAGTTTTAGTTTTTTTGTGTTATTCATTTCAAGACTCTAGTGAAGTGTGTATTTGAATCTTGAGACAATAACATTTGCGAAAACTCACTTTGAAGGAGACAAAGTATTTTCTAATCTGCTTGCAAAAAAAATATTTTTCGGAGTTTTTGGACAGCTTAGTGAAGTCATCGGGAATTATTGTTATGAATTATTTTGAAGAAATGTTACACATTATTTGTGAATGTCCGAATTGAAAATAAAACTAACGAAAACAGTTTTATTTTTATTTTATTTAAAACAAACAAGATGGTATGAAAATGTGTCCTCATCACCTAGATATACATATATATACTCTCTTTTTCCATACTGTAT
The DNA here is from genome assembly GCA_018342105.1 of Gonioctena quinquepunctata. Lineage (NCBI taxonomy): Eukaryota > Metazoa > Arthropoda > Insecta > Coleoptera > Chrysomelidae > Gonioctena > Gonioctena quinquepunctata. Next base: position 381,972 of record JAFIRS010000240.1, on the reverse strand, counting down.
GAATAATCTCTTTGATCTCTTCTTAACTCTGTTTGAAAGTTCTCTTTTTCATTTGTTTTCTTGGTCACACACAATACAGGAACATTTTGGGAAGGAACTGTAATCTTCTTCAAAATCCCAAGAGCCCGTCGTCTGTCTATAACTCATTCAATCCTAGATTAGTCTACACCAGTACGTTACATTAATTTTCTCACGAAAAATGATAAAAACTTATTCCAGTACCACGGGATCGTTTTGCTTTTCCCAAGAGTCACATTGAGGTACACAACAATAATTATTTGAACTAGAATCACTTATTTTTTCACTCGAGGACGTACAATAGTCAACAGAATATTCACCTGGTTAACCAGAATTTCATTGAATGTCAACAATCACAAGAGATTCGACAAGTTTTAAGTGTTCAATGGCTAAAATCATGTAAACATTAATATTTCGAAAAGTAAACAATGTGTCATCACCTATATATACATGAATAGTCACTATTTTGCCATACTGTATGAATAATTTTGGGTATGTTGAATAATATCTTTTTTTTCTCTTCTTAACTCATTTATTTCCTCTTCACTCTCTTTGAAGGTTCTCTTTTTATTTATTTTTTCTTGGCCACAGACGATACAGGAAGATTTTGGGAAGGGACTGTATTCTTCTTCAAGAGCCCATCGTCTGTCTATAGACTCGCTGAATCCTAGATTAGTCTGCACCAGAACGTTACGTTAATTTTCTCACGGAAAATGATGAAAAGTTATTCCAGTACAACGGTATCGTTTTGCCAATTGAGGTACAACAATAATGGTTTGAACTTGAATCACTCATATTTTCACTCGAATACAATAGTCAACAGAATATTCACCAGGTAAACCAGAATGTCATCAAATGTCAACAGTCACAAGATATTCCACAAGTTTTAGGTATACAATGTCTAAAATCATATAAACATTAATGTTTGGAAAAATAAACAATGTATTTATGTTGAAAAGGGAAACATTCTCAATTGAATAGAAATATTTTTCTGTGAATTGAAAATCCACGATAAAAATAAGATACTTTTGTATAGTTTCAATAATCGACACTAGAGGGAGTATCCGTTATTTTGAATTCCTAATTGAAAATGGAATTTTTTGTCCGACAAAATATTGAAATTAATACATTTGGAATTTGGTTTGTACAGTTTTTTGGAATTTTGGTTAGCAATGTATTCTCAATTCATACTTCTTATTTTTCGTCTCTGTTATCCATAGTATTTTTCTTTCATCTTTCATGTCCACTTTCTACCTCTCTTTTAGAGCCTATGCTCTCTGTTTGAGTTTGAATAGTTTTTTCTTTCGGCTCTGTTATTTATCACCACCACAAGATAAATATTATTTACCACAAAGTTTCAACATAGCTAATTGTTTGGCTTCGCATAAAACGTGATAAAGCTCGTCTTCGTCTCGACTGCCTCAAATCAACTGCAGAAAAATAAACATAATATCGAAAAAGTCAGAAAAATTTGCTATTTACAAGTCAACTTGTGGTTTTTCTCCAAGTTTTTCACATAGGCCAAACATTCAGAATGTTATACAAGCGAATATACGAACATAGAGGTTTTTGAACCCCCTTATATTTAAGTGTGATAATAAAAACTACTAGTCTATCCAGTTTCCGTTTTCGAAAATAAATCAATCATTCGATAGTTTGAATCTGCTTACAGTAAAATTTATGGATATTGTAAAATTTATATTTCTATAAACATTGCTTTTTGATCGCTTAATTCGTATCTTTTTCGAAATCTATGTGGTAAATTGCAAATGAATGCGCGTTCTCTTCGATTTATTTGCAGATTTAATTTGATTTAATTGATGCAATAGAAATCAAATCAATCAAAGATATACACAATTAAAAAACTAAAAACACATCAATATATTACATCCAATTTCGACAATAAAATTGCATTATTAACTCCATTACAACAGTAAGAACTGAAATTTTAATCACAAGTGAATTATTGTGTTTGCATCGATATTCGCGTTCTTTTCGTGAACGTTTGCTTCTTTCAAAACGTTCATTTCAGTACTCTGTGCCCAGCAATATGAAGTTCTAAGCAGCGAATAGATCACTTTTAACAACTTACTGGTGAGGTTACAGGTTATGAGAATGCCATAAATAATCCTTTTATTTCCCCTGTTCGGCAGAAGCTCTGATTCTCCACCTCAGAATATTATTTGAATATATTTTTATATCTGGGTAAACTTCGATTAATAAAACTGTCCGACGAAAATACTCCAAAAGAAACCAACTTCGATGTCATTTACAATTTAGAAATGTCAAATGTCCTCAGTGCACACGGAGTAAGTTGGTGTACTCTGGTGCGATGTAACCATGAATAAGGAAACAGAACAGGCACTTTTTGTCTGATCTAACCACATGACAGAATAGTGAAATGTATTGTTTTATGAGTAGGATGAGTTCTGTGAACCACAGCTACATATCAACGGGAAGTTATAAAAAAAAATTAAAGGTGCAGTTTGATATTTTAATAGGAGAGAAAAGAAGTTGGAATTCATCCATTTCTGTTCCTAGCTTCACTGAAAAAACTCGTGGGTGGTGATAGCCAATAAACTATACCATCCCTACACAAAGAAGGAGAACAGCTTTGCTAAGAGGTGAAAATAACTTCATAATTTCTAAAAGAATTCAAGAAATTTGTGTTTTAGTAAGTCGAACCCAATATAATTAAATATAAAAGACATTTCCCACAAAGATATTTTTCCTGTTGTTTGATGCTATAGTTCTACCAGGTTGTGGATCAGATTCTTTCAATCAGAGTTTTGTAATCAGATCTTTGAATCAAACATGAGATCAATCAATACACTCAAATAATTTATCACGAGTTGAAAGAAGAAAGACGCCACTAGAAATTGCTAAGTGAAAGCTATGTCAAGAAATCATTAATGTACAAAGTAGACTGGCGGAATAAAGTCTCCTATAGGAAGGAAGAGAATCGAAGGATCCCTAGAGCCAAGGAGGGCCAGGAAGCAAATATTTTCTTCTATTAGATTAAACCAATTATTGGTATTGGGATGCAGAAGAAGAAATGTTACGAGACTCAGTGAACGGACTCATTGCAACGGAAACATGTAAGATAAATGCATTTGATTGAATATTCGAACATGAAAAGTATATATATATATATATATATATATATATATATATATATAATTGAAATTTATATGATTCCCGTTTTACTGCAGTCACTGACGTTCAGAGATATTGAACACTTATTTTAAAGATGAAAAATTATTACTTCTCAGCATTCAATTGATGATATTTGCTTAATTTTTTTTTGAACCAGCAATTAAAGTTTTATTTTAAGGGTTCATAGTTTCATTATGTGTTTCTTGTACAGCGAGTTTATTTGCAGAAATTGATAGAGAATAAGTTGGTTGAAAATTTAACAAACATTTTTTTATTTGTATATTTTATTTATGTTATATGTCAATTTCGTCTTGCATATTTTCATCTGTTTTATATTTTCATCTATTTATTGACAATTCCAAAACCAAATCGAAAGAAATAAAGATTGATTGATTGCAAAATGGTCTCTTTACTCTTTTTTTTTCTCTTCGAATCGAAAGAATATTTCACGAATGATTTTGAACGCGACTCATACATTAATCTGGTTACACATCTTTGTACGGAATCCAAAAATGTATTTCGGTCGATTTCTCCACCGCACACGAATGTTTGGCATCGGTTCTATAATCATCGCAACCCATCCAAAACATCGGACTAAAATATACGCACAATCACTCCGAAGTTGCGAAAATAGTGACATCACAAGTACATGTTGATCGAGCAGATCCGAAGTAGGAGATATATCATGAAACGTTCCTGAACCAATCAACAATTATCATGAGGTAAGTCCAATGTTGATGTTGGGTCACGATAAACTCTGGTAGAAATGATATTCGAATCCTTGAGTCTGTCGGAATCATCTCGTGTCATCATAATGCGCACTTTGATCAATTATTATTATTATTGCCAAAATTGCTAATCTTCTGCATCAGTCCAGATGTCGGGTTGATATAAGATAGAATAGAAATTTATTCATACTGAGCAACAAACAGAATGATTTCCACTTAGATGAAGGACAGTTTTTTAAAGTTTGCAAGTGATGGTATTCACATCTTTCGGATTTTATTTACGATACAAACTTTTCTGTGATAATGTTGAATTTTACTTATGTGGGCCCTTTCAAAATATCAAATTTATATAGAAAAATTTATAAAATAAAAAAGATGAGGAAATACCCTTACTTCCTCATCTTTTTTCATCAAATACCGTAAAAACTAATTCCATAGATGAAGAATGTAGATACATATCATATACAGCAACTTTTTGACTATCTATCTTTGAAATGTGGTCGATTCTAGAAAATTATGGATCATGTTTTCAATGGCGGAAACGCTTCAAGCCAAAAATATGGCGTCTGTCCCATATGGGACGTTCAAGTTGCATATTCCTGAAATTTCAACTATGAGAACACATAGACTTTGTTTAAAGTCGAAAGTAACCTTTATTCCTGACTTTGAAGTCAATTTTCTTCATCTTGGTATTTCAGACCCTTTCACATTGTGGTCACGTGATGAAATACAAATTTGTTATGGGATGTTTTTTCATGCGATATATGTCTATACGTTCCGTTCTCTGGTTGAATTACAATCGTGGATAATAAATGTATATTGTTGTTATTTGATTTTCTGAGCAAAAACACTAAAATTATCATTTCGATTCCTAATACGCAGTGGAAATAAATATTATTTTCTACTGCTTGTGATGGTAAAACCAAGTATCTCTGTCTAGCCATACCTAGTTACTCAAAGATAACGACATATACTACAAATCCTCGTGATAACTGTTTTTCTGAAATTTAACATCAAATATCAGTAATGTTGAAAATAGTACGCGATAAGTGTATTCAATGCACATTTTGTCAGTTACAAAGTATCAAGGGAATATTATTTTGCCGAAAAAATGTTTGATCGAAAGATTGTTGATCTCGAGCCAAAATTTGAATTCGATAATTCTGCTATCGTTTCTGCGCCATAAACAAACGATGCGAAAAAAATGATTTTACGATAATTTTTAGTGACAGCTCAGGAAAACATTACATTATTATAATATTAAAGAGCGCGAAACCATGCGTTTGTCTTTCCAAAAAATCGAATCAAACTTCCGTTTATGAATTTATTATTTTCGCGAGCACTGTTTTGATACAAAAATTGTTTGAATTAGCAGAACTTCCTAGTACGTCTCAAAAAGACTCTTCATTGTGGCATGAGTTGCGATACGGTCGAGTTACAGCCTCAAATTTGCATCAAGCTGCTCATTGAAAATGTGGGGCAGAACGTCTTCTTTCAATTTTATTGCAGTACCCGTCACTGAATACTGTATGTAGTTTTTCATATCATCCTTCAAAGTGAAATGCGACGAGCATCACAAAACCACTTTTCCCCTTTTTTCTTCGAATGGCATGCAAAAAAATTGCGGTATTTTTCTTGTTGAATTCTCACAACCAGACACATAACAACAACAACTTATTTTGAAAATTACACTATGAATAACGGCAGCAACACAGAGGATCAACGGGCCCAACAGTATTGTGACATCACGCTCTCTCTCCAAGGTCATGGAGGCGTTTTAAAACTCGGTGTTTTCAAAACGCTGTATCATTCTCAAAAATTGTTTAAGAAACGTAGGAAAAAAAATTTAATATTAAAGTCGTATGCGTAGATTCCAAATATTCAATGAAAAAATTTCATGTCCCAACCTAATTACGCAGAACGAAAAATGCTACACAGAAAGGAGTGACGTGTCCTGAAAATTATCTGGCATTGACTATCAATTCTGTGCAATGCGGCCCTGCGTGACACGTAGCAAAACGAAAGCAAGAAAATACTACCTTTCTAGGAGACGACGATCATCGATGACGTAACATAAATAGCTATCGGTGCCAAAAACCGCGTGGATATCTACCCACCTAATTAGCAGGAAGGAAATTTCGCGTTAGCCGTCGCCGCTTGAAAATAAAGTTCAACCTCCCAAGTAGGACGAATCAGTGTGCGAATTGTGGCCCACACATTAGGTGTCGGATTGATATTTATATTATTGTTTTTCTTATACGGGGTGAGTGCTGAGTTCAAGTTTTTTCTGGATGTGTCGTGTTGTGACGAGTTTCAAGGCGATCCAACAAGGTTTCAGTGGGGAAATTCCGTTTGCCTAGGTCAATACGGTGATGACTGATGGAGCCACTTTCCCGTCAGTCAAATCTGAAAGATGATTTTCCCGATGAAACATAGAAAAATCACTCACATAGTCAAACGGACGGTTATTAGTGATACCATCTGTTATTCAGCAATGACAGGATTATATAATTCAATTATTTTTCGATTTCTCACTTCTGTCATTGATTGATATTCCAGGAGGTGACTATTTCATTTTTCTCATATTGATTTCTTATATAGGAATTGGTATCAAAAAGTTTTGGTTAGATGATATAGCAATGTTGCAAGATTTCCTTCCATTTAATTATTAAATACGCAATAATACCTTCAACTTACTGTACAATGCTGCCAAGAGAATATCTCAACGATTGAGACCACGTAATGGATTAATATTTAATTCTCGAGGTATTCCCTTGTAGAGTGCTAACAATACTTCCATGTGTCTGATTGAAATTTTTCGATGTGGTCCGTTGCCAAAGAGTTGCATATACTATTTTAATGAAATCAATAAGACAGGACAAGAGTTTGCTAACCCTGATCATGATCATTAATATTCCGCTATAAAATCAAGAAACACAAAGCAAAGCTGTGATGAATTAAATCAGTTAATACTAAAATTTAAAATTCAAGCTCCGCCTCTGGATAGTTGTCAAATAAGCTGACGTTTTTGTTAGTCTCCCTAATTCGACGTTTTTGTAATTGTCCAAGTTTTTGTACATTTAATAATTTGTGTATTGTTGATCGAACGTTCAACTGTTTCAGCAGCTTTTGGTACTTTAAATATTTTTGTACATTTTAATAATTTGTCAAACTGTTGTGAGCCGAACGTTTAAGTGCTTCAAGAAGCGAAATGGTACGTGCTTTAGGTGATAAAGTGGCAGCGATCCTAATTCTTGGTGAAACTGGACAAAATATTCATGCAGCAGAACGCATTTTTAATGAGAGGTTTCCCGATCGCCCCGTTTCGAGGACTTATTTTAGGGAGCTTCTTCGTGAGTTTGAAACAACGGGTATTATTAATGATGCGAAACGATCTGGCAGACCACAAATTTCTGATGAGAAAAAAATTTATATACTGGCAGGAGTAATAGTCCTACTTCTTCAACACCTCACGCTGCATCTGCCAGTGAGGTCAGTCGAAGTACAGTACACAGGGTGTTGAAAAAAAAACAAATTTCATCCATACAAATTAAAAATGGTTCATCAACTCTCAGACGACGACCCAGACCGAAGACTAGAATTTTGTGAAAATATGCAAACTAAAATTAACCAACAGCCAGACTATGTCAAAACAATTTGTTTTAGTGACGAAAGTACTTTCTATCTAAATGGAAATGTAGATACACAAAATGTGAGGTATTGGGGTGACGCAAATCCTCACCTTTTTCGTGAAACACATACCCACTTTTACCAGAAGGTGAATGTTTGGGCAGGTATCCTGGGAAACCACATCGTTGGACCTTTTTTTTTAAATACCAATTTAACTGATGAGGTTTATCTGGAGCTGTTGCAAAACGCAGTAGAACCGTTAATCCTTGAAATTTTGGAAGATAATCCAGATGAATTCGGCAATTTGGAAATATCATTCCAACAGAATGGTGCTCCTCCACACTATTACGGTGCAGTGGGACGGTATTTGGATGAGTAGTATCGTGGTAGATGGATTGTACAACGAGGTTCAACGAAATGGCCAGCTCGATCACCGGACCTCACACCTTTGGATTTTTTTCTGTGGGGGTACTTCAAATCGAAGGTTTACGCCACTGAACCGGACAATATTGACGTTTTGAAACAACGTATTGTTGCAGAATGTGAGGCTGTTTCCGCAGACACATTTGAAAAAGTACGAGAAGAGTTTAAAAATAGGATATTTCACTGTCAGGAAGTAAATGGAGGTCACTTCGAGCAATTTCTTTACGTAGATACTGATTCTTAAATCTGTAATTATTATCATACTGAATGGAATTTAAATTTTAATGTTTACTACTGAGCCATTAAAGCTACTTTCACATCCAATGGTACGGTAAGCTCCCAAAATTTTAGATGGTGGGCAGATGGAAAGCCAAATTTCCAGAATCGAATGTAAGGATCAATAGAGCTTTAAAATAAATGTCTGATATGGAATTTTTAATGATAAAATTGTGGGCCCAGTGTTTTTCCGGCAAAATTTGAATGCACAGAAGTATTTAGAAATGTTACAAACATTTTTATTGGATTACCTTGACAACCTTCCGCTACGAGTTAGAGCCAATATGTTTTTTCAACAAGATGGTTTTTTTTTTAATGTTCTGGTTTCCACGAAAAGGGATATCCTGTAATGTTCAGAGAACATCGTGGGAACCAAGGGAAAGAAGGTAGGAGTTGGTGTTCTTCTTAAATTTCTGGAGGTTGTATGCCTCGGGGAACACCTCCCTAGGCAATGAGTTCCAAAGCCTCGCTGTTCGTTGGATGAACGAGTCTTTGGAAAGTGATGTTCTGCAGGTCTCCAAAGTGACCACGAAGGGGTGTGATGACTGAACTTGACGGGTTAGTCTCGAAGAGACTGCCAAAGCAGGAACGATTGTTGATATTCCAGAAGAGCATCGCCCATGAAAATATCTATGAAATAGAGACAAATCGCCAACTTTTCTACGGTGTTCCAGACAAGTGAGCGAGTTTGTAAGCGAGGCATCACCGACGAGACGAATTGCCCTTTTTTGGACAGAATCCAATAGCCTCAGGATATGTTTAGGTGCTGCGCTCCAAATATGGGAACAGTATTCCAGGACAGGTCGGATCTGTGCCTTATAGATCATAAGCAGCTGAGTGGGGGTGAAATAGCTCTTGGCACGAAACAAAAAACCAAGTTTTTGGGATGCACTTTTGGCAATGGACCTCACGTGATTTTCCCAGGAGAGGTTATTGCTGATAGTTATACCAAGCATCGATATGGATGACTTCAGTGGTATGGTTACGCCTGACAAAGTTATGTTAGGCACAGTGAGATCGGCTTTTCTAGAGAAAAGACATGCTTGTGTTTTATTTGCATTGAATTCTACCAAGTTATTAGATCCCCACTCGAGAATTGTTGCTAAGTCCATATTTATATTATTAACATTTCTTCCTCGTTCATTTCTGGTTTCACGGGCTGATATAGGGGCCCTGGAAGAGAAAGCGGTATGGAGGGTACTATCATCGGCAAAGCTGTGTACTGGACATGAAGTTGCTTTCAACAGGTCGTTGATGTGAAGTAGAAATAGTGTTGGTGCGAGAATAGATCCTTGCGGAACACCAGCATTTATGAGTAGAGTGTCAGATGAAACTCCATCGACCACTACATGGAGAGACCTGTTTGAGAGAAAACTAGCAAGCAGAGAACACAGCTGAGGGGGCAAGCCATAAGACGGAAGCTTGGCAAGGAGTCCCTGGTGCCAAACTCGATCGAACGCCTTGGATATATCTAATGCCACAGCTAAAGTTTCTCCATACTTTTCAATAGATAGCTGCCATATATGTGAGACGTAAGCGAGCAGGTCACCAGTTGATCTCTGATGGCGGAAGCCATATTGCCTATCGTTGACAATTCCTGAGTCTTCCAGATATTTCATGAGCTCGATTTTGATGGCTTTTTCCATGACCTTTGAAATAATAGATAGCAGTGCGATAGGTCTGTAGTTGCTAGGTAGGGCCTTTTGCCTTTTTAGGACTGGCTGTACTCTTGCAATTTTCCAATTGGACGGAAATACCCCAAATTGTAAGAGTGGTTGAACAACTTGCAAAGAACAGGTGTTAGTTCGGGGCACATTTCTTGAGAACAATCGGCGGGATTCCGTCAGATCCACAGGCTTTGTTGGTGTTGAGACCCAGCAAAATATTTCTGATAGTACGTTGGCGAAAGGTGATCTCGGGCATGTGACTGTCAATAGGTGTAATGTTCGGGGTTGTTTTCCCGATGAATCCAGAGTGGAATTTCCAGCAAATAGGTGCGCAAAGATATTGGCTTTTTCCTGGGCAGTCGTTGCTAGTGTTCCATCTTCTTTGGTTAGAGGAGGAAATGAGCTGAAGTGAAGTTTTTTCCCACAGCTTTGGCGAAAGACCAAAATGAACGGGATCCGTTAGGACATTCAGCAAGTTTTGATCTTATTTTGGCATTGTGGGCATCTTTTGAGCATTCTATTGTCTCTTTGCATATGCCTCTAGCCTCGACATATGCTGCTCTGGTCTCAGGGCCCGGATTTTTTAGCCATCGATGGTATGCTGCCTGTTTGGAAGCCACAGCTCTAGAGCAGTTTCTGTTAAACCAGGTCTTATCTGACGATGTTCTTCTTTCGGTATTCGGTATGTAAGTTTGCATCCCCAACATGATGATTTCAGAAATTGCCTCAGCACATCGTGTTGGATCTACTGAAGAGAAACAAACTCTCTTCCATGGAAACGCTGAGAAAAACATGCGAAGACCTTCCCAGTCGGCCGAATTGTAATGCCACATGAGACGGGGTGGTATTGTGCAGCTCGATGGTAAATGGAAAGAGCATGTTGTGGAGATGAGGGTGTGATCAGAGTTTCCAAGTGGGGCACAAACTTCTATTCTATACGGGTCAGGATTGGTGGTGAGGAAGAGATCCAGTGTATTGGCAGACTGGTTGTTGACATCAGGGATGCGGGTTGGTAGCTCGACCAGTTGTTCTAGACCATGAGTGTAGGCGAAGGCCTCGGCTTGACGACCCGCATCATCTGTTTTGTTAGAGAATTTGAGCCAGGCAGCGTTATGTACATTAAAGTCTCCCATGATTATGGTTTCAGCTGTTGGATGGTTCTCCTGAATGTAGTCCAGTTTGAGTGATAAAAACTCAAAGAGGTCGTTATATGAAGGTTCATTAGGTGATAGGTAAAGGCAGCAGAGGAACTTAGTCAGTTTAGTATCAGATAGCTTGAACCACATCACATCAAAGTCTTTCGGTTCCAAACTCTCTTCACGCTGGCATGAAAGGTTAGCCTTAGCGTAAAGGCAGACTCCACCTTTGAACCTGAATCGAGAATGGAGTTCGTAACCAGGACAAAGCATATGGACCTTGTTGGTGGACGAATTTACTTGTGTTTCTGTTAGAGCCAGAATATCCGGTTTTTTCGTCTGTAGGTGATGGTGGACGTCATTGATGTTCTTGTTGAGTCCGCGGTGCATCTGTTCAATCGACTCTAGATGTGAGAGCGTGGCTAAATAGGGAATTCCCAAGTAAGTGGATAGGGCGATACTCAAATAATCAGTTGCATGCCAGATTTCCAGACGTAACTCCTATGGATTTTTTTCTGTGGGGATGCCTCAAAGTGAAGGTCAACAGAGAACGGCCTGTTAGAAATACATATTCAACATTTGGAGGATACAATAAGAAATTGTTTTCTGATGATTACCCCGCAAATGCTCATGAACGTACACAAGGAAATTCATAGAAGAATCATGAGGTGCATTCGAAATGAAGGGTACACATCGAGTAATACAATAGGAGTTCCGTTTAACATTATATTTCCATTGAGTTTGCTTTCTGGATACCTTAATTAAAAGTAATTGAGAATAAAGTTGTTCTGAGTAGCTTTTTGATGTTCACAGATCATTTATAGCATACGGTTATTGGTACGACCTGCCTTTTGACCTTGATTGCAACACAGTTCGATTGCTTTCAATTGATTTTGAACTGCAGATGTCATTTGTTATACCTCAATTATGAAAAATATCTTTTTTTTCTCAATGGCATCAAGAAATGAGATTTTGTCGGCACCAAGTTCGATTAATGCAATTTTCTAGTTGATAGTTGGACGGAACTTAACTTCATATGGTCATTCAGGTAATATTCAATGATATGTGTTCTATGACATTATAAATTCTCAAATACATAGGGTGGCGAATTAAAAAAATGGAAAAAATCAGTAAAAACTTGTTTTTGGAATAGGAGGCTGTTATTCTGAATTTTGAATAATCTTCAATTGTAAGTCATTTATTCGAAAAAACTTTTAGCTGTATTTTGAAAAATGAAGGTATTTTACTCTTAAGCTACTTTCAAATTATTCCACCTCCCTCGTATACGAATGGAGATAAATAAAATTTGGATGTTGCAATTTGAGTTTGAGCAGAAGCAAAAACTTTTATAAGGAATACAATTTTATAAGAAATTTGAATTTTTTGTTTCCATTATTTGTTGCTAAAAATCTGCCGGACATTATTGAATTATCACTCATAATTGCACGAGAGGTTTGTATTTTATCGGGTAAATTTGGGTTGTTTAATGAGAAACTGTTGCCTAGCAATTAGACGAGAAGAACTGTCAATTATTAAAAACGCGACACCGAAGGTGGAGCGTTTTTAGTTTGACAGTTTTTCGAGTCAAATTGCTAAAGATAACGGTTTAGAATTTGAACACGAATTTACCTGATATCAATACAAACATCGAGTGTAATTCGGCAGGACAATTCAATGAATAAGAAATTAAGAAACATATCAATGCAAACTTTATTTATGAAACATAAAAAATAAACACATTTTTATTTGAATGTACAATTATTAAAAACGCAGTTATTGAAATTCATACTAGGAACAGTGATGTCGCTGCGGGTGCCACAGCTAATCGTTACTGTAGTAGATGTTGAAGTTTTTTCTTTTTCCAAACGAATTGATTGAATAATGCTCGAATGATACTCTTTGTCAACTTGTAAGTATGGTTTTAATGATGATGAATTGCTGTGTCCCGTTATTTTTATTAGAGCTTGTTCTTCAATTCCGCTTTTACTCAATTCGCTAACTGCTGCCGCTCGATTTGGGTGATTTGTAATTTTGACACGTTTGACATCTATACCAATACGTTGTGCTGAGCATTTAGTCCATTTGGAAATTTCATTGATTCCAATCGACACATTCTTATACCAACCTTTAGAATTTTTCTTCTTCCAAAAGGGATTTGGTGTAAGGAATACTCTGTCCTATGTTATAAAAGTGTCTCGTTTTTTCATTACCTTTTTAAATAAACGTATTTTAGCAAATATCTTCCTTTAAAATATTAGGCGTAATCCATTTGCTCTAACATAATTTATTATTACCACCTTGTCTCTTAGAGGAATATACTCGATACGTCCACTTTCTTTTCCTTTATTTTCAATTTCAGATACGAAATAAGTGGTTTTGCAGTAAGCTGCTTCTCCTCCGCGCCAAGCTAATTCAAACGCCAAAATGTGATATAATTTCTATTGAAGTCCTTCCGTTTCATTTTCGTCATATAATCTGGCCATTGCAAATACTTCAGATTTATTAAGAGCTGATGCACTAGATTTTATCTTTTCGGGTTGTGCTTGTAGGATTTTACGCTAAGCATTACGTGCAGCTCGTGATGAATTAAACTGAACGTCAGTGAAAGGGTTAAATACAATATTGAATTCGTTATAATATTTACTTTGCAGCATTTTAGCGGTGGTGTTCCAAATTGTTTTAACTACCGCTTCTTTGTAGTCTTCTCCGTTGCCTTTTCGCATATTAAATGCCCAATCTTGCAATATTACATTCAATTTCTCGATGGAAGTATCTGGCTCAAATCAATATCTTTTTGAATCGCAAAACGTAAAAAATTGTCGCCAGATTGATGATTGCGTCGCAACTGTATTAGTAGGCACACAGGTATTAACAATTTGACTAATTTCGGCGTTCGTAGACTCACCGAATCGACTCATTGTTAGTGCTTGGAAATTCAATAAGTTGTTGACAAACATGTCAATTTTTTTTTATTGGTGCCTCATTTAACCCATTTAAAGCACGCCTCAGCGTGTTTAAATCGAACTTTAAAAAACGCGCGTTTTTTGAAGTTACCATGGCAACATCAACAAATCGAGAAACGTGAAGTCTGAATGACAAATTTTTTATTATTGATCTGACAGGAGTACCTTGTAACGTCAAATAAAATATTACTACCAACTCGTTCATTTATATGTGATACCTCTTGCTCCTCCATCCATTTGATGAACTTTCCATATTCTTTTTTATATATATATCACTGGATATTCGCGGTATTAACCGCGATTCTGCCTCACTATTAAAAAATCGATATTAGAATAATTCATTTTTGAGCTCTGGTGACAACAGATATTGATCTTTGATAACAAATTGCAAATGAATATCTGTTTTTCTCATTTCCATGACAACGAAAGGTATACTGATGTCACATCACGAATTCAACCATTTTGCATTATTAGTTCTTATTTCTATTTTTTGTAGTAATAATACCAGTATATATGATTTCAAAGTGCACCAATAAAAAAAATAGCGTAAAGGATTCGTGGATAACTGGTCTTGAAAACACTTGCTCTATTTCGAGCACTCCGGCTGCGCCGTCGTGCTCGAAAAATCGCGCGTGTTTTAAAGCCTTTTTTATCCACTTATACTTTAATATACTATATTTTGGCAACCAACACCGCGATAATTGATGAACAAATGAATAAGTGAAAAAACCACTAGTGCATTTGTCGCTGTAAAAGTTGCAGCTAACTTTTGCTGCTGTCAAACTGACAATTGCACTGTGGCATATGCGATTTTTTATACATGAGTTGAATTGTCAATAAAAAAAAACGGCCTGTTTCGGAAATTTATATTCATATTTTTTATTTAGCTAATAATGAATTTATGCTTTGGACGCTTTGTATTTTGAGTCGAAGATTAATTCAACTGAGAATGGATATACTATAATAAGGAAAAAGAATGAGAGAAGCTCGTTCTAAGCCGGTATCTTGTACTATTAAGAGTTCGAAATAATCAAGATTTTGTTACCGTAGCGCTCGTGCAAACTGATTGAGATTCCCTCTAGAACAGCATGGAATCACTCAGATAATAATGAACTAGCAGTTTACTTTGGATGTTCGAAGCAGACACAACATAAGCAGAAATATACGAAAAGAAACGATAGTGCGTGGGCGCCCTTCAATACTAATTAAGCCCAAACCGATCCACCGTTTAGGCTCGAAATAAACAAAAAATACCTAACCCACCACTCATTGCGAGCGACCTGCTATTTCAAATCTAGTTACAGAGTTAACCATGACGACGCCATGACGTAGAATTTGCGAGGGCGTCCAACGTGGGCTCAAGAAATCCTCTAACCAACACGTATGTCCGTCCAATTTCATTCATGTTTTGATCGCGCGAGAATACTGTATCACACGAGGCTGACATTTTTCGTACCATCGCGCCAGTGAAAGTTCAGTGATAAGTGCTTTCGATTGTTTTGTGAAGATTTTGCCGGTTTCGAGTGAGCTACGGAAATGAGCGGGAAAATGTGATAGGTGCTGAGGAGACATAACCTCGAAGTTTCCCGGTTTACATTCAAAGGTCGGTTCAAGAATTTTGTGGATATTTAGTGGTACTGCGAAGTGAAAAGCTCTTTCGAATTCTCGATTTGAACGGTTGCCAATGGTAAATGAATGTACCTGGATGTAGTTCGGTGTTTTTGTGATTATGTCACAGAAAAAATATCACTCGGGGTACTTTGCTACGTCGCAGTTTATATTCCAAGAGAGAAATGTAATAGAGATATTCGAAAATAATTGGTGTGGTTTTTCTAGAATCAGTCTGAATTGGAGTTACAAAAGGGATTACTGTCGGTGGCCCTTATTATGAACTAACTCAACCCCCGATTATATAAGAAGCATAAACCACCCCCTCCATATCAGAAAAACCCCGATAGCGCGGTCAGTCGGAAAGGTAGATTTCAGAATTTATTCGTTTATTCTGAAAAAGCCATCAATCAAGCTAACGAATATAAGTAATATTCATTTATATAGTTCAACTTTGAAATCGATAAATAAATAGAGTGGAGTTAATTGGTGCATTTGAATAAATTTCATTACACAAGTCAAGTTAGCATGGTACATGTGCGGTCCATAGGTATGGAATAAATTCAGTTTTAGCGTTATTATGTATTTGTTTAAAAAAACCTGAAACATGTCGATTTCTATTGTCAATTTGACAATTAACAGTATGAAAATATTACCCCCTTCTTGCCCCCCTCTGAATTATGGGCACCCCCAAAAATTTTAAATGAGAAGGGAGGTCGTGTGGCACCTTTTTCGCAAGGGATTTTCATTCTTTGTTCAGCAATATTGAATTTTTCAAATTTGGTGCAATCATAACAGAAAAAATATTTTGAAAATGTAAAATTTTGATATTTTACGTAGAATGGAGGAAATAATGTCAGATAATGTTTAGGAAGTATTTTTTAATTCATTTTACAATTAAATTGAATGTTTCAAATGACCACCATTCACTTCTTGACAATAAGCAAGTCGATCTTGGAATTCTCGTACAACATTGTAGGACCTCTGGGGTTATATTGTCAATTTCTTCCACATCTGATTTTATGAACATCTTGTTTATATTTTCAACAACTTAATTTCTTCCGTTATCCTAACTTTTGAATCTGCAATGTCGTCTGGTCTATTGAAATATACTTTTGATTTTGAATAACCCCAAGAAATAATCGAGAGGAGTCAAATCGGGGGATCTAGGAGGCCATTCAATCGTTCCACGTCTTCCAATCCACCTATTGGAAAAAACTTCGTTCAAGTAATCTCTAACAATACGTTCGTAATGCAGTGGAGCTCCGTCTTGTTGGAACCAAATTGAAATATCCATTGCATTTGGATCATTAATATCAGGAAAAAGTGTTCTTGATTAAGTCTGTAAAAAATTCATCAAAAAAATCCAGATAAACCTCACCATCAACTGTGCCTCCAAAAAAATAAGGGCCAATAATTTTGTTGTTAATGATAACAGCACAAACGTTAACTTTTTTAGGATATTGTGTGTGAGCCTCACACATCCAATGAGGATTTTATCTGCTCCAATATCTACAGTTTTGTCTATTAACCGTTCCATCTAAATAAAAAGTAGCTTCATCAGAAAAAACAATTTTGTTTATGAACTGCAAATCTGCTTCCATTCTGTCCATCATCAGTTCACAGAATTGTTGCCTTCTATCAGGATCATCCTCATTCAACTCCCGAACCATCTGAACTTCATAAGGATGCTATTTTTCTTTATGTAAAGCTCCCAATATCGATAATTTACTTACATCATTGTCGGCGGCAAGTTGTCTACTTGTCATATGCGGATTTTCCCCAATCGCTAACAGTACATCTTACTTTTTTCCTCATACAATTTAACATTTCGACCTGATTTTTCAATAGTTTTGTCCAGTTTCACGAAATTTTGTTGCTATTTTGCTAACTGTAGACTGTGAGACGTGTTGACCAGGGTATTTATTATTAAACATTTCATAAACTTCCTTTTGAATTCTTGTTTTAATACCGCATCCAATCATAATTAAAATCTCTATTCTTTGAGTTTCGGATAAATGAGCCATAGTTACATCAAATACACACACAAATATTTTTCAATACACTGACGTGTGCCCTTATAAATATCAAAATAACAAGAGTCTACTAGGTTGACATTACATTATTTATGTGGGTTTTGTGAATAATTTTTGGTGTCTTGAACGACTTTTTCCTGACGTTTAGCAAAACATACAAGAACATACCTGATTATTTCTTAGGGGTTATTTAGAATCAAAAGTACATTTCAATAGACCAGACAATATTGCAGATTTAAATGTTAGGATCACGGAAAAAATTAACAACATAACCCCTGAGGTCCTACAAAATGTTGTATTAGAATTCCAAGATCGACTTGCTTATTTCCAAGAAGTGATTGGTGGACATTTAATAAATTGTAAAATAAATTGAAAAATACTTCCTTAACATTATGTGACATTATTTCCTTCGTTCTACGTGAAGTGTAAAAATTTTGCATTTTCAAAATAAATTTTCTTAGTTATGATTACACCAAATTTGAAAAACTTAATATTGCTGAACGGAGAATGAAAATCCCTTTTGAACAAGGTGCCACACGGCCCCCCTTCTTATTTAAATTTATTGAGGGGGTGCTCATAATTCAGAGGGGTTGCAAGAAGGGGGTAATATTTTCATACTGTAAATTGTCAATTCACATAATAACGCTAAAACTGAATTTATTCCATACCTATGGACTGCACTTGATGTTACTAGGAATAGATTAAAATATGGTGGACAATAACAGTAGTCACAAGTAAAAATAAAAATAAAATAAAATAGATCGATGTAAGAACGATGTGCTGAAATTAATTCAGCATTAATATCAGCACATCGTAAAGTAAACAACTCAACCACTACCTTATTATGGATATACGAAAAACCATAACAAACCAAAAAGGTCCAAACGAATCCTATCTTTGAAGAGTTGTAATGTTTTTAATCCTGATGAAGAAGAGGATCCACCAGTCGAAACGTAGAAACTAAATTACACATGTTATACCAGAACAGGGTTGTAATTAATTTATGAAAGTCAGATCCACGAACTTAAAACCCAAGAAAAACAAGCCAAAAATATACCCTCAGATTCAAGAAATTACCAACAATATATATATATATATATATATATATATATATATATTCAAATTTATGGAATTTTTTGTTGTAGTATTTGGACGATGTTTAGGATTGACGAGTAGGGTTTTATTCCTAGTAGAATAATTGAAATAGTACATTGTGTATCTAGTAGTGAAGGCAATACATTCCTGGACGACAATGTAAATTGTTGGCCGAGGCCAACAAGCATTGAGTCTGGGAATGTGCTTTTACTACGAGGTACACATACTATTTTTTCTGCAATTGCAATCAACATTATCATAAATTAAGGAATTTTTATAAATGCATAACAATTTTTGATTACCATCTTATTGCTTATGAAATCGTTTCCTTGACAATCACTGTTTGTTTATTTTTGTAACAAAAGTCAGAGATTCACTACTTATTTTGGTTTAATACCTACTTATCGCTAAAAAATCTATGAATGCGCTTACAAACGTTTTATGGATTATTGCCAAGAAAAAAAGACGACATCCCGATCTGAAAATGTCATGATTGCATACTTTTCCAATTTATCTACAAAGTTGAAGGCATCTACGTTATGGTCAAATTACTCCATGCTGAGAGCTACACTTAGTATAAAGGAAGATATTGCAATTACATAAAATATTCGAAATCACGTGCTTTCCTGAAACGTCAAAGTGACAACCATAAATCAAAGAAGTCAAAAGTTTTGTCAGACGAACAAATTGAAACGTTTATTACTTAAGCACCATCTGATTTTATGAACATCCTGTTCATATTTTCAACAAATTAAGCACCAGATTATATATACTTAATGAATGAGGTACGTTTAGAATGTAATAATTTTAAAATTACCTAGATATTTATGTAGTGTTCACTTTTTAGGTTGCCTTAATATTCAGTGTTGCCGGTGCATGTCGCCGTGATGAACTATATCAATTGAATTTGAATGACATAGAAGATTTTGGATCTAAGCTTTTGATTAAAATACCCGATAATGAAACGAACAAACCAAGATCATTTGTGATAAACGAAACTTATATGCCATTGTATAGAAAAATATGTTCCAGAAAATTTTGAAAGTTGCCGCTTTTTCTTCAAATATTCAAATGGGAAAGGTTGCAGGCAAGTAGTGGGGATACATCAGTTTGGCAAAATGCCTCAAATTGTCGCAGAATTTTTGAATTTGCCATATGCACATGACTATACAGGACATTGTTTCCGTCGGTTAATGCTGGGGCAGATTTAATTGCTTTAAAGAGGCGTTGGGGATGGAAATCCTCAACCGTTGCCGAATGATATATAGAAGAATCTTTTACAAATAAAGTAGACATAGCAGATATAATATTCAGAGGGGGAAGTGACAAAGAGAAATATGTTAATACTATTAGTATTATTGCTGAAGAAGAAAATAGCAATAACGTCGCTGACGATTCAAGTAACATAACAGATACATTTAGAGGGGAAAGTGACAAAGAAAATGACTTCTCAGGTAGAGTTCAGCCTATGTTTAATAATTGTACAAACTGCAACATAACTATAGATATACAAAAATAGTTATAATAAATGTTCCATATAAATTCAATGAATGTTCTTAATGTTAGTTGGTTGTTTGCGTGTATTTGTTTACTGTCTAAAATGTATGTAAAAAACCGGTAGGACCGATTTTTCCCGGACCGTTTTCGGAAAGTTCGTCCCTTAGCAACGGACTAAAATGCTACATTAGCGTATTTTGGGGTCTGAAGTTGCTCCGAGAAAGTAGGCATTATTGAGCGATTTTAGAAAAACAATATTGTTAAAAATCTAACTACCGCTATACATTGACAACTTGATATTCCAGGGGAATTTTGGCATAAAAACAGCAACATTTGAATTAAATAGGAATAATGGATTCAAACTTATGTGAGACCTGCAATGAACCATGTGACTTGGAACACATATTTTTCGGATGCTCGAGATACCAAGTACAAAGAGAACGTCTTTATGAAAAATTACTGAACTGTGATATATGGCCATCCTTCAATCTAATTTATTTATTAGTACTAAACAACCCTTCTATGTACAGTATTTTGTTGAAATTTTTGAGTAAGTGTAACTTGCAGTTGTAGGAGAGTCTCCTCTGTTGCTGCCCCCAAACCTCATTTTCTTCCCCCCTATCCGTGGTGTACCACCCCTTTGTGGTAGAAAGTCACCCTGAGCGACCCCTGGGTGTGAAGTACGTAACCTGACAACCCTCCTGACGCAATAAACAAATAGTCGATTAGATCTATATGGATTATGAGTTCGTTTAATAAATAAATAATGACTGGTTATATGGGCACCGAACCCATGGGCCGAAAAAAATAATATGATATTTGGAGTCGGGTAAGATGTCGTTTTAAAGCTCTTGGAATTCCCTTTAAAACCGTACTTAAATATTGAAATTTTGCCCGTAACTCTTTTAGAATTTTCATTTTGAACCTCTAATTACATTTAATTTTTTGAAAAGTCCTGTTGTGGTGACGTCCTGAATAGGTTGTATTCCTATGAAAATCTACCTAAAAAGAGCACCTACATTCAGGCTCATTCGCATTAATGTAGAAAACTAAAATCGACATAATACATAAACACCTACACTGGTTTTTGAATCACAGAAAAGTAATCAAAAACCAGGATGACAGGACACACTACAAACTGCAAAGATATACACAATCCACCTACTAGGCTTGCAGAACACTTTATTCATCCCTCCATACTTTTTGATTCAGTTAACATCGTCTGGCAACAAACAATTTTGAAAAACAAAGGATTATTTGACGAAACTTTAAAAAAAAAAACACGAAGAGAAATATCTTAATAAATGATCTGATATCAGAACTCAAACACATTTTCAAATATCAAACACAAATTCTAAATCAGACTCTATACCAGGTAGTTTTTGTATGTTTTTTTTTCAATGATTGTCATTGTTCATCCAAATATCTCTCAGGAATTATTTTTCAGCATGCATGTTCTTGAAGATGAAACAAAGTTAAAGTTATTACATATTTCGGCCATGCTACGGGAAAAATATGGTCCACCCAGAATTATAAGGTCCCATTTACCTCACATGAATGTATACAACATTACTTTATGCATCCATCCAGATGAAGATTTATCATATTCATACATAAACTGTTATGCAGAACATATAAAGTCCTCAGAGCACACCCTATAAATTGAAACACGTTTTTTCCAATACTCCATCGAAGTCAATAATAGCTCATGTCCTAGTGACCCATACCAATCAAATTAGATTTAATTAACTACATAGTTTTGTTATTGCCCGAGGATTTGAGTGGGCATTTCCTGGAATTGTAAACCTATTAGAAATATAATCTATAAATGATAGATATAAGTGGGAGAGTATTTCTTGGTATGTAAGAAAGGAATTCTCCCTTCACAAATCAGTTTGATTCTTGATGAATTTTGGCTCAAAAATAAAAGTTAAATGATAACAAAATCTCTTTTTTTTCGAAGTAAAGCAAACGATTGCCCACTGTGGCCAATTTATTCTGTAATACAGGTAACTATCCGAATAATGGTTCAAGATCTACTCAATAAAACTCAAACACTCACTGACTGACAAACAACGCATAGCTTAAACCGGTAGGTCAAGAAGCATGAAATTCTACACAGCTGTTTTTGAACAGTCGTTTTGAATCAGTTTTTGTTCGAATACGTTTTCTGCATACTCTACAATGCTCAGTTGATGGCATTGGAAAGACATACTTTGCCAAAGAAATGGCTCTATGTGCATTCATAGATATAGGGGTGCTTTCGTTAACACCTCACATGACTCCATCATCAGATCGCTTGAGAAAAGGAATATAAACACCTCACTGATCAGATGGATACATGCAATGCTGGAAAGCAGAATCATTGTTGTCGCTCTTGGAGAGTAAACGGTCAGAATGACAACGGAAAAAGGTTTTCTCCAAGGCGAAGTTCTATCGCCGTGGATAATCTGATAGTGAAGCCGAGTAGGGGTAATGTACAAAAGACCTGAGGCTGGAGCTGAAGAGACACATCGACCCTCTACAATCTACGTTTTCTAGAAGATATGGTCCTGTTTTTTTAGAGCATGATAATTTATGTTTGCGAATAATTATTGTTCTGATAAAATACTATTCTAAAATAGTACCGCCTGAATTTAAGTGTCTACAAATGTGTACCCTAGAAAAATATAGGCTTGATTGGTTTGATATATTGATTCATAGCATACTAAATTTAAATTCTGATCATTTACGATTCTGCTACTACCCGTTTTTAATATTGAATATTATATTATATAAGTTATAATTGAACAAAAAATATGTGAAATCCGCTGAAAATGACATAAGAGACAACAACAAAATTTTGGGCATTCATAAACAACAAAAAAGGATCAACTGGCATATCTGACAGAATGACCTACGAAGGACATTCTTTTGAAACTCAATTCTCAATAGCTTTGCTGATTTTTTCTCCAAATCATACATTATTAGTTCTCAATCCGAATTTAGTGATGGTGATCCGCATTCACAAGTCCTGAACATTCCCTACTTCGAAAAAAATCAAGTGTTGGCAGCTTTGAAACAGCTGAAACCGATAATGACTAAGAGTCCCGACAGCATCCCTGCACTGATGGTCAAAGACTGCGCTTATGCCCTGGCTTATCCACTGACAAGCCTGATAAATATCTGCGTCAAAACTAGTACCATCCCAGACCTATGGAAATTGTCTAAAGTTTGCCCAATTTATAAAAAAGGGGATGTCTGATGTTGAAAATTTCCGAGCCATATCAATAATATGTAATTTCGCTAAAGTGTTTGAAATCCTCCTGTACAGCAGGTTATATCCTCGTCTGAGCAATCAAATCTCATGACTTCAACATGGTCGCTCGACAACCACCAACCTTCTCAACATCACGCCATATATTGCAGAGACTACTGATAGGAGCTCCCAAACCGATATCATTTATACGGACTTCTCGAAAGCGTTCGACAAACTTGATCATGGAATACTACTATCAAAACTGTACAGGTATGGCTTTTCTCAGACCCTCATCGAACTCTTCGTGTCATATTCGATGGCTTCAATTCTATTGAATATGCAGCTACCTCAGGTGTTCCTCAAGGAAGCAACCTTGGTCCTCTTCTCTTCAACGGTTTCATAAATGACATAGTTGAGGTCATTGACCTCAACTGCTTAATATACGCGGATGACCTAAAATTATTTTCTGAGATTAATGGGATAGAAGACTGTCTTCAATTGTCCCTTAACCTGAAACGCATTGAGCAATGGTGCTTCCGTAATAAGCTTTCTCTTAATGCAAGTAAATGTAATGTAATAAAAATTAGCCACTTTTATATCAATATCCAATCAACGACATTCCCCTCCAACGTCCTGTGACATACACCGATCTTGGTGTTATTTTCGACACGAAATTTT
Source organism: Gonioctena quinquepunctata (assembly GCA_018342105.1). Taxonomy (NCBI): domain Eukaryota; kingdom Metazoa; phylum Arthropoda; class Insecta; order Coleoptera; family Chrysomelidae; genus Gonioctena; species Gonioctena quinquepunctata. The sequence continues at coordinate 357,823 of JAFIRS010000240.1, read as the reverse complement.
CTATTGCCCCTCATATTGAAGCCACTCTGTGTGCTGCAAACAGAATATATGGATTCATTGCGCGTATCTCTAAAGATTTCTCCGACCCATCTACATCAGAAACGTTATACTATGCCTTCGTTAAATCGAAATCAGAATACACATCTATAATCTGGAACCCACATCATCAGTTATATATAGAGAATGTTGAATCGGTTCAGCGTCGCTTCCTCAAACTTCTCTCCTATAAAACGGACAACATATAACCACCAATTGGCTTCCCCCATGATTCATTGTTGGCTAAGCTGCCGTCGTGATTGTCACTCCACAATTTTCCTGTTCAAACTTATCAACAACCTAATTATTGACCCACATATTCTGCAAAAACTCAATTTCATTGAACCTTGACCATCGTCTGGAGTAGGCAACACGTTTTATTCACCAACACCACGAACATATCTTGAAATACTCACCGCTGCATAACATGTGTGTCAATTGTAATTCTGCAAGTTGTCAGATTGATATTTTTGACTGTTCAATCTCTGCGATTAAATCCTATTACTTTAGTTAATCTCGGTATGTGTTATTACTTCGTTAATTTGTTATTAACCGACGAAAGCAAAAGGAGGAGGTTCTCTATTCGACCCGTATATTTTATGTTTTTCCATCATATTTTTTTATGTATGATCACGCATAACTTTTTACTAAGGCGTCCGATTCCGATAATTCTTTTTTCAGTGGATAGGGTGTACTCCGACTTTGGTCCCATTTGAATTTGAAAGATGGAATCCACCCCTAAGGGTAGCGAAATGAAGGATATTGATCACTCACCCTCTGAATTCTGGTCCGTTAACCGATTCTATCAGGCATAACTTTGTACTGGGTTCTTCGATTTGGATGATTCTTTTTTTAATAGCTAGGGTATACCTTATATTTGGATTTCGGAAGGAATTAGCCACCCTCACGGTTAGAGAAATAGGGGATAATTGATTTTTCACTAGTGAACATTAGCACACACATACGTAGTTGACATGACAGATCGCTACTGACATTATTCTTGTTCCGTCAAAATCAGTATATTTTACGAGAGGATGGAATGATATACAAAGTAATGAAATAAACTAACCAGAACAACGAAAATAATTTATATTACAACAAATAGTAAAAGTGGATAATCATATTATTTAACTGGTAATAGTTGAAGTAAGGTGGGTGAGTAAGTATTTTGGAAGTAATCAAAAAACAAGTAGGTAGTAATTGGTAGATTTTAGCCACAAAAGTTGAAAATAAAAACTTTTAACAAAATTAAACCGACGAAATACGGAACTGAAAGTAAAAAACTTATTAATCAATTAAACCGACTAAGATCACTGAAAAGCAAAAATAAAATAAACCTTCTTAGTCTAATGATATTGAGCTCTAACTAATGTAAGTAACTGATTTTGAGTCGGCGCCAAACAAACTAGCAATTGAATTAGGTGAAGAGTATAATGATGGCAGCGAAATGCACGGCTGCGTTTTGATGACTTCTTTCATAGATAATGATCTTCGGTAATTGTTTGTTTGGCGCCGACTCAAAAACAGTTACTTACATTAGTTTAGGAGCTCAATTATCATTTAGACTAAGGTTTATTTTATTTTTTGCTTTTCAGTTGATTTTTTCGTCGGTTTAATTTTTTGTTAGAAAGTTTTTATTTTGTATTGTACTGTATTTGTAACTTATATTCCTGTTCCGTAGTTGGGTGTAACCTGTAGAATAGTGTATCAATAAATAAATACATAAAATCAATCACTTTGTTTGATGATTTTCCATTCCATCTATTTTTGTCGAATAAACATTTGAGTTATATTTTTCGAGATCGGATATTTTTCCTAGAATCCAGGAATGCTGGAATTGATAATGCAACCCTGAATTTCCAGAATAAAAAGTGTTACAGTCTTCTACCCTGTTATCATCTCCAACTGAATATTCTTCTATTAGAGCACTCCCTCGTTTTTTGTATTGTTTTGGAGGTTCTCCCGTGTTCATCCCTTGGTATGCTGATCGACGATTTGGATCTATTCTCTCATTTTTATACATAATGTTGATTCTGATACTCCCAAAGCAGGTTCAAGGCCAGCCCATCAGCTTAGGAGGAAGGGAAAGTGTTTTCCCACTGAGGCCTCAATCTTGGCCTGTTTCTTTACGGTATTTGGATAGTGCTGAGGAAGGATCTAAGTGTCTGACGGGAGCTGATGTTCGTTAATCCGCCTTATCACTCGTTCGTTAGATTGTCCTATGTATGTCCTTTCGGAGCATGGTATTTCGTATATTCCTTGTGACTCATTGGCTATATATGTGGGATATGTGAGAAAGTTATACATTGTGTTATTATTTCCTTAGGATTCTGCCAATTTTGTCGCTGGCACCTTTGATATAGGGATTGGAAGTCTATTGAGGTTTGAGAAATTAGAGAACGTTTGTTGATAGTAGATTGGGTGGATTCAGAATGACCTTTCTGTTATATCTAAGGTCAGAACCTCCACATATTTTTTGGGAATTTTGCAGCTATCGAAACCACTTATTATTATGTACTGCTATCAAAAGACTGACACATTTTTCACTGTGCCACTAACTTCATCAAAAGCTTCATCAGCTGACCTTTTTTTTTCATTTCAGGAAGAACCAAACGGAACCAAGGCTTCCTCCAAGTGTGCTATCTCACGGTATGGCAAACGACCCCCTCGTTTGCCCAGTCCATTTTCAAAATGTTAGCGCTAACAATGCGAAGAGAAGATAGACCACCAAGAGTGCCCGTGACAAACGCCGGTGATGAGTTCGTGGATATTTTACAAGTGCAGCAACTGCTTATAAATGAAAACCGCCGGGAGCAGGCGTCGTCGTCCAATCAGTCGAGGTTCTCGGACACGTTTGGTGCTCCGAGTTATTACTATGGAGGGTACCAACCGTCACATCAAGCGGCCACGAGTGTGGACGACTTGGTGGCCTTGTGGTTCTCGGGGTCGACAGCTGCTGGTGAGTGAAATCTCCAATAATATACTTTGATACTGAATCCTGGATTTCTCGATCATTATTTCGATATTATGGGTGGTTTGTATGGATGCTGTGCGTATTCGCGAAATATTTATGTAGGTCAAGAGGGGGAGGAGTGGGATTCTTCATTGAAAATCGGATCAAATGTGAGGATTGCCACACTGGTGTGCTTGATGGACTTCACCGAATAACTCACGCATATGTGGGATGGTCCAATGCGAGTTCAATTTTTGAAGAATACCAGCGAATTACCGAATACTTCCTACAATAGATGGACTCGACTTAGCATCCAAAACTTACTAGGACTTCCTTGATTACTCATTACTAATCTCGATAATTTGGGTGAATGGTCGGTCGTTATCTCAGCGTATACCCCGATGACATTTTTAATAACATATATAATTACATACCTCTCTCAATCTTCTTCAAAAGGGGACCAGGTCGTCTCTCTGCGTCTGGAATGCTGGGAATCTTAGGTTTTCCTGCCCCCGGCGTGTTTTGGCGTTCACTTATCACCAAAAGTCGCCCGTAACTCAGGTTAAGACTCCCCGAATTCCCCAGTCTTTCTCAAGAAAACGAACTGACTCTACAGATGGCTTTTATTGAGGAAATTAATTATGTGGATGAATCAACAACAATAATCGTAGTTTTTTTTCACGAGCAGTCGGACAATTTGAGAAAAACAACACTCTCAATCTACAATTTCATTGCCAACGTTTCGGCGAGGAATTTCGCCTTCTTCAGAACTACAAATTATATAAAGGACATATTTTTTTAAAAATTGCACAATTAAAAAACAGTTATTGTTGATGTATAAATACAAAGACACAACGAATAGGAGACCGATACATTAATATATGGTGATAAGATAGGTAGAGTCAACAGTAGGTTGGATAGAACTAAAAAACGGAGGGGTTTATTTCCCTCAACACATCATGAATTTTTTTTTTAATTGTTTTCATTTAAATATGTAAAGTTACTCCAACTATTACCATACACTGATGAGTTTACTAACCCCAAAGGTAAAGTGAGTGATGTAGATTGAGAGTGTTGTTTTTCTCAAATTGTCCGACTGCTCGTGAAAAAAACTAAGATAATAAATCCTCTGGACGTGAGAACCTAACATATAAATAACAACAATGATAATACAGAAAACAATTATAAACTATCTTAGCAATCGCAAGAAATCATTTGAAATATTATGAATCAAATCGAGGGCAAAATGAATTATTTGGTAACATAAAACTATATCAACGAACGTAACACAATCATAAATCATCTTAACAATATAAAGGACAAAATCAAGACTAGATAAAATAAATAATAAATTGAGTGAACTTTGTGAACAACAACTAAGTTAATTGCATAACACTCTGCAACCAATAATTTATGATATTAAACCACAGGAAACTCAGCTACTTTTGACAGTTGGAAAATTCAACATGGAACAAAAAATTCCACGGATTCTTGTGAACGAAATTTGGTAATCATCTGAAAGGACTCCCCCGTGAACTCGACTAGTTTAAATGATCGGAACACTAACTCGCACGTAAGCCCTTATCTCGATACGGAACTAATGAATTTTTGACTTTTCTCTATCCCAACCAAAAAGGAGAATGAGCTGTTGACTTGAATACAATTTCTGGTAAGTTAGTTTAACCCGGGCCACGATAAAATATCAACTGGAAATTTTTCTGCGAGAATTTCCTACGGGAAATTTATCTTCCTAAGTTCTTTGAGAACAAATTCCGATAAATAAAAATAATTTCAACCCCTATTTTACAACTCATCGGTACTTGAGTAATTACCCAACCAATGGGGTGGGATTTTGCAAAACCTCTAAGCCAATTCGTAATGACCCCTTCCACCAATTGCGAATCTAGTCGTGGGTGGAGCCATGACTGGATCTTCGTCATCCGAAAGGAGGCGCCCTCCGTTATTTTACGGTACTACTTCGAACTATGGAATTCTCTGTACTACTTCAGTGGTTTTGAACAAATATTCCTAATTTTCCTCTGAATTCTGACAGTGCCCATTAGTGGTCAGGCTTTACAAAAAGAGCCTTCGAAAGATCAACTTCTTGGAAGAACAGGCTTTACAAAAAGAGCCTTCGAAAGATCAACTTCTTGGAAGACAACTGACCAGAAACTTCCGCTTTCGAGGCTCCTGGGCATGTCATTGAGCCATTATGCTAAATACGTATATTCGTATGGGTGTCGACCTCTTCGCTAAAGAATCTAGATATCCCGCATATTCGTATATTATTGCTGAACATTGAATATTATATTTCAAATATAGACTTCCCATGGTCTGACTACCACGAAATACCTGATTTATGATAGGAAAGAAGGATTTCAAGCTTCTACGAGCGTTCATGCCTTGGACAAAAACAACTGTTTGAAAGGTTCATGGTTCCCGCTGCGCGTATTGCTCGCAAATGTAGATCTTTGTTTTCAAGGATTTCGTCTCTAACTTCTTGCACAGCTAGCCTTCGTTCCAGATGTCGAGGTTTCTCAAAACTGGGATTGTTCAACTCACTCAAATACAATTGTTTATGGCGTCGGATTTCTACCCTTAAAAAGCAAGTTTTTAGGACCCGAGTATGAAAATCTGCTATTGAACTCGGTGATATATTCTTCAGAGTGATTTCTCCGATTTTGTTACACAAGCATGCAAAACACTTTGGGTCTAAATCGAAATGAACCATATGAAAATGTTGTTAGGTGTTATGTACAGACCTTCGAAAAATGACTCTATTAAAGAATTTGTCGAAGACAAATTGATGGAAAATGTATCTTCATCGGGCTCTTCCCAAAATATCCAAGCCCATTTTTTTATTTGAGAATACTTAGTATTTCATCGTGCTTATCGAAGGTTCTCGAGAAGCTCATGTGTTCACAGATTACCTATCTGTAGTTGAAGTCATATGAAATTTCTATATGTTTCCTAATGTGGGAGAGTAATAAATCATTATTGAACTGTAAAACCGAGTCGTCTTCGCTGTATTTCATAGGCGTACGAGGTTAAATCTGAAGTTGATGTTATTGGATAGCTTATGAAAAACTAAGACAGGAATGTGCAAATAGGTATAGGGCATAATGACTGAAACATATCTAGAAATTTCCAGAGATCCCCAGAATGCAATAATATACTGGGTGTCCCATTAGAAAGAACAAAAGTTTATATCATAACTTTTTAATGCCACGTGCCATTGTTCCACTATTAACATTTCCTGGCGGTTCAAAAAAAATGCTACAATTTTCCTGATTCAACCATTTTTCTAGCTCTTTAAATAAGGAGGATATCTATTGGTCCAAATATAACCAATAACCCTGTAAAGTTGGTTCAAAGATATTTCGTACCAGCTTAGTGACTGTTAATATGATTGATAATATTTTGGTTGGGTCTTTAGTTTTGTTGCATACACTATACTCAGATATGTTCTTCTGTACCTCTCAAATGACTAAAATACGGAATTTTTTTAAACTATCATTGCAAGTTTACAATATAACCTTGTTGTCCACCCTGTTCAATGGGTTGTGTCACTGCAAATTCACATTTTATCACTCTCTCAAATTAGGAAACAGAGTATAGACTTTCATCAATATAGTTGAGATCATATGAATTTTCCAGTGAGGTAATACTTCTGATCAAATTTTATTTGCACGAAAACAAAACATTGTTTCCAATGGACACCAGTCTGGTTATTTCGACAACAAATTATTCAATTCCGCATTATACAAATTCTGCGATATTGCCTCAAATGAAAATTGTGTTTGTAAGCTATATTTCCCAGGTTTGGTAAAAGCATCGTTTTTGTAGTAAAGTGATTGGTATTGATGACAAAATTTGCATGATCCATTGATTACATGCATTACATACTCATTTTGTCAATTTTATAAATATTACTGCTACAACATTTTCAAAGCTCAGCGACAAAAAATTATAATTTTCCACGAGAATATTTCTATTACGGGTATGCCGAGAGATATTTCTCGGTGCGTATATCAACTCAATCATAAAACTACTGACAAGTCTAGTTATGCGCGAGCGAGAAATATTCCCGGACGATTTATTAATTGTAATAAAGTTGACCATTTTGAAGTCAAGTAGCCAATGAACTCGTAGACTGAATGGTGTTAACTTGCTGATTCGCAAAACGTGTCATGGAAGTATTAATGGCGCTCCTCTTATACAGGAAGTCTCACTTGATGAACAGCCATGAACATGGTCTCCGTGAAAGTGTATAATTTTTAGCTAGACCGTCTGTAATTTTGATCGTGGAGTTTGATGTTCATAAAAAAAATTAAATGCTGTTTGTATGTTCCAGAAAATGTTTTTTTTTGCAAATCATATGCCAGCTTGATTAATGATAATTTAGGAAACAACGACTCATTTTACGATTAAAATAGTTATGTAATAAATTAAACAAAAGAAAATTTCCTACAATTTATGTATTAACGTCATCGAAATTGGCAAAGTTATCACTATTTTTTTTCAATCCAAATTGGGGGGTATTCATGTTGAAAGAAGGGGAAACCTTTTCAATTGAATATTGAATTGAAAAACTTTTCTGTGAATTGAAAAATGTACGATTAAAGTGATTTTTTGTGAATATCTAACAGAAATCAACTACTTCCCCGGCTAAAGCATGGACATTGAACTACATCTGATAGATTATTGAAAGGTCCCCAACTCAAAAAAAAAAAGTCTATTCAATATTCAATTGGGAGTTTATAGATGAATTGTATATTTGTAGTAAACATCCCAATATACTATTCCATTATGGTTTTTTTATATATATTTCCGACAAGGCAAGTCTACTACAATCTCTTTCGACACTTTCGTGAATAATCTACTTCCTTCAGTTGAGATTTCAAATCTAACAGGATGCTGTAAATAAAACGCGTGATTAGCATCCAATCTGAGTAAATAATGAAGTGATAATTCTACTACAGGGTTGGTCGAAGTAAATCTTCAGAAACACCCCCATGAAAATTGAAATAAAATTAATAAAAAAAAATTAAGACAATCTTTTATACAAATGCAGTAAAGAGGAAAAAATAATTTAATTTGATTGATTACAAAAAAAATACAAGTACCCTAATGGGAAATAGCTTTGTTTGTACCCCATCAGCTGTTCGACAATTGACAGTGCTCAAACTGCTGATACAGCCGCCGAAAAATCTGGCATTCTCTTTCGTTCCTGGCATTATTTATAGCAGTCAAAAACATTTATAAATTCATATTAAGTCTTTAATTTCATAGAAGCAATAAAAACGTCGTGTATGCAGGTGCGGTAATCAATATTCTAGCTAACTACATTTTTAGTATTTTTACACAAGGAAAAAATCCCGAAAACATCAAGCACATTGAAGAAAATGTGTCTAAAGTTAGGTAGTCAAAGTATATATATATATTGTTATGTTATCTTATGCCAGTTGTAAATTTTAAAAGACTAAAAACCCACAAAAAGAATAATTACTAGATGGTTAATGGTTTCAAGAGTTTGTTTGTGAATAACTTTTGAAATTCTATGTATATTGTGAGCCTAGGTAGAATATGGATAGATAAAAATGTCAAAATACTATAAAACAATCAATTTCATACACTGTCAAAATTATTATAACTCATAATTGCTCAAAAGACAATAAAAAGTCTAAAGTTACAAAAATTTCAGGAATAAACAGTAATCAACACATCTATAAATTTGAAACATACAGTATATGAAACTGTAGCTAACAAAAAGTAGCCAATGATAGAACAGCAAATGTCTTTATAAAAATAGCCAATCAGGGAATAGATGGTCAGGTGTAAAATTGGAAATTGTGGGAGAGTAGCAATGAGATGGTATCAGAAGCAATTATTATTGAAATTTGTAAATAATGATAAGAGTGGAAAAATAATTGTATATATAAATTATGCAATATAAATATAAACAGTGAAAAGTGACAATTTAGTGCACCAATTCAAAAATTCAAATGAAAAAACAAGGAGAAAAAGATGTATCTAGGCGATAGAGAACAAAGCTTCAAGGAGATCGAAAATAAATTTCCAAGCGGATGCCACGCAAAAATTTTACTGAAAGAAAATTGGAATAATCCCATCATTTGGTGAACAAAACCAATATTACCTTAATGATAACATATCCACGGATCCAAATGCTGATTTCCGCATCTATATAGTTCCTGATTCATAGTATTGCAGTCCTGACAGCGATTGGAGAGAGGAGACATCCTGATTCATGGTATAATTAGAACACCAACAGTTCCAACCAGGTATAAAACTTTAATAGTGCTCTTCCGGTCCTGAACTATTTCACCAATAACGAATTTCACATTCGAAGAACTTTATGTCACTCTATTTTGAACAATAACAGAAAACTTCACTCTCACGGAAAAAGTGAGGTTCTGTTTATCTATCCATGATCTGATTCATTATTTTTATCCGTGAATATTTGTTTGATTCACCCTAGTATAAGTTATTTCTCGTAGGCCAGGTATTTTAAGTCTTCCTGAATAAAGGAGATAATTACTTTATGATATTTTGTTGTTTGTTTTCTCACAGTGATCAATAACATACCAAAGACCATTCAATAAACTGAAGTTTGCCAGCAGTGGCAGTTCTCTATTGCTTTGAACCGGCCACCTTGAGATAAGGGCGTACCAACTGTAGTTTAGCCGTGGTGAGAAAAATAATAATTGTGGGTAGCGTGACGAGAGAACAGTGACATTCGCTGGCAATTATTATTACAGCATACAATACAGGGGCAGAAATATCTATTTATATCATATCAATTTGGCTCACAAAGAATAGCAAAAATTATTAGCTATCTTACTACATAAAAACAATTCATTTTTCAAATTATCATAACATAATAATATATATATATATATAATATATATATATATATATATATATATATATATATATATATATATATATATATATATATATATATATATATATATATATATATATATATTACATTATTACTATTACATGTAATTACATGTACTGACTAACTGACTGACTCAATGACTGACGATCAACGCCCACACCAAACCGCTGAACCGATAAGGTGAGATTTTGGCCTCGTATATCTATGAATATCAAAAAAACCTTCTTAGTGGTTATAAAACCGTTTTTTTATATTCCATCCGCAAAGAGGGGAAAAGGGGGTGAGAAGGGGGGTTGAAGTGTCGTTAGTTTTGGAGTAAGAATCATAGAAATTGGTATTTGAAGTCTTCGTAACAAATAAAGAAATATGTGTTTGAGTGTTTTTGAAACGTCAATCCCAATAGGGGTGAAATGGGGGTTGGAAGTTTGCTTAGGGGTTCCGTTAGTTTTTAAGTTAGGGGCATGAAAAATGGTTGTAGCTTTTTCAAAGCTATGCTAGGGAAAATATGAATACATTTATCTGAGAAAATATCTGAGAAAGATTTTTCCAATCATCATCCTATCTATTATCTCATCTTCAAACAATCTCTAGTCCTTCCTGACCCCATGATTTTGTTCTATGAACCAAATAGTGCTAATGGGGCAATCTTTCCGCGGCCCAAATTAGAAAAAAAAATCTTTTAAAAATCCTCATATGAAATCCGCTTTCATGAATCCTCAGATTCTCCGAAGCAATGAAGTTTATGGAATTAAACAAAGTTTTCAGTAAACAGCCATGAAAAACAACAAGCTTGGGGGGATTTCATTTCCATTGGAGTTATATGAGTTTCATGACGAAATGGAAGAGCGATACATAGCGATGTTCAAATATTCATCAATTACGATTTCCAGATAATTTTTAGTTGTTATTTTCTCTATTGAGGGACAGTTATATAATGTATTTTTTGTGCAAGTAGGCTTGTGTATACCAAGAATTTCATTAAGGGGTTTATCACAAGAATTTAAAGGAAATGTTATTAATTTTGTCTCTCTCACATTGAAACTCAGTAGGTTATTCTTAAACAAAACCTGCAATTTCAATAGCTCCACTCCTGCACTATGGTAAATATCATGACAGCTTTCACCTCTGAATACACTAGTTTACATGATTTTTTACCCAAAGTTGAAACAAATGAAGTTGGATTATTTTGTCGATGTTTAAGACCTTCTAATGTATAAATGATTATAACATTACTCACCTGCTCTTCATATTGAAAACGAATTATCGCATTTGTATTTAGTGAAGAGTTTCACCTAGAATGAATTGAGTATTGAGACAACACAATGGTAGGTAGGGAGGGGGAAAACACGAGTGGAAACGATTGACAATAATTTTGCTTTATTTCCTCAATAAATAAAAATCCTATAATAGTTTTTTTTTTATACTTAACATTTTGAATGCATAATGTGAAAAAATGCATTGACGTAATTCAAAAACAATTAGATGTTTGAAAAGAGAATTGAATTATCTTTGCAACGATTTGCTACTTGACCCCCATGATTTTTGAAATTTTTAAGTTGATGTGCCCTCCCGCGCCATCTATGAAGCAACGCCTTTCATTTCAAAAAGTAATATCGGTGATATCATTTAAAACTGTTTTTGTCAAATTTTTCTACGTCGTCGAAAAGTTCAAAAGTTAACTGGGGGGGATATGAGTATTCGGTTCTTCTTCTCATTTACTAAACTCGCGGTTGTGACAAAAACCTCAAACCGCATTTTGTCAACCGCAAGACGCGGAATTTACGATACAATGTGTCAACGAAACCGAAGTCTTGATATCTGTTCCTGAGATTACCAAACTTATTTTTATAATCATATACACAATTTTCAATTCACCGACGTTCACAGTAAAAATGTACGGTTTTCTTTCATAAACAAAAAAATTAACGCCTGGAGGAGTAACATTTCCTATCATTGAACTGCTTGGAATGAATCCAGCGGAAAATAAAGCGCTTTAATCATTTGCAGCGGCTGAAAGTCCTGTCAACCGTCTAACACATCCAGTGTGAAAGCGGCCACATATTTGTTGGACGCACCCGCCGATTTGTTTGCATTTAGTGCGAGATGAAAACTATGTGATTTTTTTATAATTGAGATGTTGAATGTGGAGTATGCTGACTCCATAGTTTCGTTTGTTTTCATTAGAGTGAAATTGTATCGCCGGTAGTCGGAAACGAATATTAATGAGGATTTTCAGTCTCTCCCCCTTCATTTCTCAAAGAATCAGTTCAAAATTGCATATATTCAAATGTTTATTATATCCGGCAATTGCCGGTGTTTTCTCACGGCTCTGAGCAAGTCAGCTAAGGTCAGGCAGACATACGTCCTCAATAGGTGGTATTTTTATGAAATCTACCACAAATTTGTCTAACAAATTATTGTTACAAATGAATTATTTGAAAGACATAGGTTCTAGCGGCTGGTACGCAGGAAGTGAGATGGTTCCTAAGGTCTGGCGTTGGTACTTTTAAAAATATCTGATTTAGGGAATTGAGACACTTAATTATATCATTAACCAATTTATATAAGAATATTTCTGAGTCTACTCATGCCACCTATTGAGTGCACTGTAGATTCCATGAAAGGCATATTCGAGGTACCTTATGTTAGCCTCATATATTGGACACCAGGCTGCTGATGCATATTCCAATATAGATCTCACGAAACTTACATACACAAAGTATTCTTAGACAACAAAACCTTATATTTGATTGGTAAACGTAGTGTTTTTCTCTATACAGTGCTCGTCTAAAGTTCGTTCCCCTCCTACTAATTTTTGAACCACTTGGTATATCGCAACGAAATTTGGTGGGCTTAAATAGGAAATGAAAACCTTCTTTTTCATGAACAAATCACAGCTAAAAGTTTCAAAATGGCGGCTGAGCGCCATCTTCATTTTTTTCAAAATAGAACACCCCGTATATTATTCCATTTTCGAAATCTACTGATAATTCTGAACAGTTTTCTTCGAAACACTTTATTCCTAAATTCAATTGTTTTCGAAATATTAACGTTTGAAAACTGACATTCCGGTTTAAAATGAAGTATGGATTTGGGTCACTTCCGGTAAAACATTTTGCTAACTAAACGTTGTTATTCATTTGTAGTTAAATCTCTCAATTAATTCGACTAATAAGAGGCGTAAAGAGAGAAAATCTCGAAGCCTACGAATGTGTTCTGTAAATTCACAATCAAAACAAATTAGTTAGCTGAAAAATTATAATTTATTTTTGAATAACACCTCTATTCAACCACAACAATTATTTCATCAAGTGTTCAATGTGGCCCCCTCTTAAATCTTGACAATAAAGTGCCCTATTATAAATAGCTTCTCTCACGTTGATGAAAGTCTGTTCATCTAGTTCTTCACATCTATCTATTATTCTGCTTTCTAATTCTTCTATTATTTGGCATTCAGTGGCGTAGATTTTTGACTTCAGATACCCCCAGAGGAAAAAATCTAGATCCGGAGATCTTGGTGGCCATTCTGTACTTCCCCCGCGACCTATCCATCGCCCAGGAAAGTTTGTATAGAGGAACTATCTAGCCATGCGATCGAAATGGGGAGGTGCCCCATCCTGCTGAAATATGATTTCACGATTTTCAAACTCTTCCTGTTTCTTCAATACAATTTGTCTTATTTGAGGTTCAATTTCAGTTTCTAAAAGATTTCTGTAAAGAACTCCTGTAAGATTGCTTCTGATGAAAATCGGTCCAACAACGCGATTGCCCGAAATCCCCGCCCAAACATTCACCTTTTTAGGAAACTGGGTATGTCCCTCGCCAAAAATATGCGGAGCAGTATCGCTCCAGTATCGTCCATTCTGTTTGTTGACTTTTCCATTAAGAAAAAACGTGCATTCGTCTGTGAAACATACACGTTTTAGGAAGCCCCGTTCTCTTTCAATTGTTCTTGTTAATCACTCAAAAAATTCAATCCTCTGGTCTGGATCATCCTCCGTGAGAGCATGCAGGATTTTCATTTCATAGGGAATGAACTTTTTTTTTTAGTACTCCTCGGACACTTTTTGAACTAACTCCACAGGATTTAGCAACTGCAGACGTCGACTGAGTCGGCTTGATTGCCATTTCAGCAACAATTTCTACCTTTTTTCTTCTGAAAGAAGTGGTCTTCCTGATCTTGGAGCATCTTCCAGCATACCAGTTGCTTGGAGCTTATTAAAAGGTTTGCGCAAATATAACTTCGAAATAAAATTCTCGGGAAATCTATCATTAAACATACGGACTGCTAGATGATAATTTCTTTCAGCTTCTCCAAATATCAAAACTGCTTCGAATTCATCGTCTAAACCACGAGCCATGATCACACTTTTCATAAAAGGATTTAGGCGCTCAACGGACTGTTTGACAGTTAGCAGTTCAGTGTGACAGTAAACAAGATGTTACCGCGACAACGAGTTTTTCCAATGCAAACTTGATTGAAAGCAACATTAGTGTTTTTGGTTGGGTTTGAAATGACCAAAATGTCCTGTTCAAACGTTAATATTTCCAACACAATTGAATTTAGGAGTAAAGTGTCCCAGAGAAAACTGTTGAGAATTATGAGCAGAATTCGAAAATGGAATGATATACGGGGTGTTCTATTTAAAAAAATTATTGAAGATGGCGCTCAGCCGCCATTCTAAAACATTAAAAAGTAGGTTTTTATCTCCTTTTCAAGCCCTCCAAATTTCGTTGCGATATACCAAGTGGTTCAAAAACTAGTAGGGGGGAACGGACTTCCAAACGAGCACTGTATGTTTCGTGAATGAGAGTTTCTGATCGAAATAAACACCTAGTTCTTTGGTGAATCAGTTTATTCGTGAGTGAGGAATTCAAATGTAACAATTGAGATCACACAGGTATTGAATTTGGAAAGCTTTGGAGTTTGCGGCAGTCTTCAGTAGATATTGATCAATAGGATTTTCATGTCATTGATGAACATTATGGAGAAGAGGGGCACAGTTCCGAGCCTTGCGGTACACTAGGAATTTATGAAATTTTTTCAGATGTGTATCCCTAGTACTGGACAAGTTGGTGGACAGATAGGAGCTAACTACTAGTCGTGGAAAGACCGAAAAAATCATTTAATTCATCGACCGCTCTACTGAGGTCAGTTTGAGTGGGAATTGATCTTGAATAGCTTAGCGAAGTAGCAGATTATAGTTAGGGGTCTATAATTTTGGAAATCGTTTTTGTCTCCTTTTTTATACACAAAGGTTCCGAAGATGTAGAAAAAGATGGGGCTTTGAGACTCATATTGAAAATCTTCATCGGCGGTTTAGGTTTCAGTTTTTTCATGGACGCGAGAACTTCAGTTTCAGTGACAGAGAAAAATCCATTAAAGGCAATATTGACAGACTGTCAGTATCACTGAAGATTTTGTTTGTGATCCCATTCACGATCAGAAAAAACATTTGGTAATTCTTAGACGATTATTCGAGGATCTTCCATGATTTTGTCATTGTATATCATTTACATAAAACAATTATATTTTGAACCATTTTACTGCTGAGGGAAATAATCTTCTTTATATCTGAACGATTGAAGTTACTTTCAAGTAACAGTAACGTGAGCTTCTTTGAGTTGTACATGTCGAGAATCAAAATGAAGTCCAAACAAACACTCTGAAGTTATTAAACGATTCCCCTCTATAATCGTCCTTGCAGTTTGCATAACACTCGCAATGTAGGTACTTGAATTGCGAATCTACCACTCCCGATGCACTCACTGATACATAGAAGGCTCCACACATGCAAAATGAATATAATCTCCACTATTATCCACGGTGCATTGCAAATTATTCAATATCAACCGGCTAATAGTTAATGATACACTTAGGGAATCAATAATTCCTCATCGGATGCGTACTACTTAGCATACCTTGTAATGGGTGTTATTAAAGTGTTACCAGTATTTTTGAAAACTGTTTACTTAGTGGCTCGATGCAGTAATGCTGAAATAATAGAGCTGTTGGGTCATTATCGTGAACATCAAATAGAGGTTGAGTTCATTCAGTGTCCAGCCATTCCTCTCGTTTGACAAAATAATCAGAAGTGATGAATGATCAAGTGAAACGCCCTGTTGGTCAATAATTATTGCTTTGTCAGGTTGAGATTGATGCTCGGAAGATGAATGGAGAAAATCGTAATTTGCCTTATTCATTCAACTTCCAAGTAGGTGCCACGTACTTAATAAAGACTCTAATGACGACCCCCCTAAAGAATCTAGGGAACTGGCCATTTTTAGAAGAGATTAGAGGAATTGGAGTTATTGACTGAATTTTTTGTTAATACCTTACCCTATTTCCACTCTATAAGTCCGAAAAATAAAGGCGTGGAGTTGAAAAAAACCCTCATTTAGTATGCAAAGTCCATACAGAGAGGCTCGTTCAAATTTTGTTTCAGAACCTTTATAAAAATAGCAAAAGAACTGGTTTCTTCATTCGCTAGGTTGTGCCTACCGGCACAATATCTATTCAATAATAATAATAATAATAAAACGGCTTTATTCATCATTTTAGTTAAAAATTAAAGAAAGGTACAGAGTGGCAAGGAATAATACACAGAGTCAAAGATGATGAAAGGCGAAGTGTCAGCAAGAGCTGTTTTTCAACTTAACCATGAAGAAAAAATAAAATGAAAATGAAAATAAAAAATAAAATAATAAAAATAAAAACTCCAAATTTATATATTATATTTGAAATGAAGATAGATCAATGAGTTACCAAATTGAACAACAATGGAAAAACATTATAGTAAATTCTACAATAACATCCAAAATTCGGTAGCAGTCAACAACGTCTTAAAGAGAACTGAGTATCTCTTAGTAAAAGTTTCAGCGTTTTTTTGAAATTGGATAGCGTGTAAGACCTAAAATCATTGGGTAGCTGATTGTACAATTTGGCGGCATTATATGAATAACTTCTGGTAAAGATTGCAGAGGAGTGAGGGGGGATAACAAGTCAGTGTCTATTGCGTGTTCTAAGGTTGTTTATAGACGAAAACATATTCAGCCTTTCGAACAAATATTTTGGAGCTTTGGCTTCAAGCATTTTGTGGGTGAATGAGAGTATGTAAAGAGTCCGAAGATCGTCCAAACTCAGCCAGCCAGAGTTTTCCAGTACAGCACTAAAATGGTCAAATTTGCGGATACCGTAGGAGAATCGTATACAAGAGTTTTGTATTCTCTGAAGGCGATTTTGGTCGTGTCTAAGGAGGGCGTGTCCGTAGATACTATCACAGTAAGACAACTTTGACGTAATCAAGATTTCACATAAGGTGAGCTTCTGGTGCTTAGAAAGTAGATGTCTATTTGGAAATGATTGCCTGGGTTGGTTGGTTGGTTGGTTTAAGACTGACGAGCCAGAGACAGGGTTGGCACTTAGCTTCCCTTGACACTGCGACCAGCTGGGGTCTATTGTATCACTCTGTCGTCAGTGGTTCCTCATTCAAACAGGTTTGTGCCTTTCATTAGGTTTAGAAGCCTGTTGATAAGGTTCTTCGGATTCATGCCCGTTTCCGGGCCGATCCCTCCAAAGATTCTGTGTCGCCCACTACTTAGGGCGTCACAGTCGAATATTGAAAGACAAGAGTTAGACCCGAAGCCTCCTCTTGTCTCTTGATGACAAGCCATTCTTCAGTATCTATCCCCATGTTCTGGGTTTTGATGAGCTGAAGGATCTTTTTGGTTTCCATTTTACCAAATGGCTTTGGAATCCACTCTGTTTCCGGGAGTTTCTCAGTAGGTGTTCGACCATCTGCTGATCCCTCCTCGGTTAGGTTTACGGTTTCTGGTGCCGAGTGTGATTCAACTGGAATCTCCTCGACTTCCATACCCGCTATCGGTGTTGGGTCTTCTTCAACTGGAAGTTCCCCAGGGTTGTTTGTGTAGGGGAAAGGGTCGTCCACACCTGCGGTGCCCCCTGCGCAGGTGTAAGGCAGATTACTCTGGGAGGTCGCCATGTATCCCAGAGGCTCCGTTTTTTTATACCAGACAGGCTCAGGTATCATCCATCCCTCGGCACGGGTCGCTTGACGCCTTGGATTAAGCCATGTTGTGGTGGCATTTGGTTTGAGATTGACTTAGAGATCCGCAGGTTTTGACCATTTCTGGTCATTCCCACTGGATTTTCCTTGTCAACCCCGTTATCCAGCGATACCACTTGGAGGTAGCCACCTAAGTTTCCGCAACCCATCTTCATCTCTCGTAGGAGGTGAACATGTGTTGACGCAAACTACTCGCCTTGACATAGATGGCTAACGTGTTTTGAGAATCTTAGAGGGGTGTCAATCCATAGTCCCACATTTTTGCCTTCATTAACTATAGGGATTATATCGTTTCCAATATTAATTTTCAGTTCATCACGAACTCCCTCCAATTTCTTTGCGGACCCAAAAAGCATAACTGTGACTTCTCAGAATTCAAACGTAAGTTATGAGCTGTGGAAAAGTCATTTAAGTTATTCAAATCATCATTCATATAATTTTGAGTAGCGGTGAGATTAAGACTATTGAAAGAAATATAGAGTTAGGTATCATCGGCGTAGTAATGTATTCTTGCATTTTCAATGATTTAATGGAAATCGGAAATATATATGGAGAAGAGAAGAGGTCCTCGAATGGAACCCTGGGAAACACCAAAATCCACATTCAATGAATCTGACTCGATGCCATCCAAAACAAGACGTTGGGTACGATTGGTTAGATAGTAAAATATAAGATCTACGGCCCCGTTAGAAAAACCAAAGTATATGAGCGTGGAGCAGAGTAAGGAGTAGTCTAAGGTGTCGAATGCTTTGCTATAATCTAATAATACCAAACACGATGTTTGCCCTAGGTCCGCTGCTTTTAAAAGATCATCCGTGATTGCCATTAGAGCAGTTGTAGTACTATGTAGTATGTAGTATTTGTAGGAGTAGACAATTGTTAAGGGATTTAAAATTCTGACCAGGCACCTTTTAGTGGTATATCTTGGGGTATAATTTCTGGTTGAAAATATAATGGTGAATATTCTATGTATATGTTTAATGCAGCAGCTTATTGTCAAAAAAATCATTTACAATAAGTATATACAGTATTCACAATAACTTACCACTTAAAAATGGCAACTGGTATCAGAGACGGAAGAAGATGAATCATCTTTATCAATGTCAATAACAACTGGACAAATCAAGAGTTCAGAAATGTTTTCAATTTTCCACATAGCATGTTCTGCGGTAATAATATGGTCAATACTTTTTTTCCAATTGTCGCTGTCCACTTCACTAACCGCACATTCAAACAATAACTGAATATCCTTCATTTTGAAAGTCGTATTTTTCCGGGCTACATTATTTTTCACTTGCGCCCATATTAGTTCTATCGGATTCAGCTCGCAGTGATACGGGGAAAGTCGAAGTACTTATATTTCACGTTTTTGTGGATTCGAGCGATACACTAAAGTTCAGTGGGAAAAACAATGTTTTTTGAGCTCAGCCACTCCAATAGTTTGCCTTTAGTCCAATTGCTTGTGGGTAAATATTCTTGAAATCTAGAATGGTAACCCGCATTGTCCATAACAATAGTAGACAATTGACTATCTTCGTGATAGTCACCGGTTCGTTTTGATACAAAAATCCTCTTTCCACAGAGCATTCTGAACAACCTATATGAACGATTATTAATCTTTTACCCATGCTTGATGGTGGATTCAAACCCGTTGACAATCCTTCGACGAAGGCTTGCCTTCCGCTCCTTCCTTCGGGCTTGTTTAATATTGCGTAAATAGTCTCTTCTCCAAATCGCAATATCTGGTTTATCTAACAGTACAGATTGTCTCTTATGTTTGGTCTGGTTGAAGCCGATTCGTTTTAAAAATTTTTATGATGTCATTTCAATGAAAGTTGGGAAATCCGGATCAGCTTGAACTGGAGACATAATTTTATCCAGTGTGGGAATTTTGCTTTCTAAGTAAAACGCATGGACTTTACGCCTTAACCTCTGCTTTAACGATTCGTCTATCGTGATCGGTAATCGACCCGGAGATGTCTTTTCTTTCATTAATTTATGGATGGTGGACTTCGCTATACACAACATAGCAAATGCTTTTGTAACAGTATCAACCACACTTTTGTTCGAATTTTGCAACGAAATCAAACAGTTTAAAATTAATGTTTTTTTATTTAGAGATAATGGACCCAATTTTGGCCGTTTTGATGGTCCTTGTTCAGCATCCATATTACTTGAATCTTATTTTATATACACAAGCTAAACACAGAAGCGCACACAAATCATTTCCAGAAAGCACTACCAGCGATACCGAGTACCTGCTACTGATTACAATTCTAGCTTGTAAGCAATTCTTACCATTCTTTCAGTACCTACAGTTATAAAAAGGGCTGATCTTTAAAATATTATGGGTTTTTCCTAGCAGTTCGTACTTATACCTACCTGGATTTACGGAATTACGGTACGTCTATGGAATCGATGCATCTGAACGGTTTATTACTCCATGCCTTTATTTTACGGACTATAGTTGTAATTACAGCTGTTTGCAGACACAGCGCTAAAACTACCAATCGAATTATCAAATAAATTCAGTTGAATTATACTGCATGAATCACACAAAATATCATCGAACATTTGTAATCTAAAAGTGAACTATAACTAGTTCATAATTTTTCCTGCGATGAAGAGAACGTAACTACAACTTCAATATCAATGAAAGGAAACATTGTGGCATATCAGACAAATTATTAAATTAAAGAAAAAACCATCTTCAAGAAGGATTCGAATCCACGACCTCTAACTCTCTAGTCAGATGCTCTATATGAAGACATATAGGTTCCATGTGCATATTTGTGGACCGCTCTTTCCCATAATTTAATTTTAGTTCAAGGAAGGTAGAGAAGATCTCGAGTACTCATCAGTTGCCATCAAGACCAATCAACCTTCCACCCTCGACGTGACGGTTTCAATCGAGGTTCTGGAAGTCGATCTCCAACCAATGACAAGATTTTGCCAACTTTATAATATGAAGCAGAAAATTGCGTCTGTGAAAAATACATGAAAGGAAAAATTGTGGCATATCAGACAAATTATCAAATTAAAGAAAAAAACTATATTCAAGCAGGATTGGAACTCACGACCTCTAAGTCTCTAGTCAGATGACTTACCAACTGAGCTATTGAAGACAGGTTCCGTCTGTGATTTTTTAGATATAAAATTCCAAACGATATATGATTTGAAAACTGACTGTTTTGTTTTTGGGCACATGTTGTGAATAGACTTCATGATTTATATGTTTTAGTAATTTCAAATTGTGTTACAGAAAAGTTTCCACACCAGATAATAATATTTCTAATCAACTTATTGTACAAATAAATTATTCCAGACAATAATCAATGTTGAATACAGCACTAAGTGACCATAAGTTTCAAATAGCATCAATAGATATTCAGTGTTGGAAAAACAAATTGGATACAAAAAAATGTTCACCAATTACAATGTGAAAAATATTAAAAATGATCTTTTAACTTTTGACACAAATACTTTTTTTGATGATACTATTGATATAAACTACGAATTTTTTTTAAATATCATGAAAATTCATTCAATAACAATTTGACCCCGAAATCTATGTGGAAATCGATAAATAAAGTTCTTTGCAATAAAAATCAACAAACATCAGATATCACTATATATATATATATATATATATATATATATATATATATATATATTAAACAACAACAAGAAAATTGAAGAAAAAACAGGATATGTTAACATTTTGATAAACATTTTGTAACAATTGCAAAAAATAAATATTATTATTATAAAAAGTTTAAATCGAATTATCACCCATTATCAGTATAATAATAAATAAGTCTTTTGAAAATGGAAAACTACCGAAAAAAATTTACCCATTTTCACAAATCACTCAAATCGATCAAGTGCTGTATCAAATCTTGCTAAGTCAGGTGTCCCGAAAGAACAGCTTATCAAAATGACTGGACATGCAAATGCTAAGTCACAAGGCCCCTATTTACAGTTGTATGAAGAACATCATGATAATTTAATCAACAACCTGAGACCTAAACCTTCTGGGATCCAAACTACAAGAGATATAAACATTATACAAGAAAATTCTACTACGGAAAACATTAATAATATCCAAAAAAAATCTGGTCATAATATAACATACAACTATTGCACTTTCAATGTTCATAATATGTATGTTACTGAAGATCAGTCAAACTCTAAATAATTTGTGAATATTTTAATATGTTTTCTATTAATTTCAAATCGTATTAAAATTTTATTGTCATTTGGCAAAAAATCTCGAATCAAGGAAAGTAGTAAAAATCGTTCGAGCAAGCTCTCGCGATTTTTTCACTCCCTTGATTCTCGATTGTTTGCCATGACAATAAAACTTTTATACAATTAAACATGTATTTATCGATAAAAAAATTATCTCTTATGTATTTACCCCCGAAAAAAACATCTACTACCGTCGGTAAGTGTTTGCATGTGTAAATATATGTGTAATAATTTATATTTGTCAATAAAATATCTTGGAGAGTATAAAAAGTATATTTTGATTGATTCATTCATGAATGAATGTGATTTATCTTTACTTCAACACTATAACTTCTGAATATTGCACTAATTTGAATTGACTTGAGGTATTAGCCAGAAAAGCAGTTGTTCTCTGATGGAAATAATCGAGACGTTTTTTCCTTTCCCTAGTTATGCTATCTTTATTCAATGGCATGCATTCAAATTCAACTCGCTTAAGAAATTTTCTATGCTTTAATTTTGTTTATTGGGGTATTTTGCCCAAAAGAGGCTGGCATGTGACGTACCACCCAGCGTTGGTGTAAAATGAATTAGTGTGGGTTTCGCAGCTTCCAAGTCGAACAGCAATCATCCGCGTATGTGTAAATATGATAGATATAACTTTTTCCTAAAAAGGTGATATTAGAATAGGTAACAATTACGCTATCAACGTTGGCGTTGAGACAACCATTTTGTTCGTGCATTTCTATGTAATTTGCATAATGTTATAAAAGATACCGGATGGAATGGATAGCTAAAACTGCCAGTCATAAATGGACGGGTTACGGCTGTTGATATGGGTCTATAGATACGAGTAGGATGTGTTTGTGGGGAGGTACTTCATACGATTTCTCCAGATACCGTGAAGGCTTTTATAATGTTTGATTTTGTACGTTCGATATTACCGAAAAAAATGCTTACAATATTTTACTTTACTATTATTTTCATCACAGACATACGAACAAACAGACAAGAAAGCGAGTTAATAAAAACGTGGTAATGAAATAGACATGAGTTAGGTTAAAAGTCATAAGAATAATACGTACATATTCACAAAATTGTTTATGTACACATATACATGTATACTCGCTTATACACTTATATGTGGATAAATGAAGAAACACGTTGAAAATGAGCACATCCTAAAAGTTAAATTTGCATATAACAAACTCATTCAAGGTCAATTGCAGTAATTCAGATACAAAATAGTTGGGCATATAAATGTACAACACACTATATTATAATTGAGTCAGTAATGGGTCCTGATGCAGCAAAAGAAACTACATCTAGACAAGGCTAATGATCATCCCCATTGGGTGAGGTTACAGAAAAGTGGCCTGAACATTATAAAGAACTAGATCACGAAAGCTATTCTTCACAGATTATCTGAAGCGATTTTATCTCGTCTATATTTTTTATATTCCATGGAAGAAGATTATACATTTTTGTAGCCAAATATATTAATGAAATAGAAGGAATGGGCAGTTTCAAGTTAACTTTTTGGCTAGGGATTCCCTCACTGACATCGTACAAATATTTATTTTTCAAAACCAAACAAAGTGTTTCAAGGATTACACTGGTCTGCAGAAAAACATTTTTTCTCCTCATTGTTTTCATGCATGATAACATCATATTTGGTGCTCTTAACACGGAATTTAACATGCTTATAAATACATCACATAGATTTTAGATACAATGTCCATTTAATTAAAAAACGATTTATCTCAGTAACAACAATTACAAAAAAGTGAAAAAAGACTACGGTCTAAGTTTTACAACGAAAAATGCTAATTGTACAGTCACAAGTTATAGAAATATCAGTATATTTATCGCATTATGGTAATATAATTCGAGTTATTTTGTATTTTTTTTCTTTTCATCGTTTCCATCGAAGTTTCTCGGCGAATCGACCAACAAAAATCAGCAAGCATTGCTGCTGACCATTTTTCATTGTAGCGTCTTTCAATATGCATAATATCCTGATGAAACCTTTCACCATGCTCATCTGATACAGCACCGAGATTTTCCGGAAAGAAATCTAAATGTGAGTTCAAAAAATGAATTTTTCTAACCTAAAATTAAATGGAATTTCTTATATCTTATATTTATTATTTCTGTTCATAAAAAATTGGATAATCTACACATATATAAATATATAATATATATATATATATATATATATGTATATATATATAATATTAATTTTGGGCAAAACTCACTAAAGTATTTGATATAGAACGTAAACAATTAAAAGACAAGTTTTCAACTAACTGTTGTAAAGTCACAATGTATACTGAGCAGGCGCATATGTACTACCATAGAAATCACTTCCGGCACTTTCCTTCTTTCTCTTACGACTAGCAAAAACTTATTTCGTATGTATATACATTGTTTATAATGTTAACGCATAAAACGAATTAAAAAAAAACCTAAATTTACGATATTTTGGAAAAAAATTC
The DNA here is from genome assembly GCA_018342105.1 of Gonioctena quinquepunctata. Taxonomy (NCBI): domain Eukaryota; kingdom Metazoa; phylum Arthropoda; class Insecta; order Coleoptera; family Chrysomelidae; genus Gonioctena; species Gonioctena quinquepunctata. The sequence continues at coordinate 333,094 of JAFIRS010000240.1, read as the reverse complement.
ATATCGAAAAATCTAGGCGTGATAGAAAAAATTGGCCGTAGGAAACAGATTCAGAGCATCAAATTCTTCATATTTATGACATAATTTTTTGAAGCAGGATTTTGTTGCAGACCATTGTTATCAGATTCTCCCTAAACAGTGACCTGCATAACACTTGGCACGTTTGGCACGTATTGACTTTTATGTAGGACGAAGATTGAATTAAAATTGTCCAGGATACATGAATCCCAGAATGCTAGCCCATATCGAATATGTGATTCAATGAGTGCACGGTAAACCATCTTTCCTGATGCTATTATAGGCAGGGCATAACATCCTGATGAAATAATCGTTTAAAACGTGTTTTACATTAATTCTAAAGCCTGGAGGAATATTGGTTAGGGCATGGCTGGTATGCTATACAATTAGTCTTATTGATGTTGAAAGAGAGTAAGTTAGCATTACAGCATTCCTTGATTTTTTATATGTCTCTAGTCATCTTCAAATGTGGGCTATTTATGTTGTTGTAATGCCATAATATGGTTGAATCATCTTCGAATAGTAAACTGTCCGTCAGTTGTAATGCTAGCCGAGCCATGGAGTGGAGCAGAAATAATATTGGACCGAACATCGATCCTTGAGGAACTCCGCATCGCATTGCACCACTAGCTGATAACTTATGGATTTCAACAAGCTGTGTTCTTCTGCCCAGATGAGACTGTTCCCACGTATCAGTAGTAGTTTGGGCAGTAATATTTCGAAATCTACGCAGTCGAGTGCTTTCGAAACTGAATATTGCTGGACTCACCGATTCCGTTCCGTGTATAATTTTTTGCGAAATGTGCTGTTGTTCTTGTTGCTGAAACCCAAAGCGTTGAGCATTCAAAAAATTGTGCTTCTTTATGAAATTCATTAGTCTCGTTTTTTTTTCTCGGATGCTGGTTTCGTCGCCAGCTGCACCTCAGCCTCTTGGGCTTTTTGGGCTTTCCGTAACTCTAGTCCCCTGTATAGTTATTCTAATCCCAATTGGAACGGCAATAAAAATAAGAGCACTACGAAGAGTGTTCATATGCACTGCCCGGCAAATGTGAAATTTATATACTACCAGTGTTTTTACTTTCAAAGCGTTTCTGGTACAATCATAAAAAAGTTCAGTCGTGTGGAAGAGAATTCCTTCTCGAAACTTTTTATGTCGGTCCAATTGGGATTAGAAATACTATACCAATCTATACAGGTTCTTCACCGGTTGGCTACTGTATTCTTTGGGGGTTAGCCTTGGCTGACCGAATATTGCTTGCCTTTTGCGGTCTAGTGCCTAGCATTCCGACAATATATGTTTGGCCGTTCCTGTCCCTTTGCCACATTGTCTGCAGGGAAGTTCTGCGTTGTACAGCCCTATTTTTAACCGACGAAACCAACAAGGAGGAGGTTCTCTAGTCGACCCGTATTTTTTTTCCATCATTTTTTTTATGAATGATCACGCATAACTTTTTACTGAGGCGTCCGATTCCGATAAATATTTTTTCAGTGGATAGGGTGTACTTCGAAGGTGGTCCCATTTGAATTCAAAAGATGGAATCCACCTCTGAGGGTAGCAACATGAAGGATATTGATCACTCACCCTCTGAATTCTGGTCCGTTAACCGGTTCTATCAGGCATAACTTTGTACTAGGTTCTTCGATTTGGATGATTCTTTTTTTAATAGATAGGGTATACCTCATATTTAGATTTCGAATGGAATTATATACCCTTACGGGTATAAAAATAGGGGATAATTGATTTTTTACTTATGAACATTGGCTCACACCATACGTAGTTGACAATGACAGATCGCTACTGACATTATTTCTGTTCCACATCCGTCAAAACCATTATATTCCATGAGAGGATGGAATGATATACAAAGTAATGAAATAAACTAACCAGAACAACAAAAATAATTTAAATTACAACAAATAGTGAAAGTAGATAATCATATTATTTAACTGGTAATAGTTGAAGTAAGGTGGGTAGGTAAGTATTTTGGAAGTAATAAAAAACAAGTAGGTAGTAATTAGTATATTTTAGCCATAAAAAAATTGAAAAATAAAAACTTTTTAACAAAAACGTAAACTGACGAAATACGTAACTGAAAAGTAAAAAATAAAATAAACCTTCTTAGTCTCAGTAACTAAGCTCCCAAAGTAATGTAAGTAACTAATTTTGAGTCGGCGCCAAACGAACAATCAACGAACATCATTAAATTACTTCAAAAAAAATATCAGAATGTCACCGCGCAACTCGATGCCATCATTTTACGCCTTACCTAATTCATTTGCTTGACTCAAAATTAGTTATTTACATTAGTTTGTGAGCTTAGTTATTGAGACTAAGAAGGTTCATTTTATTTTTTACTTTTCAGTTCCGTATTTCGTCGGTTTAATTTTTTGTTGAAAAGTTTTGTGCAAGTATCCTCGCATTGGACTGTGACCAGTGAAAATGCCCGTTATTGTTCTGACTTGGTTCGTACTCATCTTGAGTAGTTTTTCACTTCTTCGTTTCGATGGTTCTATAATAAATGTTTTTCCGTGGTGCATGAGAGGGGCTTCCTTCCAGCGCTCTCTTTGTTTTCGTTTGACCCAGTCCCGTACGCAGCCCGAATGGCCGATTTTGTCACTGCGAGTGCAGGCTCTGGGCTAATATATAATAATAATAATATAACTTTATTCAAGATAAATAAATACAGCTAAATGGCTACATGTTAGGAGTGTATAAAGTACTGTGAGGGGTGAGTACAAGCACTTGTTTCCCATAAAAAAGCTAAATGAAAAAATACAGATAAATATATAAAAAATACAGATAAATATAAACAAAACAGACAAGATACATAAGTTTCGATAAAGAAAGAATGAATGATGAGATCCAATTAAATACTAAAATAAAAATACATGTTATATAATAAAATACACTAATAAAAATACAATAGAACACAAAGAGCCATAGTTGAATTCTATGCGATACAATAGAATGAAATAAAATAAAAAAACCAATTTAATGTGTGAAAAACAGGATACAGTTATCTATTTTTTTTATCAACCATTGAATTCTATCATGGTGATAAAACATGTTCTGGGAGTTTGTAGTAAGAACTTTTTCAGGTACATTTCAAATGATTTTTTGTTGATAATAGGTTTTATGCTTTCAGGGATGGTGTTATACATTTTAGTGCCAATATAGGAGTAGCTCCTCTGTGATAGTGATTTTTTTAATAATGGGTGTGTAGGTAGTTGGCGCCCTCGAGTCATATACTGATGAGTGGGGTGAAGTACTTTATTATTATACTGAAATGATATATTATACACGTATAAAAAAAGAAAAGCTGACGAATATCCATAATCTGTGATGTACTATACCTCAGTAGAATATTTACGCGGTTTTGACATAACTATTTTCAGGAATCTTTTTTGTAGGATTTCGAGTGGATTGATGTATGATCGTGCAGCTGCACCCCATGCCTGTATTCCGTATCTGAGATGACTCTCTACAAGGGCAAAATACAAAATTTTCAAGTTTTACGTTAGTAGGTACTCTTCCATGTGTTTGAAGGTAAATATTATATTTTGTAATTTTTTTATCATGATATGTCTATTCCACCTTAGATGCCGATCTAGATATACCCCTAGGTATTTCATTCCTTCCACTGATTGGATACCATGTGTCTTATCGTTAATGTTTATATTGATTTGTTGCATATTTGTCATGCCGGCAGCATTACAGCTGAAAGGCAGATTTATGGTAAGGAGTTTGTGATCAAATCAGTCTTTTATTACCTTGGAGTTGATGAGCATGTCCTGGCTAATTCGTCAGCTTTTTTGTTGCCCTCGATGCCACAGTGTCCTGGAACCCACATCAAAGTTATTTTGTTGTGTTCCGCGAGGGCACTGAGTTCTTCTCGGCTTTCCCATACAAGTCTTGATCTCACTTTCGGGTTCGTGAGAGCCTTCAGTGACGCCTGGCTCTGTATGCATATTTTGATCCGTGCGTTGCGCACTTTCCTCCTATTGTTTTCTCTCACGCATTGCAAAATTCCTTACATTTCCGCTTGGAATACGGAAGTATTTATTCCCAGTGAGGTGTTCATTTGGGAGTTTTTCTCTCACTGTATATACCAGCACCAGTTTCTCTGTCTGTGTACCAGATCCTCTCTCTTGGTTTGCTCTTGATAGTGTGGTCTGTCCATTCTCTTCGGTTTTGTATGATCACATCGAAGTTCGTGTCAAGGAAGTATCTAGGACTTTTGTGGCCCGTTGGTTTCATTTCAAGAATGTTGCCTCCCACTATTTCCTTCATCTTGTTGTAATCCAATCTATTGATCGTATTTTGTAGCTTCAGATGTCCCATTCTTGCCTTCCCCATGATTGTTATGTCAATCGGTGGAAGATCCAGGAGTGTTTCCATAGCTGCTGTTGGTGTTGTTTCCATAGCTTCCGTTATGCTGAGGCAGGCAAGTCTTTGTCCTTTGCTCAACTCAGCCGTGGCTATTTTTTGGGTTATCTTTGTCCACCATACCAGAGATGCATAAGTGATCATGGGTTTCACCACAGTATTGTATGTCCATTACACCATTTTGGGACTTAGCCCCCATGTTGAGAAGGATCAAGGATTTCACCTCCTTTATGGATGGGAATTACAAAGTAGGTTTTACGGAAGTCTGGAAAGCGTTGTTGATTAGCTGGACTAGTAATTTCGGCGTTAAATTAAATGTTATCAATTCCGCAAGAGCTTTTGTTTGTAATGTATCATGGGGCGCCAGAAAATGTATCAGATGTTTATTGGAAGGTCCTTATGAAGATATAAACAGAGTGATAGAAAAGATCAAACCTATCTTGACAGAAATTGTTGGAAAATTGAGGGACCATGGAAAGGCCCAGGAGTCTTGCTTAAGATATCTAAGAATGGACATCTCAAAAATGGTTGATAACTTTGTTGGTCAACTAAAATGATCGTTGAACTGTATCTCCTGTGGCCATTATTCTGTCTGTTTTGACCCCTCCTGTGACCTTTTACTTCATATTCCATAGAAAACTGGCCAGGTGAGACTGTCACGATGTTGAGACTTGTTTATTAGAGAAGAAACTTCAGATGGCAAGAGAAAGCAACTTGTTGTAAATGTAAGGAATGGATAAAATACACAAAGTCATTATGTATATATGTATATAAATTACCCAAAATATTAGTAATTCACTTAAAACTATTTTCGCCGATGGAGAGATTCAGGGGAAACTTAAATATCACCATTGACTTTCCTCTCGAAGGATTAGATATGCAGCAGATAATGTAGCTCTGTGTCAATAAAACTTGCATGCTGTATCCAACCATACTGAAATATATTATAGCGGACCCAACACGGCTAACTGTGAGCACCCTCATGCAGGCACATGGCACGAGTACAATGACTCCAGAATATCACTGATATCACCAAAATCCCTTATAAGTGGAGAAGCATTCGTCCTCTTATATGGGCAAGAGGGCACCAAATCATACCTTTAGTTTACCATTATTATTGTTACTATTTTATATATATATATATATATATATATATATATATATATATATGTATACAGTGTGACCCATTTAAAATGGAACCACCCCTGTAAAATACTCATTTTTGAATCATTCTCAAAAATTATTTTTTTTGAAAATTGAGCATTAGAAACTGTTTCTTGACCCAAATTTTCATAACTTTAGTTTGATTTCCAAGGCACTCTATGGTTTTTTTTCCTCGCTAAAAACGGCAAAAGTTTATTAGACAATTTTTGTTTTGAAATTTGACTACACCACTGGATTAGTAGTTGTTGTAAATGAAAACCATGAAAATTTCATTAAAAAATATTGGTTAACAACAAAGTTACAACAACTTTAATTTTGGAAACAAAGTATTTGATATTAATTTTCATTTAGATTATAGACATATTTGAAATCTGGCAACACTGCCGATACAAAGTAGAACACCAGTGAATTTGTACAGCGGAAATCCGAAGTCAATAGCTTATTCCGTTCTACAGTTATAACTCCTGAAAGTATGGTAATGTGAGCGATTTCTGGTGGAAGCGATTTTGTAATAAAAATGGATTTGTGAATTTTATTCCCTTAAAATCATTTATTTGAGTTCAGGTTATAAGTGTATTCGAAAATAACAGAAAATTAAAAATTCAATTTCAAGTTATGCAGTTTTCAATAGCCGATAAAAACGAAATGAACCGAATCAAGTTTTAAAGTATCAAAATTATTTATTCAATAATGAAACAGAAAGCAGGACAAAAAAAAATCCTTTTTTATTCTCCAAAACTCAACTGAAACAAGCTTTTAGAGGAGGTATCAATAATTTGAGGAAAGCTGAACTAATACATTGGGTATAGGTATTGTACTAAATCAATAGTAGGCGGTGATTTAATACACCACAAATCGCTCACATTACCATACTTTCAGTAGGTATAACTGTTGAACGGAATGAGCTATCGACTTCGGATTCTCGCTGTACAAATTCACTTGTGCTCTACTTTGTATCGGCAGTGTTGCCAGATTTCAAATATGTCTGCAATCTAAATAAAAATTATAATCACATACTTTGTTTCCAAAATGTAACTTCGTTGTTAACCAATATTTTTTATGAAATTTCGATGGTTTTCATTTATAACGACTACGAATCCAGTGGTGTAGTCAAATTTGGAAAAAAAATTGCCTAATAAACTTTTGCCGTTTTTGACAAAGAAACAAAACCATAGAGTGCCTTGGAAATGAAACTAAAGTTATGAAAATTTTGTCAAGATACAGTTTTTGATGCTTAATATTAGAAAAATATAAATATTTTCGAGATTGACTGAAAAATGCGTATTCTACAGGGGTGGTTCCATTTCAAATGGGTCACACTGTATATATATATATATATATATATATATATATATATACATATATATAATATATATTCTTGTAATAATAATATTTTTCTTCAAGATAACTCAAAAAACTTTTTGACAGTCGATTCCTCAGGCTTTATCAAAGTTCCATCGCCTACTACGATTTTTTGAACACCCTATATTTTATTGCATTTAAATGGTCGTCGACGAGATGGTCCCTTTTTTGGATTTAGCGGACCTTTTTACGTCAGAAAAAGTTCTTTACCGCCGGCGCACCGACGTTTCTAGACTTTGCGACATCATAGCTCTCTTAGCTGCAGACTTCTCTTCGAAAAATCGTAAATACATCAGGGACGCAGATATCTATGCGAAATTCCATATCGTCGTAGAAAAAACAATTTCCTTCCGAGTGGCGTGAAACACGATGAAATTAGAGTACGAAATTTTTTTTTTCCGCTCCAAAGTGAAAAAAGTAATTTTTTTCTGTGGCACCGTTGCAGACTTCTGTTGGAAGAATCGCAAAAATATCAGGGACAGAGCGATCGGTGTGAAATTCTGGAAACTCATGCAAAAAACTATAAAAAAAACAATTTTGGGTTTTTTTTGAAAAAAAATCATTTTCTGTTTTTTTTCCGGAAGTTCGGATTTTTTTTCTTACTCGGGAACGGTAAAAGATAGTGCAATTCTGCGAACTCCAATCGATCCAGAATGGCAGAATTAGTCTAGAATCGGAATTTCGTTTCGATACTTTTTTTTTTTCGAAAAGTTAAATTTTCGAACAACGCCTGTGCCCCTAAATATCTTCGAAAAACCAAAGTGGTCGTATCGAATTCTTCAAACGCAACTGAAAAAATTAGAAATAATACAGAAAAAAAAACTGACAATAATCTATGGTAAAAAAGATACAAAATCTCTCTTTGTCTCAACAAAATAGAACACCTATACTCCACTAGATATCGTGATAGAGAAAATTTAGCAAGAAAATCAGCAGGACAGCGATGTTTCACTTATATAGCACACAAATTATACAATTTCCTACCAAGTATATACAAAACATATTTATATACACTCAATTCATTCAACCTTTTCAAAAAAATATTCAAACATTTTATATTTGATATTGAACCCGATCCTGTAGAAAATTTGATAGGGACCTGACTGTTACTCTTACTTACCTTCGAACATGCTATATTTGTGATAGATTAATTACATAACCCATAACCAGGTTTTAAATGGGGGATTCATATGTTTATTCAGCCTAATAACTCTACAAATCTTACTCAATTTTAATTTTATAATTCTCTACCACCAAACTATTCTGTAATTTATATCTGAATATTCATACTTTATATTTCAATTTATATACTTGAATAAATATCATTATTATTATATGTTTCTACATACTTGTTTGACATTTAATTTCAATTGACATTCAATCACAACGCGTCAAAAGTACCTATAAGTATGTCGTGCAATGAAGAATTATCTTGTTCACCACCAGAAATTCTTGTTCTTATTTAATTATTTTTTGTTCGTGGAAAAAATTGTGTATGCAACGATCATGTAATGGCTATCAATACACTCGCACACAGTTTAAGACCCTCGCCTTCGGCTCATGTCGTAACTTACCTTGAGCTCATGTATTGATAGCTATCGTTGCATAATTCTAGTCCTTGTAAAATGAAGGTGGATTTTTTTTTTGCTGATCATTTGAACGTACGCCAGTGTTTTATAAAGACATATACATGGAAATCTGAGAATATTATTAGTTTCATATACATCTTCACAAGATTCTTTATAATTAAGATCGAGTATGACCCTATTTACATCTGATCGCCCCCAAACAGACATATTTTTACTGAGCTAAGAATTCATTTCCACTGAAATCGTGTACGGAGCGTCACATCTCTTCAATCGTATTATGACTTATTGGACATTTTACAGCCATATGAACATCAAGGATTTTATATCATTTTCGCGCTATCTGTTCTGTGCGGGATGTTGTTCGTAAAACATATAATCTTTGGTGTAGTTAGGGATATGACAAGTTCAAAAGTTCAATTTCCTAAAAGCCACTGCTCTGTTAAAAAAAATATGGTCTATCTATTTCGACGGACATTGGATTACATCTGACGGTTAATCCTATGAAGTACTACGAGGGTTGCTATCAAATAAATCCCAAAAATATTCAGAATCCAGTTTTTGCAGAAAAAAAACAGTGAAATTTTTGTCCTAAATTCGACAGAAGAATTATAATTAGAATAAAATTGAATAACACGATCGTCATATAAACCACCTAGTGTTTGCTATCGCCAATAATCTATCACGTATATTGGATAACATGTCATATGCATTACCAACCACCCAATCTCCCCATTCATAAGCGTGCAGTGGCGTGAATTATCATTCAGGTACGCAATACGAGGAAATCTTGAGTATATATCATGTAATTTTATCCGACAATGCGTCAATGAACGTATGAAAATGATCATATGACGTTAACATTTCCTATCAGGGAAATTACGCGAAATCAATAACGAAAAGCAATTCCCGCAAATCGCCAGGTGAGCCGATAATCGATAATTGTGGAATTGATAGGTTCGATCCGATAATAATTTATGTTGGGGTTAATGTAGTGGGATGGATGGTACTGATTCTCTGAATAACATCTGCAAACATTTTTAGGTAGATTTCAATAGAAATACTATTAATACTACTAATATCTTGAAGGGGCCAATACCTTCAAGATATTTGTTTTGCAGAAAAAAGTAATAAGGCTCATGAGTGGAGCAAATTTCAAGAATCAATGTAGTCCACTTTTCGTTAAATTTTTTTTTTTTTTTTGTTCTGGTTCCCACGAAAAGGGATATCCTGTAATGTTCAGAGAACATCGTGGGAACCTAGGGAAAGAAGGTAGGAGTTGGTGTTCTTCTTAAATTTCTGAAGGTTGTATGCCTCGGGGAACACCTCCCTAGGCAATGAGTTCCAAAGCCTCGCTGTTCGTTGGATGAACGAGTCTTTGGAAATAAAAAATCATGCCCATTCCAAAAATCTTCATTTATTCTAATTTATTAGAAATTCATCTCAACAATGGAAGTTTCGAAACTGTTTCTGCAAATCACCGGTATCCAACCAGGGCGGAAAATTTGCTAAAAAACCCAAACATAGACAGACAATATCTGATAAACACACATTGAATACCGATATCTACAATAAACTACCAGAAAATGTTAGACATCTGAATGCTCACGAGTTCAAAATCAAAATAAAGCATTTTCTGCTGAACCACTGCTTCTACAGTGTGGAGGAATATCTCAATTTGAACTGTACTGAGATCACATCTGATTGTGGTTTTAAATTATTTACCAGAATTGTTCTTTTCATTGTACACATTGCTATTCTAATCCTAATATGTAATTGAAAGTAATAAAAAATATTATTTTTGGTGTCGGTTTAGCTTATTTGGGAAAATAGTCTGATCAAATATATCTCGGTCTCTTATTTTTCAGGAAAAATTTGATCTAAAGATTGTTGCTTATAAGTAACTTCCCTCGACAAATTGAATGACAAAATCTCTCGCTTTCGGCTCGAGATTTTGATCATGCCATTTGCCTCGGGATATTACTCAAGCAACAATATTTCGATCGAAAATGTTTCCGCTCCACCTTCGGTGTCGCGTTTTTAATAGTTGACAGTTTTTCTCGTCTAATTGCTAGGCAACAGTTTCTCATTAAACAACCCAAATTTACCCGATAAAATACAAACCTCTCGTGCAATTTTAAGTGACAATTCAACTCATGTATAAAAAATCGCATATGCCATAGTGCAATTGTCAGTTTGACAGCGGCAAAAAGCTGCAACTTTTACAGCGACAAATGCACTAGTGGTTTTTTCACTTATTCATTTGTTTATCAATTATCGCGGTGTTGGTTGCCAACAACTTATTCAATTTCTTAGCACTAACAATGAGTCGATTCCGTGAGTCTACGAACGCCGAAATGAGTCAAATTGTTAATACCTGTGTGCCTACTAATACAGTTGCGACGCAATCATCAATCTGGCGACAATTTTCTACGTTTTGCGATGCAAAAAGATATTAATCTAAGCCAGATACTTCCATCGATAAATTGAATGTAATATTGCAAGATTGGGCATTTAATATGCGAAAAGGCAACGGAGAAGACTACAAAGAAGCGGTAGTTGAAACAATTTGGAACACCACCGCTAAAATGCTACAAAGTAAATATTATTACGAATTCAATATTGTATTTAACCCTTTCACCGACGTTCAGTTTAATTCATCACGAGCTGCACTCAATGCTAAACGTAAAATCCTACAAGCACAACCCGAAAAGAGAAAATCTAGTGCATCAGCTCTTAATAAATCTGAAGTATTTGCAATGGCCAGATTATATGACGAAAATAAACCGGAAAGACTTCAAAAGAAATTATATCACATTTTGGCGTTCGAATTAGCTTGGCGCGGAGGAGGAGCAGCTTACTGCAAAACCACTTATTTCGTATATGAAATTGAAAATTATGGAAAAGAAACTTGACGTATTGAGTATAATCCTCTATTTTCGAAAACGAGACAAGGCGGTAACAATAAATGATGTGACAGCAAATGGATTACGCCTGATATTTTGAAGGAAGATATTTGCCCAATACGTTTATTTAAAAAGATAATGGAAAAACGAGACACTTTTATAACATTGGACAGAGTATTTCTTACACCAAATCCCTTTTGGAAGAAGAAAAATTCTAAAGGTTGGTATAAGAATGTGCAGATTGGAATTAATGAAATTTCCAAATGGACTAAATGCTCAGCACAACGTATTGGTATAGATGTCAAACGTGTCAAAACTACAAATCACCCAAATCGAGCGGCAGCAGTTAGTGAATTAAGTAAAAGCGGAATTGAAGAACAAGCTCTAATCAAAATATCAGGACACATCAATTCATCATCAATAAAACCATACTTACAAGTTGACAAAGAGTATCATTCGAGCATTATTCGTTTGGAAAAAAAAAACTTCAACATATACTACAGAAACGATTAGCTGTGGCACCCGCAGCGACATCACTATTCCTAGTATGAATTTCAATAACTGCGTTTTAAATAATTGTACATTCAAATAAAAATGTGTTTATTTTTAATGTTTCATAAGTAAAGTTTGCATTGATATGTTTCTTAATTTCTTATTCATTGAATTGTCCTGCCGAATTACACTCGATGTTTGTATTGATATCAGGTAAATTTGTATTGTTCAAATTCTAAACTGTTTCCTTTAGCAATTTGACTCGAAAAACTGTCCTCCGCTGTCGCGTTTGCAATAGTTGACAGTTTTTCTCGTCTAATCGCTAGGCAACAGTTTCTCATTGAACAACCCAAATTTACCCGATAAAATACAAACCTCTCGTGCAATTATGAGTGATAATTCAATAGTGTCCGGCGGATTTTTGGCAACAAATGGAAAAAAAAATTATTTCAAATTTCTCATAAAATTTTATTCCTCATAAAAGTTTTTGCTTCTGCTCCAACTCAAATTGCAGCATGCAAATTCCATTTATCTTCATTCGTATACAGAGAGGTGGAATAATTTGAAAGTAGCTTAGGAGTAAAATACCTTTATTTTTCAAAATACAGCTGAAAGTTTATTTGAATAAATGACTCACAATTGAAGATCATTCTAAATCCAGAATTACAGCCTCCTATTCCAAAAACAAGTTTTTACTGATTTTTTCCATTTTTTTATTCGCCACCCTATGTATTTGAGAATTTGTAATGTCTTAGAACACTTATCATTGAATATTACCTGAATGACCATATGAAGTTAAGTTCCGTCCAACTATCAACTAGAAAATTGCATTAATCAAACTTTGCATTGCATTGATATGTTTCTAAATTTCTTATTCATTAAATTGTCCTGCCGAATCACACTCGATGTTTGAATTGATATCGGGTAAATTTGTGTTGTTCAAATTCTAAACTGTTTCCTTTAGCAATTCGACTCGAAAAACTGTCAACCTAAAAACGCTCCACCTTCGGTATCGCGTTTTTAATAGTTGACAGTTTTTCTCGTCTAATTGCTAGGGCAACAGTTTCTCATTAAACAACCCAAATTTACCCGATAAAATACAAACCTCTCGTGCAATTATGAGTGACAATTTTATCCCATTATTTTAATATTGTCTTAGTCACTATATACAACCTGCTTCAAAAATTCTAAATTTTTGGTGCTCATTCTTACTTGATATTTGTGAAAAAAATCTCCCCTTTTTTGTTTTCTGTATTTTATTTATATTTTAACCATATTTTAAATATTTTGACACTATGTAATGACTTGCTGCAAATGTACGACTGTATGTAAAGTGGTCAATAAACAAATGTAGAAGATTGGCGATGGATAAATACATCAGACAATGTGGCAGACGAGGCAACAAGAAGAACGAATAAAAATTTGCGAAATGCTTTCTCAGAGAGGTGGGTCAATGGACCTGGGTTTCTGAAAGAAACCGAAAATCACTGGCTAATTGAAAATAAAGCCGAAGAAAAACTGTCATGACCTGTCAGAAATGAAAGTTGAACATGTTGCTGTCAGGTCCCATATTGAACATTGAATTTTACCCGACATTAAAATATTTTCTAAATGGACTCGATTGATTAGAACAACTGCGTGGGTGTTGAAGTTCAAGAAAAAATTTGTCCAAAAAATCAAAAAATCTGAAACTTGCAAATTTCAAAAACATCCTACCGTAGACGAGATTCAAGAAGCTGAGAAGTAAGCTCCACCCAATACTAGACGAAGGCGTACTATTGATTTTAGACGGAAGAACTGACTTGGCTGATTGTATGAGTTACCGAGCGAAGAAACCATACATCCTAAGTCCGAACAACGAATATACGAAACTCCTCTTGCAGTAATATCATGATAAATATCAACACCAAGGTGTAGAAACTATTTTGAATGCTATTCGCCAGAAATACTGGGTGATGGATGGAAGAGCAGCAGTGAAATTCACCTTTCGGCGATGTATGTACTGTAGAAGAACAAAAACAACACCTGAGGTGCCCAAAATGGGAGTTGCCCTCCCATTGGAAAGAGTAACTCCATATACTCGACCCTTTGCAAATGTGGGAATTGACTACTTCGGCTCACTTCTGGTTAAATTGGTAGAAGAAGATAAAAAAGGTGCGGTGTCCTTTTCACATGTTTGGCAGTAAGAGCCATCCATTTAGAGGTTACCCACAGCTCAACTACAGATTCAGCAATAATGGCAATCCTTGGGATGATCAATCGAATAGGAAAACCAATGAAAATATTTTGTGACAACGGAACAGATCTACGAGGAGCAGCAGAAGAACTGAAAAAGGCATTACAAGAAATTAATTCATCAAAAATTAACGATGCAATGACCATGGATGGGATAGAATTCGAATTCATACCACCTTTGAGTCCGAATATGGAGGCCTGGGAAAGGCTTATTGGAAAAGCCTACATGCACAGTCTTTGAGAGATGAGACGTTGCTGACCTTGTTTGCGAAAGCCGAAAATATCGTCGATTCCCGGCCGCTGACTCACGTTTCCGTAGATGCCAATGATCCAGAACCGTTAATACCAGACCATCCTTCTTGGCTATGCGAATCGGATCGAAGCTCCATGTTCTAATTCAGATAGAGTTTCCCAGAAAGAATAGCGTAAATCCCAAATGATGGCGCCGATATTTTTCGGAAGAGGTGGACCAGCGAATTTCTTCCCAAACTAACAAATCGATAGCCAACCAGTAAAAGAGGGAGATATAGTGATCTCCGTGGACAATCATGCTGCAAGACATAACTGGAAGTTGGGGAAAATTTAAGCACTTTTTCCTGGACCTGATGGACGCATCCGAGTTGCAGATGTACGGACACAATCCACAACCCTTCGCCGACCAGTAACCAGATCGATGGTAAAGAAAACAGGAGAAGGGGGGGGGGGGAATGTTGCGTCTCACCCTGTACAGAAAAAACAAAAAAAGTTGAATTTTGATATATTGTCAAGTAATTTCAATTTTGTATTCTTATCTGATTAAAAGCGATAAAAACTTGATTGGTACTATTATACGAAACACCCTGTTCGATTATCAATAGTGTTCTATTTAGGAAAATAATTAATAATTTTGTGGAGTATTTTTATATTCATAACGTCAAAATACAATGTGTCAATGAGTAACTCTTTCTAACTAGATCTCTATCACATATGATATACAGAGAGGAAAACAACATATATAACACCTTCCCCTTTAATATCAGTCATTTTTTACTGAAAATGTAACATATCTGGTTTCCTTAATTGAATTCGTCTTCTCAAAACACGAGCAGTCATATCTCGATTCATTTCACTGTCATTGTCACTATTGGACACCGAAGTGGATAAAGAGGGAGCGTCTATCAATGGAGATCGCGGTATTACAGATATGTGGGGATATCGATTGATTGTACCAGTGAAATTTCATCAGAGTATTTTACAAGAACTTCATTCTAGTCATATGGGCATAACAAAAATGAAGTCTTTAGCCAGGTCTTATTTTTGGTGGCCAAATATCGACAATCAAATTGAAAACTTGGCAAATTCTTGCGATACGTGTGCAGTGTATGCCAGTAATCCGCCCAAAGCCCCACTGATTTCTTGGGATTGGCCTAAAAGAGCATGGACTCGACTCCATGTAGATTTTTTTGGGCCATGTTTGAACAAGTATTTTTTAGTAGTTGAAGATGCAACATTCTGCCTGGAAGCACTTCCATCTTTTTTCAATTGATCAGTATGTCTTTTCCATGTAATACCGCCATCAACTTCTACAATATAGGTCCTTCCACCAAGTACTTGATGAATCTTTCCCTTACACCAACTTTGTGCATTTTTACGGTAATCTTTGACCCACACCTTCTGACCCAGAGAAAAAATGGTATTTCTTCTTGGTGGAAGTTGACGAACTACATTTCAACAAGCACGAACGATCTTTGGCTCGGGTGAATTCAAGAGGATCTCATCAATATGCAGCAGGACATTCTCGAGGACATTTAAGGGGCCGTAATTATGACAAACGATATTCTGCTTCGAATAACTTATGTTCGATTTGTGGTCGCAGGTTACATTTTTAGTAAAAAATGACTGATATTAAAGGGGAAGGTGTTATATATGTTGTTTTCCTCTCTGTATATCATATGTGATAGAGATCTAGTTAGAAAGAGTTGCTCATTGACACATTGTATTTTGACGTTATGAATATAAAAATACTCCACAAAATTATTAATTATTTTCCTTTCTCGTCAAAAATTTCAATTTCACTGAGACTGAAAATATTTTCAATTGCATCATCAGCCTCAACATCATTATCAGCCAAAAAATGTTGTGCATCAACATTTTTGCACATTGGCGCTAAATGGCCTTTTACACCACACCTATGACATATAAAATTACGAGAATAACATTCCGTCGATTTGTGATTTCCGCGACCACAAATCGAACATGAGTTATTCGAAGCAGAATATCGTTTGTCATAATTACGGCCCCTTAAATGTCCTCGAGAATGTCCTGCTGCATATTGATGAGATCCTCTTGAATTTACCCGAGCCAAAGATCGTTCGTGCTTGTTGAAATGTAGTTCGTCAACTTCCACCAATGAAGACGATGTCGTAGGTGTTTTATTCATAGTTGTTCTCCTTGATTGTTCAGCCAGTGCTGACTCTTTTACCAAAGCAATACTTATAACCTTAGACATTGATAAACTATCCTTACTGGCATCTCCTTCGAATAACTTATCCATTATCTTATTTTCTCCCATTCCAATAACGAAAATGTCTCTCATGACTATGTCTAACATGGCCGGACTGAATTTGCAGTTGACCGCCAAACTTTTAACCTTAGCTGCCCAGTAGGAAACCCTTTCGTTAGTTTCTTTTCTGGCGCTGTAGAACTTTAAACGTTCGGCAAACACTGATTTCACCACAGAAAAATGTAAAAGTAGTAGTTCATTCAATTCTGCAGAACTCTTCTCCTTGGGTGCTTCAGGTATACATAAATTCTTCAGAAGTACATAACATTCTTCATTCAAAGTATTCAAAAGAATAACTCTTTTCCGTGCTTCTTCTGTGATGTTGTTTGCCAGGAAGAACTGGTCCAATCTCTCTTAGAATACGGCAAAATCGGAATCTTTTGGATCGAATGATCCCACAAAACCCAACAACGCACTGCTCATTTTCCTTACTTTTTGTGTGACAAAGTGTTGAAATGTGAGTTCTGTACTGTATTCCCGTCGCCAATGTTCTATTTAGGAAAATAATTAATAATTTTGTGGAGTATTTTTATATTCATAACGTCAAAATACAATGTGTCAATGAGTAACTCTTTCTAACTAGATCTCTATCACATATGATATACAGAGAGGAAAACAACATATATAACAAATAGTACTACGTATTCATTTATTTCTGGAAAACTACCCCTCTTCCGGATAATTCCCTGAATGGCGATAGTGTTGTCTAGTCAGTAGTGGATACGGAAGGGTAATATCGACCGGGAACACCCCTTCCAGGAATCCGGGAATGACGTCAATTCATTCATAGAATATCTCCCCTACGTTCTATCAAGGACGCACCCTAACCTAACCCCCACTTTGTTACCCCTCACGACCCTAGGAATGTCGAGTTCACGGCTTCGGCGAGAACACTTCGAGAATATTCTTGGAATGAGGGGTGTTCGATTACTCCAGTGTATGGGGTGAAGTCAGTATTTTGCACCCACTCAACTCCACAGGTGGAAAATATCTGCATTCTTCAGATGAAAGGGGGGTCTTTGATTATTTCCAGTGGCGTATCAGGGGAAAGTTTGTGCCAAGTTTCAATAGATCGGTTCACAGGTGAAAAATCAATCATCCCCTATTTTTCTACCCATTTTTTTCAAATTTGAATGGACCCTATTTGATGAAAAAGAATCATCAAAATCGGATTACCCTTCGAAAAGTTATGCGTGGCCATACATAAAAAAAAATATGTACGCGTCGACTTGAGAATATCCTCCTTTTTTTTGTCGGTTAAAAAGATCACACAAAAAACACTAGGAACATGCATTTCATAAAACTGGTTTGAAATGAAAGAAATTAATAAACTGCAAATAATTATGGAATCGGCCCGTTGTAAAAGATGGAGGATGGAATACTTAATTACAATAGAGATATTATTTATCTGGATGAGACGTGGTTTGACATTCGTGAAGTTCCAGATAAAGGTAGATTAGATTTTTCTGTTCACTGCTGAACCAAAGCTCAATCGAACAAAGGAAAGAGCCTTACAATAAATCATACTAGACATAACTTGGTGTTATACCAAATGTATTGGCCTTATCAGCAAAAAAATGTATAGGACCGTTGTTGAATATCACGACAATACTGGGCCAGAATAATTCTAAGACTGGTTTGAAAATCACCTTTTTTTAGTACCTATATCCATTCTCAGTTGATCAAATTCATCTTCCACACAAAATATAGAGTTCGTTCAAAACCGTACTTATTGTAATGATGAACTATGAAGGAAAGCGGAAAGATAAATAAATAAGATTTCCCGTATATAGAAGACCAAATTGTCGAAAGTACATCCACATAAATGTTTGGCGCAAGCAAATCTGCTTTAAATCAGTACAACCAATGAAAGTGTTCAATACTAATAATTTATTATTTATTGGGCCTCATAGCTTCGAAATAGTAGGTAGATTGTGTTAACGAGTTTGACATATTATATGAAAAAGGAAGCTTGTAAACTCGACCTTCTAGAGAGTTTGGAGATCAATATTAAACAGAAAGTCAGATACTTGCTTGGATTAATTTCAATTATAATTATTTGTTGAATTTGTTTCACCGAAGATTAAGCAGTAGAAGTGAATGTCTTTTTCTTGCTATTTTAATGTTCAAAAATGACAATTGTGATGAAAAAGAAAAAATGGACGAATTGGAAAAACCCAGTTTTCTTTACACGAAAAAGTGACTGCGGATTGTTTATCGAAGCTAGTTTTTGATAAATCCGAACTTATTTCAAATCAGTGATTCACCTGATCATGAGTAACAATTAGTGCAAAAAGAAAAATGTAATATTCGAAACTAAGAAAAAGTAGTCCAATCAGTTCTCATTGATTTGAAGAAAATTATTTCTATAATTCGATATTCTGTGACAAATGAAATTTTAATTCAGAAAAAGGTTTCTCACATGTGGAAATCACAAATGCGTTGGGTTGCAAAAAGATCACATTTTTTTAAGCTTGTTTTTTGTGGTGGAATACTCATTTATGACACCATTTTGAGATTATAACCACAATCTGGAAACAAAATTGAATGGATCAGTGATCCATTTAATTTTGTTTAAAGAAAAATTTTTCATATGAAAATAGGTCCGCAACCGCTTTATTTCTGAGATACAGGATGTTGAAATTCAACAAAAAAAACAGTTTTTTCCCAATATCTCTGAAACAGCTTCGGCTTCTTTTTCAAATTTTGCAATTCTTTCCATGATAAAGGATTTCTTAATTTTCATCAGTGGCATCCCTGTCAACATACCCTGCCATATTTTTGATCAAAATAATGATACGCCACTGTCTTTTTTTCCAAATAGATATTATTTTTGTAATTGTCCTCTATCTTCTCATAAAAATTGTCACCTGCCTTTTTTTCGTCTGGCGAACGGTTTTTGTGTTAGAAAATTAAATGCATTCATTTGCTTGTCCCTATGCGAAATCAGCCGTTGAAGAGTAGTAGGCTTGTGGCTAGCAACATCTAGTATGCTAAGAACACATTCCGTTGTTTTCAACATAAACAATTTTGACACTTCCTTAGCTAGATACGTGATATTATTGACGTTATAAAAACTTGTTTATTAAAAAAAACATGGTAAATTCTACAAATACCAAATTAGCAGACATGCATTACTTGTATGGGCTTGCTGACGGGAACGCATATGAAGCCAGGCGACTGTATCAAAAGCGCTTCCCAAATAGAATGTTTCCTGATGCTCGAACGATTTCAAGCACCCACAGAAGGTTATATGAAACAGGAAGTTTTGAGCCAAATCATCCCTTGAAAGAAGCACATCGGACTGCAAGAACTCCAGCAATTGAGGTAGCTGTTTTAAATTCAGTCGACGAAAATCCTGGAATCAGTACGAGGCAAGTTGCCAATAATTTGAATATCGCCCATATTCTAGTATGAAGAATTCTTCATGATTATTTATTATATCCCTATCACATTCAACGGGTTCAGCCTCTACTCCCTGGAGACTTTCCATTACGAGTGAATTTCTGCCAATGGTTTCTCCAAAAAGTTGCCGAAAACCCTTTATTTGACAGGCAAATTTTATTCACGGACGAAGCTAGTTTTACTAAAAACAGGATCAGTAATTTTCATAATAATCATATTTGGGCCGAGGAAAATCCGCATGCCATCGTGGAATCTGATGGAGCAGTTCTCATTAAATGACCGGGCTGGAATTATTGGAGATTACCTAATTGGAACTTTTTTTACCAAGCAGATCAAATGGACATATTTATCGCAGATTTCTTTAATATGAATTTGCCAATTCTGTTGGAAGATGATCCTATTTTAATGCGAAATCTCATGTGGTTCATGCACGATGGTGCTGCTCATGTTAGTGCTCTGGCACGCGAATATCTAAACTAAAACTTTCATAATCGCTGGATAGGTCGTGGGGAACAGAGTCATGGCCAGCTAGATCTCCAGACTTAAACAGTCTTGATTATTTTCTTTGAAGACATCTTAAGACTTTGGTGTACAGTCAACCAATTCTAACTGAGGAAGAATTGCGAAACTGCGTAATAGTTTCCTGTATAGCAATAAGGAATACTCCAGGAATTTTCCAAAGAGTACGCGAGTTAACGACAAGGAGGGCCGAAGCGTGCATACTTGAGGAGGCGGACGATTTGAACAGTTACTTTGATTTTGGTATTTTTTGTTCATAATAGTTATGTTTTTAAAAATAAAAAATAGATTTTCATACGTACTTAGTACAAAAACTAAGTGATAGCTACCATAGAATTATGAAAATCTTGCCTAGAGCCTTTGGTTACCACAATTGTTAAATTAAGACTAAGAGAAAAAATCGAATAGGGACAAGCAAATGAATGTATTTTATTTTCTAAATCAAAAACCGTACGCCGGACGAAAAAAAGGCAGAATGCCATTTTTATGAGAAGATAGAGGAAAATTACAAAAATAATATTTATTTGGAAAAAAAACAGTGGCGTATCATTATTTTGATAAAAAATATGGCAGGGCATGTTAACACTTATGAAAATTAAGAAATCCTTTATCATGGAATTTTTTATTTTTATGCGTTCTTTGCATATATCAAATTCGAAAAAAAAAGAAGCGGTTTCAGATATATTGGGGAAGAACTGATTTTTTTGTTAAATTTCAACATCCTGTATCTTAGAAATTAAGCGGTTGCGGACCTATTTTCATATGAAAAATTTTTCTTTAAACAAAATTAAATGGATCAGTGATCCATTCAATTTTGTTTCCAGATTGTGGTTATCATCTCAAAATGGTGTCATAAATGAGTATTCCACCACAAAAAACAAGCTTAAAAAAATGTGATCTTTTTGCAACCCAACGCATTTGTGATTTCCACATGTGAGAAACCTTTTTCTGAATTAAAATTTCTTTGAATTAAAATCAATGAGAACTGATTGGACTACTTTTTCTTAGTTTCGAATATTACATTTTTCTTTCATTCTTTCATATGAAGAATTTTTCTTAAAATCGTTCAAGGTTTATCGCCCTCCAGGACCAGCATTCACCCTGTATATTTTCTTGATTATATTTTCATTTTCAGACTGTGGGAGGTTACCCAAAAAACCATTTTGCTTTTCAACTCAAGCAAATGTTTTACTTACATTGGGAAGTTTACACAATTCATAGAAAAGGGGTTTCCACCCAACTAAATATGAATATAATTCTTATTAACTTTCGGACCGTTTCTTATTATCAACCAATAGACCTACCAAAACATCTTATTGGTGAAAATCCCTTGTGAATCCTTCAATAATATCCTTTTCCGGATAGTATTTATTTCATAGAAAAATAGGCAAAGTTACATTTGATGAGAAAAAGACTGAATCTCCGCCTATGGTCGGCATTTTCGATCAAAGTGCAAATCTTGTTATGTTTCCTCCATCCTCATCCAACTAAGAATGGATATACTATACCTCAAGGATCTATTTTGGGGACCCTACTATTTCTGATTTATATAAACGACCTCCCAGCGAACATCACCTAGCGAACTTTATTTGCAGATGATTCATTCATGATTGTTGAGGACACTAACAGATGAACTACTGAGGTGATAGAAAACTGGTGCAAAGCTAATCAAATAAAAATCACTATGATAAAACAAAATGTATTCCCTTTGATCACAGATAAAATTGAAATCATTAGGATAAATGTTGGATTTAGCACTAAATTGGAATGAGCATACTAAAATATCAAGCAGGATGCTACGAAACATTTGCTTTCGACTGAGAATTCTTAAATAAAAACTTGAGAGGTGTCAAGGGACACCCGGATGGAACGAAGTTCCTTTCGATTAATTAGTGAAGGAATTGTAATGTTTTTTTTTTTAAGTTATAATCATATTTGTTTTATTATTAACAAATATAATGTAATATAAACCTAATCAGTAGGCTCAATTTTAGTACATACGCATTGATATTGTAATATTAAAATATAATTTGCTTTTAAATTTATTAAAGTTATGACGCGTACACTTGCTAAACACACAATAATGGAGAGTTATAAAGCGTATGACTAGCAAAAATTTAAATATTATTGTCTGTATAAAATCTCTACTTACCTAACTCCATCAGCAATATCCGGAACTTGTGCAGAAACACTGTCAGGATTCATTATTGTTATTATTTTTCATTATTTATTATGTACAAAAAACCTGTATACACTCAACAAAAATAATCGTCGCGACACCACACTGTTCAATGTGAAATAGAAAGACGAAACGAAAATAACTGGCTTGCTTTCTATGAGAGAGAGAGAGAGAGAGAGAGAGAGAGAGAGAGAGACAGACAGAGAAACACGCGCACGCCGCACGGCTTATAACCATAGCGAAAGTCTCGTTACAACTTTTGGTCTTAATTTATTCCGTCTAGCCCTCTTTCGCAACGCGAGATAAGGAACTACGTTCCCAAAAATATTGAAACTAAAGTATTGAAAATTGAGGCAAACTTCTAGATCTAGATCTAGAATTTGATATAGTTTGAAATAGTTAATTTCCGAAAATCTATGGCTAATTGGAAAGTATGCAATTTGTGTAATTCATGGCATCAGAACGGGAGAATCATGTGAAGTATTTGTAGCGAACATAACCATTAATTAATGTAAGAAGTGTTCTTATTTGGATCAAACATTCGACATCGAAGAATCGATTTCAAGCACTACCATATATTATAGTATTTAACATAAATATCGTGAGAACTCTTAGAGAAGGCGAAAGAATCGATAGCGGCCCAATCAATCGATGCGGGCCAATTCATCGATCTAAAACTGGATCCATTATTGAAAGTGAATAATCTCGAAGGCATTTCAGGAACTTCAATAATTCAAAATCGAAAAGCTCGGCCAATGCTTATTTTCGGACTTACATAATACCCATGTCTCCAACGTCATTACTAGATCATTACTGAGTCAGACTCCCGTAAAATCTCGGCCAGCTGATCGGTGTATTTTTGACTATGATGCTGCCGCTGAGTTTGATATATTTTTAAATAGCGCTAACAGATGTTTCTTTGAAAATAACATTCACTTGTTTTTCTGTTATCGGTGCGAGGATACCTACTAAATTTTAGGATTGTGCGACGAGAAAATCCAGATTAATTAAGTGTTGAAATCTCGTATGATTTTATTTTCAGCATATGCTGAAAAACTGTTGTGAAACAGAAAATTATACATTCGGTCAATGGAAATATCAATACGTATATAAAGTGTGTGCGAGAATATCTCGGAAATGAAAAAAGATATCAAGAAATGCCGAAACCCTTTTCTAGGCAAGATCGGGGGAACTAAAATAGGATATGTGTCGGGGTCTTCTATCACTATTACTTAAGACGAGTGTAGCCTGATGGCTCTTACTCTTTGGACTCAAATAAGTGGGCAACAGCCATTCACAAATTTGGAATTTTGACTGAACAAGGACTGGAAGACCACTCTCTAGCCCTTGCCATGATGGTGTTCCTCAAAAATGGCCAAGAAAGGAATTTTGATATCTGAATTTCGAAAAATAACGTTTTCTAAAGAGGATGCAGCTTCCGATCCATAGGTATGGAATACATTCATTTTTAGCGTTATTATGTATTCGTTCAAGAGAACCTGAAACAGGTCGATTTCTATTGTCAATATGACAATTTACAGTATGAAAATATTACACCCTTCTTGCACCCCCTCTGAATTATGAGCACACCTTCAAAAAATTTAATGAGAAGGGGGGTTGTGTGGCAACTTGTTCGAAAGGGATTTTCATTCTCTGTTCAGCAATATTGAGTTTTTCAAATTTGGTGCAATCATAACTGAGAAAATTTATTTTGAAAATGTAAAATTTTGATACTTTACGTAGAATGAAGGAAATCATGTCACATGATGTTCAGTATTTTTCATCATTGAACAATTGAATTTAATGTTCAAAACGACCACCATTCACTTCTTGAGAAGCAAGCAAGTCGGTCTTGGAATTCTCGTACTACATTTTGTAGGACCTCCGGAGTTATGTTTTTAATTTCTTCCGTTATCCTAACTTTCAAATCTGAAATATTGTCTGGTCCATTGAAATATACTTTTTATTTTAAATAACCCCCAAGAAGTGATCCAGAGGAGTCAAATCGGGGGATGTAGGTGGCCATCAATCGTTCCACGTCTTCCAATCCACCTATTGGGAAACACTTCGTTCAAATAATCTCTAACAATACGTTTTTAATGGTGCCTATTTGTCTGCCTGACTGTCGGTGGCTGAAATTTATAAAAAACTTTTCAACAAAAAATTAAACCGACGAAAAACGGAACGGAAAAGCAAAAAATAAAATAAACCTTCTTAGTCTCAATAACTAAGCTCCTAAACTAATGTAAGTAACTCTAGTCAACATGTGCCTTTTAGCTCAAAATTTTTTATTCGCCTCGGAAAATTATGATCGAGGTGTCATTAGATTCGTCATCGAATCTAGAAATTTTTTGAAAAATTTGAGGTGGCGCTTGCAAAAATTACATAAGTTATAAACAATTTATTAAAAAAAAAGGGGGTTTGGTTTTTTGCGAATATCTCAAAAAAACAAAATTTTTGAAATTTGAAAAGAGATCCAAAAAGAAGAAGAAATTTCCAAAAAAAAAGTCAGATCTCTCAGAACTCTAGGACCAATATTTATAATTTTTCTAGAGGGTTGAAAATACGGCCGGAAACGGGAACTCTCGCTTGCGTAAGCTCCGCCCACTTCAGACCTTTAATAAAAAAATATTATTTAAACTCATTAAGTATGAAAATTAAGAACTCAAAAAATTCAGGCACCTACAGAATAGATCAATGAACAATAATCCGCCGATCAAAAATTTGTATCGTGATTTTTCAATTAGTTATCCCTTAATTAATTAACAATTTTTTGTAGCACGAACATCAACATTGAAAGTGCGATAATTGTTAAACTATGAATCTGGGATGTTTTTCCTTTCATGGAGCTATTTCACAAAGGCTATAGAATAGATTCCCGTTGGAAAAATTAAAAAATTGTTAATTTTCACTTTGTTATTAACAATTTACTCAAGTTAAAAGTCATCAACCTCGATTAAACATTGAAAAAAATAGTTTTCTCATAATATTGCTATTGATACGTTTTCTTATGATCATAAGCTACTTGAAAATGATTTTTAATAATTTTTATCCCATATTGTTTAAAAAATTGTTATAAACAAATGCGTTGTTTATAAGATAATCAATTTTTTTTTTGTTAACATAATCTTTGATGAAAATTATGATTTAAAAAAAAATCGTTTCTTAAAAAAAAATGTATTGCTTAAAAACGCATTTGTTCATTAACAATTTTTTTAACCACTTATTAAGGAACCATTTTTTTTTTAATCATTATTCATCTTGCTCTTCGATGTCTGTTTTTTTTTATTCAAATCTTAATTGTTTATGCAATAAACAATTTGTTATAAACAATTGAATTTTTTATTTATATTTTTTGTTTTTTCTCTAAAAAATATAACAAAAACAGCCCAGTATCAGTTTTTGGAAAAAAACTGGTTTTTCGATTTTTTATTTAATTTTAAGTATTCTCGTATATTCAAACTTACCTTTCGCGCCTGCTTTTCTTTATTTATTATTAATATTACTTATAAACTTTTGCAGATACAACAAATTCATCTCGATTTTTTTTTCTAAGTTAGCCACTCAACAAATTTATAACCGAACTGAAGCTCTAACTTAATTATTTATATAATTTTTTTGCAATTATTTATAAAAATCAAAAGAACCATTTTTTTTGCTTTGAAATCGAAATATCTCATTAACTATAACAGATACGACAAAAGTTACCATATCTTTTTCATTCTGCATTAGTTAATGAACAAATTGAGCTCCAAGCTGAGGCCGTAACTTCATAATCTTAGAAATTATGAATAAATGTGTCAGAATAAAAATTATTTTTTTTTCGATTCTTTAGTCGAGATGAATTTGTTGTATCTGCAATAGTTCATAAGTAATATTAATAATAAATAGAGATAAATTTTTTTTAGGAAATTTCTTCTTCTTTTTGGATCTTTTTCCAAATTTCAAAAGTTTTGATTTTTTTTGAGATATTCGCAAAAAACCAAACCCCTTTTTTTTACTAAATTGTTTATAACTTTTGTAATTTTTGCAAGCGCCACTCCAAATTTTTCAAAAAGTTTCCAGATGCGATGACGAATCAAATGACACTAATTTTCCGAGGCGAATAAAAAATTTTGAGATAAAAGGCACATGTTGACTAGAGTAAATGAGTTTAGGTAAAGCCTAAAATGATCTTCGTTGATTGTTTGTTTGGCGCCTACTCAAAATTAATAAGTTACATTAGCTTAGGAGCTTAGTTATTAAGACTGAGAAGGTTTATTTAATTTTTTGCTTTTTAGTTCCGTTTTTCGTCAATTCAGATTTTTGTTAGAAAGTTTTTTTTTTTTGTGGCTGAAATCTACTAATTACTACCTATTTGATTTTTGATAACTTTCATGATACTTCAACTATTAACAGTTCCACCTTACTCCAACTATTAACAGTTAAATAATATGATTATCTACTTTAATTATTTATTGTTATATAATATAAATTATTTTTGATAGTTCTGGTTAGTTTATTCCATCACTTTTTATATAATTCCATCCTTTCATACAATGTAATTATTGTGACGGATATAGGAGAACAAAACTATTGACAGTAGCGATCTGTCATTGTCAACTACATATGTGTGCCAATGTTCACAAGTGAAAAATCAATCATCCCCTATTTGTCTACCCATAGGGGTGAATTATTCAATCCCGAATTCAGAAATGACCAAGTATGAGGTACACACTATCTAATAAAAAGAGAATAATCCAAATCGGATAACCCAGTACAAAATTATGCCTGATAGAATCGGTTAACGAATCAAAATTCAGAGGGTGAACGATCAATATCCTCCATTTTGCTACCCTTAGGAGATGCTCTTTCTTTTCAAATTCAAATGGGACCAACTTCAAAGTACACCCTATCCAATTAAAAAATAATCATCAAAATCGAACTACGCGTGGTCATACATTAAAAAAAAAAAATACGCGTCGAGTAGAGAACCTCGTCCTTTTTGATTTCGTCGGTTAAAAACAAATACGCATGCGAGACTACTTTATTGACTGTTTCAGGCATGAAAATAAATAGGACTGGTTTTATTTTTCCTCCTGGATCTAGGGGGTAATGACGGATTCGCCAACACACTAATTATATGTTGGACTTGACATAACAAACGAATAAATTAAATAAATTCCAATTTTTTTCGCGTTCTTCAGTATGACAGGAAAGAAGAAACAATCCGGTACCAGGTAAGGAAAAATTTGAAACAAATAATCCTGGTATACTAAACTACTCAAACGCTTAAGGTAAATCAAAAAATCATTTAAAAAGGCATAGTGTGCTAGTGCCAGTCATTTGGGGATCTTTAGCCAACAAATAGCCATGAAAATAGGCACGAAATAAGGGTTTTAAGATGAATAAAGAGACAAAAAAAATGTAACAATCTGTTATGTATATTTTTATCGGATGATAATTTTTTATCCAATTCAGATGTCTAATTTCTTCTATATCTCTTTGTAACTGTTCACAGGCCGTGAGGATTAGTTCCCTATGTTCTGACAGCCTGGTAGGAGAATGTGTTATTTCCACAAAACACCCATAAATAAGTAATATAAACTTCAATAGCTCTATATGAATCCCATCTAGCTCATTTGTATCCCACGCAAAACCACTCAATAAACACGACCACCCTTGAACTCATTCCAATCAGGAACCGCAACGAAAGGATCATTCGCCCCCCCTCCCCGAATTCACTAGTAGCTCCTAATCGCTCAAAACGAATATAACATCATCAATTTGAGGTTTTACGAATGGTATAAAAGACACGTTTGCCTCTGGATATCGATTATCCCGAAGTTCGCAATACTACAATGCTTTGATGACATTGTGGTTATAAAAAAAAATGTTTATTTAATTATTTTAAATAATTCAAATGTATCACTTAAATAACACTGTCTTAAATGGAGAAGGTTTGAAGTTTGTCCCTACGACAGTATTATGAGGAAAAAGACTCGACTGTTTTAGGCATGAAAATAAATAGGACTGGTTCTATTTTCCCCACAGAACCCAACAGTTGTCCTGCAACACCAAAATCTACCCAAGGAGAGAATAAGGTGCAGCCAATTCCAACAAACCAAAAATCTGAAACAGACAAGACAATATTGAACAGCACATCTGAAGGTAACAATTCTAAGACTCAAAATAAATCAATAACTCGTCAACAAGTACTCAACGACCCTCCAAACCGAAGAAAATTGAGTACAAAATCATAAACATTTATTCTCTTACGATAGTTTTAATAATAAGTGTATGTAGTTTTTATTCCTTCTTACACCTTACTATTTTCTCAAAAAAAAAAAAATATATGTTTTACAATGGATCAATACCCTGAATCGCGGGGATTTCAAGGACGTTTCTGTAAATGCCAGGTTCGCCAACAGAGTAATTATATGTTGAACGTGACATAACCAACAAATAAACGAAAAATATCCCATATTTTTCGTTTCGTTTAGTATGACAGAAAAAAAGAAACAGTTCAGTACTTTGTGAGGAAAAATTTGAAACAAATAATCCTGGTATACGAAACTACTCAATCGCTTTAGGTACATGTGAATTTCTCCTATGTTTGCAGCTCTGAAATTCCTGCCTGAAACAATCATTTGAAAAGGCATAGTGTGATAGTGCCAGTCATTTAGGGATATCCATGGAAATAGGCACGAAAAAAGGCATAGTGTAATAAGGGTTTTAAGATTAATAAAAACCAAAAAAATGTTAATCGTTATGTATTTTTATACAGAAATTTTTTCATCCAATTATGATGCTAAATTCTCCTATATTTCTTTGTAACTGTCCACAGGCCGTGACAACGGCCTAGTAGAAGAAGTGTTATTTTCACTAAACACCAATAAATGAGAAATGTAAACTTCATAATCTCTATAGAATTCCATCTAGCTCATTTATATCCCCCGCAAAACCACTCAATCAACATTCACAGTGCTCCTGATTGCTCGAAACGCATATAACATCATCAATGTGAGGTTTTACGAATGGTATAAAAAAACGTTTTCTTCCGGATATTATTACCGAAGTTCAATCCAAATTTTTCATGACATTGTGGTTATAAAAAAAAATGTTTATTTAATTATTTTAAATAATTCAAATGTATCACTTGAATAACACTGTCTTAAATGGAGAAGTTTTGATGTTTGCCCCTACCACACTATCATCAGGAAAAAGGCTCGACTGTTTCAGGCATGAAAATTAATAGGACTGGTTCTATTTCCCCCCGAATCGAGGGGATTACAAGGACGTTTCTGGAAATGCCAGGTTCGCCAACAGAGTAATTATATGTTGAACGTGACATAACCAACAAATAAATGAAAAAAATCCCATATTTTTCGTTTCGTTCAGTATGACAGAAAAGAAGAAACAATTCAGTACTTTGTAAGGAAAAATTTTAAACAAATAATCCTGGTATACAAACTACTCGATCGCTTTAGGTAAATGTGAATTTCTCCTATGTTTGCAGCTCTGAAATTACTGCCTGAAACAATCATTTAAAGAGGCATAGTGTGATAGTGCCAATCATTTAGGGATATCCATGGAAATAGGCACGAAAAAAGGCATAGGGGTTTTAAGATGAATAAAGAACCAAAAAAATTTTACAATCTGTTATGTATATTTTCATCACATGATAATTCTTTCATCCGATTCTGATATCTAAATTCTCCTATATCTCTTTGTAACTGTCCACAGGCCGTGACAACGGCCTAGTAGAAGAAGTGTTATTTTCACTAAACACCAATAAATGAGAAATGTAAACTCCATAATCTCTATAGAACTCCATCTAGTTCATTTATATCCCACGCAAAACCACTCAATAAACACGACCACCCTTGAACTCATTCCAACAATCAGGAACCGCAACGAAAGGATCATTAACCCCGAATTCACTAGTAGCTCCTGATTACTCGAAACGCATATAACATCATCAATGTGAGGTTTTACGAATGGTATAAAAAACACGTTTTCTTCCGGATATTGATTATCCGAAGTTCGCAATACCACAATGTTTTGATGACATTGTGGTTATTAAAAAAAAAATGTTTATTTAATTATTTTGAATAATTCAAATGTATCACTTGAATAACACTGTCTTAAGTGGAGAAGGTTTGATGTTTGTCCCTACCACACTATCATCAGGAAAAAGGCTCGACTGTTTTAGGCATGAAAATAAATAGGACTGGTTCTATTTTCCCCCGAATCGAGGGGATTTCAAGGACGTTTCTGTAAATGCCAGGTTCGCCAACAGAGTAATTATATGTTGAACGTGACATAACCAACAAATAAACGAAAAATATCCAATATTTTTCGTTTCGTTTAGTATGACAGAAAAGAAGAAACAATTCAGTACTTTGTAAGGAAAATTTTGAGAAAATAATCCTGGTATACTAAACTACTCAATCGCTTTAGGTAAATGTGAATTTTTCTTATGTTTGCAGCTCTGAAATTAGTGCCTGAAACAATCATTTAAAAAGGCATAGTGTGATAGTGCCAGTCATTTAGGGATATTCATGGAAATAGGCACGAAAAAAGTCATAGTGTAATAAGGGTTTTGAGATGAATAGAGAACCAAAAAAATGTTACAATCTGTTATGTATATTTTCATCACATGATAATTTTTTCATCCAATTCTGATGTCTAAATTCTTCTAGATCTCTTTGTAACTGTCCACAGGCTGTGACAACAGCCCAGTAGAAGAAGTGTTATTTTCACAAAACACCAATAAATGAGAAATGTAAACTTCATATAATCTCTATAGAATTCCATCTAGCTCATTTATATTCCACGCAAAACCACTCAATAAACACGACCACCCTTGAATTCATTCCAACAATCAGGAACCGCAACGAAAGGATCATTAACCCCCCGAATTCACTAGTAGCTCCTGATTGCTCGAAACGCATATAACATCATCAATGTGAGGTTTTACGAATGGTATAAAAAACACGTTTTCCTCTGGATATCGATTATCCCGAAGTTCGCAATACTACAAAGTTTTGATGACATTGTGGTTATAAAAAAAATGTTTATTCAATTATTTTAAATAATTCAAATGTATCACTTAAATAACATTGTCTTAAATGGAGAAGGTTTGATGTTTGTCCCTACCACACTATCATCAGGAGAAAAGCTCGACTGTTTTAGGCATGAAAATAAATAGGACTGGTTCTATTTTCCCCATGATTCGAGGGGATTTCAAGGGCGTTTCTGTGAATGCCAGGTTTGCCAACAGAGTAATTATATGTTGAACGTGACATAACCAACAAATAAATGAAAAAAAACCCATATTTTTCGTTTTGTTCAGTATGACAGAAAAGAAGAAACAGTTCAGTACTTTGTAAGGAAAAATTTGAAACAAATAATACTGGTATACTGAACTACTCAATCGCTTCAGGTAAATGTGAATTTTTCTTATGTTCGCAGCTCTGAAATTACTGCCTGAAACAATCATTTAAAAAGGCATAGTGTGATAGTGCCAGTCATTTAGGGATATCCATGGAAATAGGCACGAAAAAAGGCATAGTGTAATAAGGGTTTTAAAATGAATAAAGAACCAAAAAAATTTTACAATCTGTTATGTATATTTTCATCAGATGATAGTTTTTTTTCCAATTCAGATGTCTAATTTCTCCTATATCTCTTTGTAACTGTTCACAGGCCCTGAGAATTAGTTCCCTATGTTCTGACAGCCTAGAAGGAGAATGTGTTATTTTCACAAAACACCAATAAATAAGAAATATAAACTTCAATAGCTCAATATGAATCCCATCTAGCTCATTTGTATCCCACGCAAAACCACTCAATCAACATGACCACCCTTGAACTCATTCCTACAATCAGGAACCGCAACGAAAGGATCATTCACCCCCGAATGGTATAAAAAACACGGTCTCCTCTGGATATCGATTATCCCGAAGTTTGCAATACTACAATGTTTTGATGACATTGAGGATATTAAAAAAAAATGTTTATTCAATTACTCTAAATAATTCAAATGTATCACTTGAATAACACTGTCTTAAATGGAGAAGGTTTGATGTTTGTCCCTACCACACTATCATCAGGAAAAAGGCTCGACTGTTTTAGGCATGAAAATAAATAGGACTGGTTCTATTTTCCCCATGAATCGAGGGGATTTCAAGGGCGTTTCTGTAAATGCCAGGTTCGCCAACAGAGTAATTATATGTTGAACGTGACATAACCAACAAATAAACGAAAAATATCCCATAGTTTTCGTTTCGTTTAGTATGACAGAAAAGGAGAAACAGTGCAGTACTTTGTGAGGAGAAATTTGAAAAAATAATTCTGGTTTACTAAAGTACTCAATCGCTTTAGGTAAATGTGAATTTTTCTTATGTTTGCAGCTCTGAAATTACTGCCTGAAACAATCATTTATATTTATATAACATATAGAACTTTGAAGAAAAATTATAATTCCCAGCTTAAAAATTTTAAGAAATTAGCTTATGACAATTATATTCATTCGACGGGAAATAAAGCGAAAGCATGTTGGCAAATAATAAATTTTGAGAGAAACAAAAACAATAATAATAGAACTCATACTGATATATCTCCTGAACATTTCAATGACTTTTTTGTTAACATTGCTGACAATATCATTCAATCTCTTCCAACGGTATGCAATGCGGATTTACTGAATTTCAGAAATTTTCCAGCACCCTGCAGCTATTACGCTCTGCGACTTCTCCAAGGCGTTTGACTGCGTCTCTCACGACATATTATTGGAGAAACTATATTATCACGGCGTCAGGGGAGTATCTCTATCCCTCATATAATCATATTTGTCGAATAGATATCAAGCAGTCAGTAGCAATAATTGCATTTCGAATTTTAAACTTGTTGAACATGGTGTTCCCCATGGATCACTATTGGGACCACTTCTGTTCTTAATTTACGTGAATGACATCAGTAACTTCATGCATCCATATAAATCCGTTTTGTTTGCCGATGACACTACATTTATTTACTCTGACAAAAATGCGATTGAACTATCTAGAATATCAAATGAAGTCGATGAGAAGGCAGAAAGTTGGTTCGTGACAAATCGACTCAAACTAAATACAGATAAAACGCAACAGTTACAGTTTTCAACAAGCTCTGCCGCTACATCAAGTGCAGATAGCGTTAAATTTCTTGGGATTGTTGTCGATAGTACTCTCACTTGGACCTGTCATATTAACCAATTGAGCAAAAAACTATCAAGAACACTTTTTTTATTGCGTCAGCTGAAAAACGTAACTAGTTTAGATACATTGGAAATAACAGATTTCTCCCTCTTCCAATCTCACATTAGCTATGGGGTTATACTCTGGGGCAACTCAACTGGGGCTTTAAAAATTTTTAAATTGCAGAAAAAAGCTATCAGAATAATAACAAATTCTGGTTATAGAGATCATTGTGAACCTCTTTTTTTGAAATTGAGAATAATGCCGTTACCCACATTATTTTTGTACAACGTTCTCATAGAAATTCATAAAAAATCAACTTCATTAATTAAGCAATCAGACCTTCATGACTATGATACCAGGCATTGTAACAAAATTCGAACAAACCGCTATCGTTTGAGTAAATCACAAAAGAATACTCTGGATTTCAACCTCTATAACTATCTTCCCGATAATTTTAAAATTCTTAGTATGTCCAAATTCAAAAAAACAATAAAAAATTATCTTTTGAGTTTTTGCTTCTATTCTGTCAAAGAATACGTGAATCATTTCAAATGTTTATAATGTCATCTATGTTTTTATATTTTTGTATTTGTGTTTCTTGCTTGTTTTTATACTATTATAATTGGTAATCTGATCATTTTATACTATATTAATTGTTTAATCTGACTTTCATTACTTTTATGCTATTTTATTACTTTTATGCTATTTTTTGACTTGCTACAAACATTTTATTATGTAACGTGGTGAAATAAACTATCTATCTATCTATCTATCTATCTATCTATTTAAAAAGGCATAGTGTGATAGTGCCAGTCATTTAGGGATATCCATGGAAATAGGCACGAAAAAAAGGCATAGTAATAAGGGTTTTAAGATGAATGAAGAACCGAAAAAATGTTACAATCTGTTATGTATATTTTCATTACATGATAATTTTTCCATCCAGTTCTGATGTCTGAATTCTTCTATATCTCTTTGTAATTGTCCACAGGCCATGACAACAGCCTAGTAGAAGAAGTGTTATTTTCACTAAACACCAATAAATGAGAAATGTAAACTTCATAATCTCTATAGAATTCCATCTAGCTCATTTATATCCCACGCAAAACCACTCAATAAACACGACCACCCTTGAACTCATTCCAAAATCAGGAACCGCAACGAAAGGATCATTCACCCCCCGAATTCCCTAGCAGCTCCTAATCGCTGGAAACGAATCCGCCTATAAAATGCACACCCGCACACAAGAGGCGCGTGCCCTCACCAAAACTCACCACAAACCCTCATTAAAAATAATCACAATCCAGAAAAACACGGCACGCTCCCTATACAACAAGCAAGCGCCAGCGTTACGTCAGCGTGACGTCACGCCGCCGCTCGGGTGGGGGCAGCGCCTTGGAGGGGCGATCACACAGCCTCTCACCGCTATTGGCCAACCCCTCGCTTGCGACTTCCTAATATGGAACACTGACTTCATTCATAAAACCGAACCGTTCGCCGCGCTCCTACCAGTTCGCGAGATAAATCCGTGCGAGATAGTGCGTCTCGGAACAATTGAAACACAGCCGACTTGATTGCGTTGAGTGCGCGCCCGCGCGCTGCGTTCTGAGTGTGTTGTTCCGTGCTAGGGTGGCGGATAAGCGACAAAACAGTGGCAAAATGATCATGGACACTTTGGACACGCTGCCTAATCAGCACTATCACCACCACTCGTCGGCGTTTCTTTTGACGGAAAGCGCTGCCGCGGCCGCCGCTCACCATTTCAACGTCTTGAGCTTCGACACCTGCCTGTACAAGTCTGGCGCGAACAGCGCCAGCGGTGGAAGCCCCATTCCTGCCTCTATTTGCACCCATATAGACGACAGCCTCCCTTCGGAAGCCCAGCCAGGGGATCTGAACACCCCCGTGACCACTTCGGGAGACGTTCCGAGCTTTTTCGGGCCCAGCACCGTCATCGAACCTCCCCCCATCACAGGTTAGTCAAGGGCGGTTGCATAAGGGGCGATAGGGGTATCTGCTCCTCGCGCCTACGAATGGCTTTTTTTCTGCTGAGGGTTGAGGAAGGTTGCGGTGCTAGCAACAGTTGGAAAAAGTTCCCATGTTGACATAACGTTTGAGAGCAAAAATCTAACAACTGTATGGAATAGATGAATAGAACAGTCCCTAATATAATAGGATTATCTCAGAATCCCTTTTGCCACCCAAAAAATCAATCTTCGTGTTTTCAAAATCTCTCAGTATTGCTAGTAGTGTTTCTCAATTCCTCCAACATTCACTAGTGGGTATTTGTTCAGAATATCGGCGAATTAGAGTGAAACACACTTTTTCTTCAACTACCTGCAAATCAAACTAGAAAGGGCAGTATTTTCTATTATTATCACATGAAGTAGAGCCCAATTCTACGATATTGTTGGACTCAGTAAAGAAATTAAAAACCTTTCTCAACCACTGATAAACTATTGAAAAAATGTTGATAAATCCGCGGCCCGATGCTTCTTGACAGTTTTGAGATAAATTTCAAGAAGACAGGCTATGTGAATGTATTTGATCCCTAATACAGGAAATGGCGTTGATAGTCTTACTTGAAATTCAAAAAACTAACAAATATCACAATCATTGCCCAAAACTGACATTTTCTGTTTAGCTACGTGAAGAACTACTAGATGTTTATTGTTTACTATTTTGTGTTAAACTGCTCATTCTTTTCACGTGAAACTCTGGCCACTTTTACCCATAATATCTTACTTAGCCAACGTGGATAAAATTCGGGAGCATATCGGGAACTGCAAGGAGAACATTATGCCTCATCAATCAAACTACGAAACCAGACTCATTTATAACATCAATCTTCCTATTCCCTCAACTTCTCAAATCAAAACCTCCATATTTTATAATGGAAAGAAACTATTCAACCATCTTCCTCTTCCCATCAGGAAAATAAATAGTATTTACAAATTTCGTAAGGAGCTTAAAAAACTCCTTCGTCTAGGAGTCTATTATAATGCAGATTAATTCCTCATTGACAATTTCACAACTTACCATAAAAATTCCTAAGGGGATAGTTACATTGTGGATGCTCAAATATACTTTTATCCTTTAAATACATACATATATATTTTTTAATGTTGTCTAAACTTTGTTACTGTTTTTATATTTTCTATTTATTTAAACTTATACAGTGTGCTGTTTTTCAAAAATGTCTATGTAGTAACTTTTATCTCAGGTTTAAGTAGCTTTGTCAACAAAATCAATGTTTTTATGACAATAAAGCATTCCTGATTCTGAAAACTACATAAATGAAAAGAATCCTATGTTCCTAACCAATCAATGATGTATAGTTCTGCAATACATCTAAGAGACTCATGACATTATTCATTGCCGATAAGGCTCATCGGGGAACCAACCACAAGCAGAGACGTACGATATAATGGAATTTTCACAAGACGATTTATTGACAAATTATTTAGCTGGTATGAAATATTATATTTACTAACGAGTGTGGAAAGTGGTACTTTATAGTAAATTCGTAGACAATGAATTTTTCCAAACTACTATTTTTTTCAACTGAAATATCCTTTTCATCTTCTAGTATGCAACAGAGTACAGTTTTCCAAATACCAGTATAAAATAGGTACTTATTCTTGATGTATCGAAAAAAAACAAAAAAATATATAAACGTAAAGATGATGTATAACGTCTGATTCAATGACAGGTAATGAATAAAGAGTACGGAAAAGTGAGTGTACAATCAATAAAGGACACTAATTTATTCATATGCACGTATAATAATATGCATATACCTACGAAATATACTTGCTTGTAGAACATAAAAACTCAACTTCATAAATTTCGGGTACAGATATGACTGAATCGTTGACATATTTGATGTAAAAGGTGGAAAAATAAATGAAATTTATTAAATTGAGTTCAACAGGTACAAATTCAATAGGAAAAAATAGTGTCATAAAAATTAATAAATTTCAATTTTTGCTGTCACTATTGTCATCCACGTTTACAACGATTTTTTCTCTGGCAACTTGATCTGTATTTAAATATAATTTTTCTATTTTTTGTACATGTGCTACACAATTTTCCCAGCTTTCATTTGGAATATTCTGCATTTCTGATTGAACCACGGATTAATTTAAAGTTGGCGAAACATTATTCTTCCTTACCGATGCTTTCAGCTCATACCATATGTGTTCAATTGGACTGAATATGCAATGGTAAGGAGAAAGTCTTACCACTGTATGACCCATTTCTTCTGCCAATGTGTCACAATAATATTGTTTTTTTATTGGAAATGATTTTATTATTTCCAGCATTTGTTTTTTTGTATAATTATCTTCAAAATACATAGTTTATCAATTTTCTTCATTTTAAATCCGTTTCGTGAAATGTATTTTCTGGGTGTCTCACGACAACTCTCTATTCCTGTGTCATCTTATTTTAATCTTTGCATTGAAGTCTTTAAAGTAGGGACCATTTGTTTCCTATACAAGTCTTCTTTTCGTCGAATTATACAACATACACGTCCACCAGAGTCTCTCACTTTTCTTTTCGTTATTATAGGCTTATTTACTACACGCCACACTATTTTCACAGGCATGCGTGTTAAGGCTGCAAACTTTGTAAAAAAGCTATAACAGAATTGTTTCTCACTCAAATCCAAACAAATACAAACTGCTAACTGAATTTCAAAACCACAAATCAGCATGGAAACTTGGGCAGTCCTAATTATTTCAAGAAAATTAGTTAATAACATAATCCAAACCTAATAGAAATGTTAAAATCAATCAAATTAGTCATAATTATAAAATTTCAATTCGCACATGAAAGTGTGATAAACGAGATTATTTACGTCTTTTTAAATCCATACCTGGAGTCCCAAGACCCTTTTCTACAATATCACACCACGAACAATAGGCCATTATAGCGAGTCTCTTAGATCTGTGGCAAGAGTCTAGCATAACCATACACCAAATTATACCACAGTGAAACTCTGGCCATAATGTCATACTTGGCCAACCTGGATAAAATTCGAGTTAGTGTTCCTGAATTTTTTGCACACATTGAAGACATCGATCCGTTCTGATAACTTCATAAATGAAAAGAATCCTATGTTCCTAACCAATCAATGATGTAGCATAATCATACGCCAAATTATACCACAGTTTTGTGATTTATTAATGATAATAAAAATTAACGCTTTTATTGATAGATGATAAATGGACACAAAGTGAAAACTCAAAAATTCGTATGTGTGAAAATGAAAAGTTCATTTGAAAAAAAATTGTGCAAAGAAACACGAAACATGTTTCATGTTATTTGTGAATTTATTGATTTTCTAGACAGAAATGAATTTAAAAGGAACTGAAAGAGAAGTAACTATTCGGATTCTTTCTACACATCGAAATTCTGAGGGTTCTAATCTCATATTTAGTAACCATTTTCGACTGGTTCCATACGACTGTGAATTGCTACAAAAATGATGTTTATCAATACCCAGGATATTCAGGGTGTTCATAAAATCAAATGTGGAATCACCTGCGAGTCAAAGATAACCTCTTGGGGAAATAACTATCAATTGAATATTTAATTGTTTTTTTTGTGAATTGAAAACTCCACGATAAAAATTAAGAATTGTTTGTGAATATCTAACAGAAAACAAATATTTCCCCGGCTAAAGCCACGCTGGACATTGAACTACATCTGATAGATATTTCAAAAAGACCCTAACTCAAAAGAAAAATTCTGAAAGTAAAAATTTGCATATTTATTCAGATTGTTATTTAATTTTATATTCCAGTCTAGATTAAGACGATGAGATAACGAAATTTTAAAAAAGAGCACTTACCAGAAATCATTTGTAACATTGATGCAAGAATGGCATCACATTCACTAGGTCTTCACTATATTTTTCTCAGCCAAAATCTATTTCACGCTTCCACGATCATCAGGAAGATCGGAAATATTGGAAAACACATTTTCTAGGTGCAATCTCACTCTGCAAAGATGGAAAAATGTTAGAGACATTCCTTTCGGAGTGGTACTTTGAAATTTGTATTTTTTATATGTTTCAAATCGGCCGAGGACTTTCAAATCGGCTCTTTAAAGATTAAAAAATTCTCAAATCATTTTTCAACTAGTATGGATAAGATAAGAATATGTCAAGATGTTCGAGTCCCCCAGTTTCTGTCAAAGAAACAGGAAGAAAGAATATTGTTGATGTTTTTCAATAAGTTTCAATAGATTTCTCAACCGAATTTTCGAAGACATGTTTGTCATTGAGTGTATCATTACTATCATGAAATCGATGTTACCGTCTTCTATGCAATTCAAAATTGTACCTTTCACAAACCACCAAAGAGTGAGTATTTATTGAAGTGGCTACATGGAAAAGTAACCGAAAACATACTTCTTTCGATTCGCTAGATCCTGATTTTTTATCGATTGTTTAGGTATGAGAAAGCCTGTGAACGAATGGATCTCATATCTTACCAAAAACACCCATTCTGAAAGATTCGATGTTGTCCTCGGAACTCCGCAAGGAAGCATTCTAGGGCCGCTGCTATACAAGTATACTGATGATTCCCTGTTTCGGCAAAAACAGCAGCACTGGCAAATGTGGTTTTAAAGCAAGAGGAAGATTCTAGTAATATAATTAGAGACAAGTGTATGTGTAAAATTGACAGTCCTTTATCAAGGGGTGTACACGTAGCCTTAGCTACTGAAAATAATACAAACTATTCAGGTACAAAGAAGGATAGCCACAAAAATAAGAGTTTTATTTGCTGCAAATTGAACAAATGCTTCTGCGCAATTTTGACTTTATATTGATGAAAATTATCTCAAATACTACTATTTCAAAGGGTTCAGTGCTTATGTTTTATAATATAATATCAAGGTTTGAGCCCCACGGCCAGACTCTGTGTGTAAGATGCTGCGAATTATTTTTGACTTAGATTAAGGAGCGAATTCAACAATTCAATATGGTACCCTCGCACATCAAATCTCAATGGATTCTTCATTTGTTGTAGATGTATATATCACTAAAAATATTTTTTACAACTGCTATTGAAAATTACGTATTTAGTGAATAAAAAAATCACTTCTAACACTAGTGTTACAATATTTTCAACACTAGTTTTAAAATGAAATGATGGTAGATACTATAATATAAATCAGTTCATAGAAACATTTTGATGAAGCTAGGCACTATTATCAATTTGTTGTCACTAATAAACAATTTTCAATTGTTTTTACTTGAAATACCATCTGGATTATTAGATATAATATTGATTGAGAAATATTCAAACTCTCCAAAAATATTTTTCTGTGATTATTTTTCAATGTCAAGTTAATATTACTGGAAATACAGAATACTGGAATTTATCACCAAGTGCTTTGTTACCTCAAGTGACTGGAGCGTCCTCCCCTAGTCCAGAGTTCATAGGTTCGAATTCTACAGAAGATAATTAGAAATGTGTTTTTTTCTTCTTTTCACTATCAGTATAGTAAAGCCGAGTTTTCTAATACAAAGAAGGGTTTACAACTGCTTAGTGCCGACGACGACCTACCTGAATATATTCTAGAAGACTTTTCAGCCTACTTTTCAGACCTCATGGTCAAGATATTCTAGCCTAAAGATTATTATAAAAATAAAAAAGATCTGAATATAAGTACATCTTCCCAACTAATTTTGTATCTCAAGAAACAAAATGTGGGATTTAGACCTGAAAAGGCAAAAGTTTTTATAGAGAGGAATTAACAAAATTCTTGAATGAGGCACCAGATAAGGTGTATTTGACGATCTATTTGATTTAATCTAATAATTGTAAGAATTCCTCACTCTAAAAATCACACTTTTATCATATCTTCTGAAGTAAAATGGAAATGTAATGTTTCTGTGTAAGAAATATAAGCTTGCGATTTTTGTCTATTAGAAGGAATAAGAAGCAAAACGATTGGGGGTTGGAAATCACTATCTGTTGCCGAGGGTTACCTGGAGGAATCTGCTTCACACAAAAAAGACAAATAAAATCTGTCCATTAACATCCCGTCAACTTCGTAAGAGTTAGACAGCGAACTCGCGTATAGTAAAGTATCACTTTCCGCAATTGTTAGGCAAACCTTTTTTTTTTCATGTGAAACATTTTGAAAACATACATTTTTACGGGTGTGAAGTTGGCCACATCCACAAGTACACCAAGAAAAATAAAATCTTGAATATTTTTTTCCTCTTTTCCGTTTTTTCACATGGATTTTTATTCAGTTAGGGGCGTGAGATTTCCAGTTTCAACTGAATGGTGAGAAAACTTGATCAGACTAATGAATAAGTTCGATTTGAGAAAGTGGAATGGTGGTAGAGTTATTTAAAAAAATTCACACACTCGACAAATGACTTTGTACACTTTTGTGCTTGACCTTCCTATTTCTGTTGATGTTATTTCTATCGGTC
This sequence comes from Gonioctena quinquepunctata, assembly GCA_018342105.1. NCBI lineage: Eukaryota > Metazoa > Arthropoda > Insecta > Coleoptera > Chrysomelidae > Gonioctena > Gonioctena quinquepunctata. The sequence continues at coordinate 290,616 of JAFIRS010000240.1, read as the reverse complement.
TTGAAATTCCTCACTTAGAAACGCCAGAATTTGCCAGGCCATCGAAATATATCAACCCCCATTTCACCCCTTTCGATGGTCTGGCAAATTCTGGCGTCTCATCAGTGATGAAAAAAAGCCCATAGCAATAACTTGTTACAAGCAGAAAGGTGTACAATGCCATTTGTCACCTCTGTGAATTTTCGAAATATATCAACCCCTATTTCACCCCCTTCGACGGCCTGGAAAATTCTGGCGTCTCATCGGTGAAGAAGAAAGGTTTAATAGCAATAACATATTACAAGCACAAAAGTGTACAAAGCCATTGTCGCGTTTAAAATAACTCTACCACCATTCCACTTTCTCAAATCGAACTTATCCATTAGTCTGATCAAATTTGTCACCTTCACTTGAAACTGGAAATCTCAGTGTATTCACGCTCCTAACTGAATAAAAATCTATGTGAAAAAAACGGAAAATAGTAAAAAAATATTGAAGATTTTATTTTTCTTAGTGTACCTACTTGTGGATGTGGCCATACATTTTTGTGTATTGTCTTCTATCCATTCAATATACACTATGATGCGAAGTCATTGACGATGTTTGTCCATAACAGTAATCGCCCTGTAGTTGATAAATGATAGAACATAGGTTTTCTTGGTTTTCAAAGATTTTGCCACAGAAATGCACTCAATTAATATAAGGAGATTGAAGAGAACTCTGACACTGTCTTGTTGTAGAATTCATGATTTGATGCAGATCCAGAAGACCATTTTCAAGACATGGTGTCAATATACCCAAAGTAATGGAAATCAACGTAGATGAATAATTCTTTCACAACCGTACTCTTTGCAGGAAATATTCAAAGATATTCGTCAGAAGTTCTATATGGGATACCCTGTATATTCGGGCTCAATCAACCTTTCGGATATTTTCATCTACTTCAATAATGGCGATATCTACTGGCTCGCCCTGTACATTCAGTCTTACTTCTTCCGAAAATCGGGAAATTCATCCTCGAGGTTGGTTTTCCTCAGCGAAAATTATAAAGGCCAGTAACAGGTGCGGCATGTTGGCTAAGGTCTATATATACTCCGTCCAGCAAGCTAGTGTTTAAAAATAACTTTTCCGTCATGATGTTATGTCTGTGTGGAATCGATTGTGCTTTTGAAACAGTTGAATATTATGTTACATCCTCGGAGGCTGTGGGAAGGCTGCAAGGTGGTAGTTATGTAGTCATAGCCCAGGTGGCGTTTCAGGTAGTTTTTATAGGAATACACTATTTCGGAAAAAAAATGGATGTCGAACGGAACGAGTTTGAATTCTTCAGAATGTGCCGCGAAATTTTGATATGTCAAAGTTTCAATTTTATATCTTACATTTGCACCCAACTTAACCGTTTTCTAGTTATTAATGTTTTTTTCTGAGATTCTGGGGGCAATTAAAAACAATATAACATAGAAGTTGATCTCAAACCCTTCTATCCTCGGTTGTTTTCTATCTCGTCATTTATTTTTTCCCAGCTCTTTCTGTGATTCTATCGATCCATTTTAATCTGGGTCGTCTTTTTTCATTTTTCCCGGCCCTCGCGTTTCAAACACAAATGTCCAAATTATCCGGAATGTCCTATGATTTTTCCATTTGTCGGTCGAATTTTTACATTTTTTCTCATTGTTCCGTTTCTTATTTTGTCATATCTGTTTTTGTTTTCTATTCCCATTGCACTAATTCGGGATTCTCGCCTTTGTGTTACTGTATATGTCTCGCTATTGTGTATGATTATTGGTATAATCAATTTGTTTACAACTTTTTCAGTTCCTAGGGATATCGTCTCCATTTCATCAAATAAATTTCCCGCCCTTCCCAATATCTCATTCATTATCCAGACCAGTTTTAAGTTCCCTTCTATAAATGCTCTATATATTCATCTTTTTATCCACCCATGGATTTATTTTTATTCGAAATTTCAATTGTTTTTCCGACATTTATTCTCAAGTTTTTCTCCACTAGTTTTTTCTTCAAGGTCCTCCTGCGAATCTGCCATAAGAGCCATGTCGTCTACGATCATCAGTGCAGTGTTAATTTCTTTATCCTCATCTTGACTTCCTTTATCGCCTGATCTATTTTATTTCTCATTCTTTTCTGTCAATACTACCTTCAAAACACTTGGTAGCGGTTAATGTCGGTTTTCCATTCTTTTGATATTCTTTCGTTTTTCAATGCATCACTTCAATCAACAAGTCTGCATTTGAACTACTACTACAAAACTTCCGAATAAGTGTAGCTTATGGAGAGGCAGACAGACTGAAGCTCTTCACTGTTAATGGAGATAGGATCCATCATCGTTAATAATAACGATATCAACAATGTTGAGTCAAAGCTATAATTGGAAAGTAAATTAATATTCAAAGGAACCAAAAATTATATTTTGGCGTATTTCAACAATGTTGACTCAAAGCTACCCTCAATGAAATAAAATTTATGTTTGAACTAGCAATCAAAGAATCTTCCTAAATTTTGATAGATGCCCCGAATTTGTATTTTGGCGTGTCCGCTAAAACTGAATTTTGGAGGCGCAAAGAAAAGTTGTGTCTCCAGGACAACTACCAAAACCAATTATATCAGGAAGTTGGAAATCATGTATCCAGCACAACAGCTATCAATAATAATCACATCAACAGTGTTGGGTCAAAGCAACTTATTTAAATAAAATTTAAAGAAACTCTCCAAATTTTAACAAAGGCACTGAATTTATATTTTGACGTGTGCATCCAAACTATATTTTGAAGGCGCGATGAAAAGTTGGAAATCGATAATAATTCTATCAACAGTGTTGAGTCAAATCTACCTTTATCGAAATAAAACTGGAATGTATGCTAATATTTAAAGAAACTCAATTTTGTAGAAACATTTATTTATTCCATCAAGAATTTGATAATTTGCCCAAGATATGCCCTAGAAACCTGCCAGGGAAAATTCAGATCTGGAGGAAGGAGACGAATGATATCAAAACGGGAGTGCCACAAGGTAGCGAATTAGGACCGGTTCACTTATGGAAGCCCAAAAAGACAAAACGATCAAAACGATAAAAGAGATACCTTTGCTGACAACATAGATGAGTCAACTGAAAACCTCCAAGAGATTACAAATAAAATTCATGAATTGGCTGAAAATGGAAAATCAAGCTGAACGGAGCCCAGCCAATTCATATGAATTTCAAAATATAAAGCTGAGATACACAACAGTATGGTAGTCTATGGTAAAACAGCAGAATATTCAGATGTAGTTCAATGTCCAGCGTGGCTTTAGCCGGGGAAGTACTTGTTTTCTGTTAGATATTACAAAAAATAATTTCATTTCAATCGTGGATTTTTCAGTTCACAGAAAAATATTTCTATTCAATATTTAATTGAGAATGTTTCCCTTTTCAACATGAATATCACACAAGAGGTTATCTTGAACGATGGAAGATAGTCATTGAAGTTTATCTTTCAGTCGCAGATGACTCCATATCTGATTGTATGAACACCCTGTTCATATTTTCAAACAAATCAATTCAGACCTAGTTTTGAAATTGAGATGGAAGGAACATATCAAGAGAAATCGTGATGTTAATAAAATTATTGTTTGGAATAACTGAAAAAACACGCATATTTGGCAATAAGGACTGAACAGTTGAAAATAACAAGAAAAAAGGCAGTGACCAAAAAATATTCTTTTATGTAAAAAAGCGTACCTCAATATCATTATGAAAAGCACTCCACACTTTTTTCACATAGAAGTAAAATTTTTTGTCAATGAGTTTATTCTTATTATTTTGAACTTTTTAGTCCTTATTGCCATAAACGCGTGTTTTTTTACTTTTTCCAAACTATAATTTGATTTTCAACTTTTAAGTCCATATTGCTACAGAAGACTATAGAAGACTACGAGAGAAAAACTCTCCGATTGATTCATCCACATGAGATGGAAGTTATTAATAACTGAATTTTGGCGAATATGCTGAGAACCAGAGCATTCGCCATATCTTTGAATTGTAAATTATGCTGATAACGGCCTTAGTGTATTCACCATGTTTTACTAGTAGCCACTGAAGAGTTCCACTATTCACCTCCTGGCTCCATCATCAGATCAGCTCCAAGATACCAAATTATAGTATTATCATCCAAACTACATAAACATACCAAGTTTCATTTCGAAGTAGGTTAAAATTGACTTCCAAGATTTGATTACATTGTTTGCTAGTTACAAGTGAACCTTATACAGGCCATAAGTTCAAAATTCGTCCGCTATCTTAAATTTATGAATTTTGACAAATAATTCATAATCTTCGACCCCCCAATACCTCCACATGCCAAGTTTCAATAGAATCGGGCATAATCACAAAGATCGTCCGCCATATTGTAGCCGCCTTTATGAATTTTGACAAATAATTCATAATTTCGACCCCAAAACCCCACATACCAATTTTTAATAGAATCGCACCATACTCATAGTGATCGTCGGCCATCTTGGAGCCGCCATTTTGATATTATGAATTTTGATAAAAAATTCCTAATCTCTGGCTCTGAAAATTCCCACCCACCAATTTTGAATCGAATCGGACCATAAACACAAATCTCGTCTGCTATTTTGTTTTTTCTCTCACATAATGCATTGTTACGTAAACTATGAACACCTGCCAAATTTCACGTCAATCGGACAACTAGAAGTGGGTCAGATTCAACTTGTAAGATTTGATTACTTTGTTAGTTACAAGTAAAGCTAATAAAAGCGTTTGAAAAAAATCCAGGGAATTATACTATACTGTTAACAGACAATAAATAACTGTATACAAAGAAATGTTGAAACCTGTATGTAGCTAGGATATACAAATTTTGTGGTGAACCAGTAAAACAACTATAAAGATATCCAAAGATACAAAAACCTTTAGGGAACAGTTGGGTGAAATGAATTATATGAAAAACTATGAAGTTTAATAAAGCTCGTCCAATACTGAAACGACCACTTTGGCCTTCCCCTACTTAACAACCAATTCTTCTCGAAGATGCCCGAACTGTGGCTATTAATAGAAATTACATAGGCGTACCAAATTATTTGGTATAGGCGATACACGAGACGTAGTTTTTGGCGGAAGAGTTTTGTGATTATGGTCCGATTCGATTCAAAATTGGTAGGTATGTGGGGGTTTTCGGTGTCGGAGATTATGAATTTTTTGTCAAAATTCATTAATTCAAGATAATTACTGCACAACCTATTTATTAATCAAACAAACCTAACCTTCCAAACGCTGCATGCCAAGACACTGGTGAAGATTCGCCGTAGCATAAGCTGCGAATGCAAATCGTGTCCACTCGTGTTTTCCCCCACTCTTTCTACCAAACGATCGTTTCAATATTGGACGAGCTCTATGTAACAGAAACCTGTCCGTATATAAATAGTAATTTAATCAACTAGTGTACTAATGGTAGCGATTAATGAACGCGAGAGCGAAGCGGGCGCGTTAATGTTCGAGATCATTAATCGCCATTTTAGTATACGAGTTGATTACAAAAAAAAATCCGTTTACGTCGTTCCAGGGGCCAACGTGAAATTTTCGATACCCATTTGCTTCAACTAGGAGGAAACTTATTTGGATTTTAAAATACTTAAATTTGACAGCTCGAAGGTAATATGATTTAACATTTGAATTCGTGTATGTTTAGTTGCCTATACCACAATGATGCATTAATGGATAAATCGACCATTAATGGGTTATTAATGGTCGATTTCGGTGTACGTTTGGCTGCATATATCACAATTATGCATTAATGGAGAAATTGATCGATTTCGTGTAGAATAAACATACTCGTTAATACGAGGTCACCGGAAAATATATTTTAATCGAAACGAATTTATCTCTCCGCATAAAATCATGTGTGCAAAAATTGTCCATCAAGGCAACAAGTGTTGGCAACCATCTGGTAAATCTGAACAATCTCCGTCGAATTATTCGGCATAGCTGGACAGCGCCGAAGCGGGCGCCAGAAATCAATAATTCGCATTTCATTGAGCTCTCCCATTCAAGAAAATTTTACTATGAGGCAACAAACATGGCGGATAGGTTTAATGTCAAGAGCACAGCCCACGGTTATATGATAAATCGATAAACAGTTGAATGATCCCTTGACTCGTTGGAGTGGCACGAACTTTCATTACAACTGATTTTTTCGAAAGACAATGGGAATAAAGGAGAAAGAAACAAAGTCCGATTGGAATGCGGGAATTAGTAAAATCCGATATTTTCTTGCATTAAAGCAACTGGTGTTTGTGAAATAAAGCAGCGTTCACGGCTTTCAAATGGCACTTGAATTTTTATGCGTTTCTTATTCAAACTGGTGTTTAGGACCTGGTTGTAGATCAAGATTTCGTTATGTAATGGTATCTGAGAATTTTTCCCCAGAAGTCCATGAAATTATGTTTACTGTACTTTTTTGCAACTCAATTCTCAGATTTTCAAAACCTATCTATGTGACCCAATTGTTCTGTTTATACTAGCATTGGAAAATCCCTCAGCTTTTTGGTTTGATTAATTCAACCTCACTCATTTTTCAGTCCAGTCTAGCAAATTTCCGTTTGTCAATATTGATATCAGTATCAGTTGAACAACATTCAACATCAACAAATATTAAGACTACTATAATCATCATACCTATCGGAAGGATGACAATGACAATATCCGCAATTCATTTCCAGGTATTAATGGTGCACCACAAGGTAGTGCATCAGGCCCCCTACTATTTCACTTATATATAAACGACCTACAAAATATCACTATTTATTTATTTTTCTAAGGATGACTAAACTTTCACTGAACGCTTCAGTACGACATATCTCGTAAATAACATTGTAAAGGACACATCGGATTGGTTTCAATGACAATAAACAAAATAAAAACAGAACCGAAATAATTATTTTAGAAATGGAACAAAACCGAACAGAAGCTGTGAAGTACTGGGAATATGGCTTGATGTGAACTCTCAATGATAATATGACAATTAACTTGTCAAGAAAAGTAAATGAGTTCAGAAAACTGAAAAATGCTTATATTCGGATACCTAAACAAACACTTGAATCAACAAAAAAAATATTGATAATAATTCCCTTCAATTGATTACCTACTGAAAAATCATCTCGTTGCTAATGCTGATTACGACATATCAGATTTCAAGTTTATCAGTCAGGCAAACTGCCAAAACATTACGGTGTATTGATTTATTTGATAATATGAACAGGGTGTTCATAAATTCAGATGTGGAATAATCTGCGCCTGAAAGATAAATCTATCTTCCATCGTTCGGGTTAATCTTTTGGGAGGTATTCGTGTTGAAACGGGAAATAAAATTTCTATTCCATACAAAAGATATAATACCGGACTTAGACACCTCCTTGTGGGACACCTGTTTTGGAGTTGTTTGCCATTAAATTATTAAGTTGACTTCCTAGTAAACCTATAGTTCTTAAAAACGAAATATTGACGTTTTGACGCATTCATATTCACAAAATAATGATTTACGTAAAAAATCACTTGCAGGTTCTGGGGGGGGTAAATACGTGTTTTTTTTGTTTGGCGTCTGTAATTGTGGGGTGTTAATTTCTGTTCGATCTTTATGTTGCCAAATATTGCAGTTGAAAAAATATTGTTGCCTTATATCGAAAACTCCAATTTCGTTATATAAAGAGTCTGATGAATGATTTCTTTTTTTATTGAACATAATTTGCAGGAGTTTTTTTTTTAATCAGTTAGTGTTTATTCAATATTGTTTTTCCAACCCCACCCCCACGCCATCATACCATAGGTCAAATGAGGTTCAACAAGCGCATAGTAGACTTTTTTTAGTTGTTCTTTGTTGAAAATGTCTTTAAGGTTTTGGAATTTATATACCAAGAATTGAAGTTTTTTTATTATGAAGGTTATGTGGTATTCCCACTTCAAATTATTATCCAAAATTAAACCCAAGTATTTAATTTTTGGTGTGGATTTGATGGTTGAATATGCAGCTTTGTGAATATTGGTTGGGCCAGTTTATTAGTAAAAGTGGGGAGATGAAACGTTTTACTTTCGTTTATGGTTAGAAGCCTTGTTCGTAATCATGTAAGAATCGATTTAAGATCATTTTCCGCTTTGTTTTTGAGGGATTTTCAATCAGTGTCAGCATAAAATATTGCAGTATCATCTGCATATGCTATGATTTTGCCACAGCTATTTATTGAGAAGAGTCCATTTATATAAATATTAAATATGACTGGGCCTATTACCGTTCCCTGAGGTATTCCGTATTCTATAACCTGTTCTGCACTGATAGAGTTTCCGATCTTAACAGACTGCGTCCTATTGGAGAGATAACTTGTGAGTAAGTCTAGTGCACTTCCTCTTACTCCTATATTCTCCAGGATTTCTAATAATAGGCTATGGCTAGCTATGTCAAAGGCCTTCGATAGTTCTATAAAAACAGTAAGAGATGGTTTACTCTCATCTAGGGATAAATACATTTCAGCAGGAAGTTTAATTATTTCATCTTTTGGAAGCCGTATTGGAAGATAGTGACTAAAGTTTATCTTTCAGTCGCAGATGATTCCACATCTGATTTTATGAACATCCTGTTTATATATTCAACAAATCAACCGTATTGGTTTTCCGAAATGATTTTGTATTTATTGAGGTATCTTGTGAGTCTTTCCTTGAGAAGTTTTTCAAATATTTTCGAAATATTTGTTATGACTGATATGGGACGATCATTGACTACGAGTTGTTTGTCGCCGTTTTTTAAAATGGGGAAAATTATGGATTTTCTGAATGTTGTTGGAAAGTGACGTTGATGCATGCATTTATTGAATATATCTGCAAGTGGTTCACAAATTAGACTGCATATCTCTTTTACTGTTCTGGTTGTTATATTATCAAGTCCAGGTGATTTCATGTTCACTGTCAAGATGATATTTTCCACTTCTTTGTGATCTGTATCTTCGAGAAACAGTGAGTTAGGGATTCTTTGAGGGGTAAACATTTCGGAATTGGGAGATGAAGGAAATTGTTCTGCCATTTTTTTTTCATGTTGGTATAGTGATTGTTCAATGCATCCACTATCTCTTGTGGATCTTCAATATCGGTACCATCCGTATGTATTATTTTTACAGGTAATGGTTTCGATTTTTGCGAAAAGAAATTTCATTAACAATGTCCCACAGACGTTTAGAATCATTCGGGCTCTCAGTTATCATTCTTTTATAGTAAATGATTTTTGTTTCTTAACATTTTTTGTTACACTATTGCGGAGGAATTCATAGTTTTTTTTTCAAGTTATTGTTTAGAGAATCATTAAGGAGGTTTTGGTGCATTTTGTGAGCATTTGATGTGTACATCCAACGTCTGAATGGCTGCTGTTGCAAATACTGATGAATGCATCGTAATTCTTTGTTTTTTTTTCAGGATCATTGGACACAGAGGAACTATCCATAGACCAGCAGGCACAACATACAAGCCCCCACCCCTCCCCGAGCAGCAGTCAAATTACAGAACGCGTCACACCCCAAGATTCCGCCCTATCCCCCAGCCTGAGGGAAGAAGAAAACACAAACCACAGCACACTCAGCATGTATCCCCATCCATCCAGCAACAACATGGCCAAACTACAACAGAGAAACATATACACCTCCGCCGGAAGTCCGAGTTTATCGAACAACATTCAGATGCACAACACCAGTCCTATGGGCATCAACAGTCAAACCATGGCACACTCTCCTTCGGCGGTGAACCAGTGGTTGCTATCGACAGGCGACAAGCCGATGTACCCATCGATGTTCGGGCTTCTACAAGGCTCTTCTCAGAGCCCCCAGCAGCAATATCCGTCGGCTACACCGAGTCCCGCAGGCACTCAATACGACGACAGATCTCAAACTGAACAGCTGATGCTGAGCATGGAGTGCACCGGCAACCTGTCCTTGAAACAGCCCCCTTCTTACCCGAGCTGCTCGGGCGCCAACACCAACCTCATCGACATGCAGCAGGACTTGGTGTACTCCAGGCCGATGGCCAACCAAGCGAAGTACCAATGGGAGAGCCACGACTACGGCTCGCCGCAGGGCAGCAGTGCGTTGGTTGTGCCCGGACCTTCGAGTCTGATCCCCAAACAAGAACCCTTCAGTAGTGCGTGTAGTGGAGACCTCGGACAGAGCGGTAGTTCGGGCTACAACGTGCAATTGGCCGAGTACAATCCGTCGACGAGCAAGGGACACGAGATCCTCAGCCAGGTGTACCAACAGAGTCCCATGCCGCTCAAGCTGATTCCGGTGAAACCGCGGAAGTACCCGAACCGACCGAGTAAGACTCCGGTGCACGAAAGGCCGTACGCGTGCCCCGTGGAGAATTGTGATAGGCGCTTTTCACGATCGGACGAGCTCACGCGGCATATCAGAATACACACGGGACAGAAACCGTTCCAGTGCAGGATATGCATGAGGAGCTTCTCGAGGTCGGATCATCTGACGACGCATATACGAACGCACACCGGCGAGAAACCGTTTTCGTGCGACATATGCGGGAGGAAGTTTGCCAGGAGTGACGAGAAAAAGAGGCATGCAAAGGTGAGGATCTCCGTTAATTTGTATTTCAGATAGTACGTGTGACACCTCATACGGAAGGGGATGACACAAGGAACATATTTGTAAAAACCACACTTTATTATATTAATTTTATCAAAAAACAGCTGCCCCAAAACATGATAGTATATATTCCCAAAATAGTGGAGGCTGAGGTAGAGGCGTTTATTTGATGGCTCCAAAATCTGCACAGCATCAGCCCTATATACAGGGTGTTACCAAATAAGTGCGAAAGTTTTCAGGGCGTGATTCCTTGTCGAAAATTGAAGAGGGTCTTTCATGTAAACAAAAGCTCTTAGGCCTTTCCTTAAAAAGTTACACGCTTCCAAAAATGAGGAAAAAACTTGATTTTTTTTCCTTGAAATTGCTGAAGAGTTGAAGAAATGGAATTTTGTGGGCATGTTCTACCAATAAAAAGGCTACCTATGAATATTTTTTTAATTTTGTTGTGATCTTTCGAAGAGGTGAAACATGCAACTCCTATTCCATTTTTTACCAGAACTTTTTAACGAAACAAAATTTCTAAATTGAAAATTGAGTGTTAAAGAGAACGATTCATTGCAAAAAAAAATCAACTCATGTATTGTGTCCTAAAAGTAATAGTTTCCTTATAAAAAAATAAAATACAACATTGTGCATAAACGGATCTTCTGTAAATGGAATCGAAAAAATCTAGTAGGTGGGTGTCACGTTTTGTTTGCACAACTTGTGACTTCAATCGTAGTATTTTAATATTATTCCGCTTGTTTGAACTTTCAATGTAGGCATTTACCAGTAACATGTTTTGTTTTAATATGTAGAATATCGCATTGAAAATACAAACAAAACAAAATTATGTGTATTACACCAAAACAAGATCGAACGGAAAGAAGTTATAAAAACTGCTCAAAATGTTGTATTTTATTTTTTAATTAGGAAACTATTGCTTTTACGGACACAACACAGGAGTTAAAAATGTTCTTTCCAACATTAATTTTTAAATTGAGAAATTTTGTTTCGTTAAAAAGTTCTGGTAAAAAATGGAATAAGGGTTGCATTTTCACCCCTTTAAAAAATCACAACAAAATTAAAAAAATATAGGTAGCCTTTTTATTGGTAGACCATGCCCACAAAATGCAATTCCTTCAACTCTTCAGCAATTTCAAGAAAATAATTTTTGGAACGAAGTTCCTTATCGCGCGTTGCGAAAGCGGGCTAGACGGAATAAATTAAGACCAAAAGTTGTAACGACACTTTCTGCTATAGTTGTAAGCCGTGCGGCATGCGCGTGTTTCTCTGTCTGTCTCTCTCTCTCTCTCATAGAAAGCAAGCCAGTTATTTTCGTTTCGTCTTTCTATTTCGCATTGAACAGTGTGGTGTCGCGATGGAGTTGCGATATATCACAACACAAATGATACGACCAATCTTGTAATACCAAATATGTCTGTCATTATGAACAATATTCAGGACTTGCACGTAAGACGTACAAGTCTTGCAGATTTATGTGCAGCAGAGTGTGTAATGGAAACCGGCGTTACCTTAATCTTGGCAGTCATATATGTCTCACCAAATAACAAATTAATAGATATTCAGGAGTTCATTCATCGAGCACTGCTGGAGTATTCTTAAGATGTATTTCGAACGCTTAGCAGAAACAACAAAAATTTAGATAAACTTCCACTCATTTTGGCCGGTGATTTTAACATCAACTTCAGTAATGAAAAATCAAAACCATTGCTACAGTTTCTAGAGGAAGAATTTGATTTAAGAATAAACAATAATCCAGCAGAATCAACAACAAAATATAATACTACCATCGATGCAGTTTTTTCAAGACATTTAGATAAAATAGAATCCCAAACATATGTTTCCTACTTCAGTTACCACAAGCCAATTATTACTAAAATTGAGCCTACTATTTAAGTTTATATTACATTATATTTGTTAATAATAAAAAAAATATTATTATAACTTAAAAAAAAATTATTACAATTCCTTCACTAATTAATCGAAAGTAACTTCGTTCCATACGGGTGTCCCTTGACACCTCTCAAGTTTTTTATTTTTTTCATTTTTGGAAGTATGTAACTTTTCAAGGAAAGGCCTAAGAGCTTTTGTTTACATGAAATACCCCCTTTAATTTTCGACATAAAAGCACCCCCTGAAAACTTTCGCACTTATTTGGTATCACCCTGTATATTATCGATGTAGGGGAAGAATCGTTTATTGCTAGACACCAGTGTGAAGTTAGCAGCCATTTTCTCCCCAGCAGCCAAACTACCAGTGGCGGTGGTAATAAATAAAATACATTGAATATTGTATTGAACAATTGGTAATGAGTTTCTCACAGCTATCGCGTATTTGGAGGGTAGCAAAAAATGGATGTAGGCTTCTCAACTACGGGTGACGCAATAGAAGAGAAGAAGAAGAAATATTTATTTAAATAGGTTACCTACCCTAATATACAAAAAATATAATACGTTACATATATATATATATATATATATATTTATATATAATAAATATATATATATATATATATATATATATATCTATATATATATATATATATATTTATATATATATATATAAATATCAATTAAACAATAGGTAGGTAGTTAATCTAAACAATTAAGAAACAACATTTCAGAATACAAGTAAACCTAATTTAGTTAAAATATAAGGCACAATTCAATAATTAACATATTCTTCAGACACTAACAATAATTAACATATTTTATCGAACATTTTGTATGGATTCCAATGCTTAGTGATGGACTAGATTTAACTATATTTGGTAGTTTATTGTAAGTAGCAAAGCCTTTAGAAAACAAAGAATTCATGGCACTTCTCTTATTCGTTCTATATACAAACAAATTGGCGTTGTTTCTCGTGGCATATTTATGAACATCTAAATTCAAATCAATAAATTCACTGAAGTATGAAGTTATTCAGTATTTTATTTATAAAGATCATTGTATCGTAGAGAAACTAAAAGCCACTGCAATATTTGTAACATGATTCCTATTTCCGTGAATCTACTCGCTTTTAGAACTATGCGCATACCTCGATTTTGTAGTTTTTGTTTTTGTAGTTGTGATGTTTGATTCAGATTGAATAGGAAAATAATAGAAGCACAGTGGTCAAAGTGAGGTTGAATAATCGCATTATATACGGTGATTTTTGTTTAATTGGTTAAATTTCTAGAAATTCTTGAAAGAAATTATAGTTTTTTAGATATATTTTTGCAAACATAACCGAAGTCGTTGCCAAAAAGATCATCTAACTGGGAACCGAGATATTTAATACATTCCACAATTTAAATTTTTCATTATTAATTTGCAGATTTACTTCATTTAATTAAAATTTGTTCAGCTTATATTTAGTTGTTATTATCTTATCATAACTTTAGTTTTTGTTGTATTTAATTTCAATTTATTTGCCATGAGATATTCATTAACTTCCTTAAGTGTAGAATTCATTTTCTCAATAGTCATATATAACTGTTACCAATAATTTTAAAACGGACTTTATATCAAGTGATATCTCGTCTGGAAGGTATTGAAAATAGCTATTCAGTCATACCTATTTTGTTTGGGTTTAGGCTCATTCTGATGGTTACATCAAATAAATATAATTAGTTTCGCATTTAATTAAAGAAAATTGTCCACCTCTGGTTAATTGTCAAAAAAGTTGAGGTTTTTTAATTCTCTAGTTGTTTTTGCTTTGCTGAGTATTCGGATAAGTGTTTATACCTTGAAAGTTTAATTATTGTTCAACGAGACGTTTAAGTGTTTACATAGGCAAAATCGTTCCGAAATGAAGCCGAGAAAGTAGCAGCTGTCTTGATAATTGCTGAATGTAGAAACAATTTCCATGCAGCGGAACGTCTTTTTAATGATTATTTGAAGCAACAGGTAGTGTTCGAAATGCCAAAAACGATCTGGTCGACCAACAATCAGTGATGACAAAAAATTGACAGAATTGCAGGAATGGTGGTAAACCCTACTTCTTCTACAGCCCAAGTTGCGTCTATGTGTGAAGTCAGTTAGAGGACAGTACATAGGATGTTGGCCAAAAACAAATTTCATCCATAAAAATTAAAAATGGTGCAGCAACTTTCCGATGATGGCCCCGACCGAAGACTAGAATTCTGTGAAAATATGTCCAATCGAATTAACCAACAACCAGACTACATGAGAAAAATTTGTTTTAGAGACGAAAGTACTTTCTCCCTCAATGGAAATCTTGACACACAAAATGTGAGGTATTGGAGTGACACAAATCCTCACATCTGTCGTGGAAAACATACACAATTTCCAGGAAAAGTAAATGTTTGGGCAGGTATTTTGGGAAACCACATAGTTGGGCCTTTTTTCCTCAATGCTAACTTAAGCGGTGACTTGTATCTGGAAATGTTACAAAACGGAATTCTTGAAATTCTGGAATATACTACAGATGAATTCGGCCATTTGGAAATAACGTTCAGACAAGATGGTGCTCCTGCATACTATTATGGTGCAGTAAGACGTTACGTAGATGGGGAATATCGTGGTAGATGGATTGGACAACGAGGTTCGATTGAATGGCCAGCTCGGTCACCGGACCTCACGCCATTTTTTTTTGTAGGATTACTCGAAATCTAAGGTTTACGCTACAGCACCTGACAGTATTGACGTATTGAAACGAATTGTTGATGAATAGGGGTCAATTTCTGCTGACATATTTGCACGAGTACAACAAGAGTTTAGCATTACTGTCAGGAAGTAGATGGCGTACATTTTGAACACTTAATATAAGAACTGGTTCTTAAATCTTTATTAATTAAATGCGAAACTATACTTCTAGTATTCGTTTAATTTATCCATCAAAACTAATTTTGTATGGATTTAACAAAATTAGTGTGACTGAATAGCTATTTTCGAAATCTTTCAGACGAGATGTCACTTTCCATAAGTTCCCTTTTTAAATTATTGTCAAAGTGGCCCTGTTACGTCATCTATCATTTCCACCCCTCAAATTTCATTATTATAAGTATAACCATTCAAAAGATACGAGGGTGGGAGGGGATTTTTGACTAGCACTGTATGTGATATTCATATACATTTCCTCATTGTACCATTAATGAGCTTTTAGTTAATCTCTAAAATATTAGAAGTTGAAAAATCGAATATTTTAAGTGGAACCACCCATTGCCTGCCAAATCAGAGTTGTTCTACAGCTTACTTTTCTCATGCTCAAAACACTCTCTACGAAATATGAACATGTTTTTTTTTTCCTTCACAGAAAAATTTATTATTTTAAGTTTCCAGGAAGGTGGAACCACCCCTTGGATGCCTTCCAATTATGTCTTCTAATGCTTATAACATCCTCTACGAAATATGAACGCTAATATTTCATTCCTTCAGAGAAAAAGTGTTTTTTTTCAGTTTTTAGGAGGGTGGAATAATCCCTTCGATGCCTTCGAAGTCGTTTGTATAGTGTACTCGCCTACTTAATAAAACACCTTCTGCAAAATATGGAAGCGGCTATTTACTTCCTTTACAGAAAAGAAGTTTTTTAAACTTTTAGTAATTTAGGGTATAACTGGAAGCTCATTAATGGTTCAAACATCTTTCAAGGTAATGTATATGAACATAACATATGAGACGACACGCAATAGGGAAGGAAATCGACCTATGAGGGCGTCACCGTTTCGTACAAATGGCGGCAAAAAAGTTATCGGTAATATTTGAATGTTGGATTTGTTATTAGATAATATTCACACAGCATATCGTGAAAATAACACAACAGTCATATGGCGGTAATATAAACATACCTTTTCTCAATAGTTCAGTTCATCCCCGATAGGGGTCGTATCAGGATGACTAATTGTGCAATACAATAATCAATGCATTTTATCTGTAACCGCCGCCACTGGTCGTTTGGCTGCTGGAGAGAAAGTGACTGCTGGAAAATGGCTGCTAATTTCACACTGATTTACTAGACAAAGTTGAAATATGGGAGATTTTTTCACCTGAATCAATCGGAATATACCAAGAAAAAAATCTTATCGACAAAGCAATGGGAAAAAAATCATAAACTATACAAAAATACATGCAATGAAATAAAGAAGAACATTCAATGAATGTATGAAAAGATATAAAAACTTCAACCCCAAAAACAAGTATACATAATACAGTAGTAATCTGTACAAATAAAATCAAATCGGATATTACAATATGATGATGAGTGGAAAAAAATCGGTGTATGCTTACATATTAGGCACAAAGACTCGAATATACATAGTGCTATCACAGTGAAAATCTTATTTTCGGTGAAAAATATTCTGCAAGTCTTGTGGTTAGGGGATTACATAAATAACTGATCTCCAAGCTGGACAAATGTGCCGAATAGGAAGCAAGGTCCAATAAATATCTCACCTAACATAAAAAGAACATTAAATATAAATATCGATTACTCGAACGTCTCTCCAAATCTATGATTCAACGTTTCTTGGGAAATGTGTTAATAGAAAGTTCAATAAATCAGGAATAATTTATGTGGTTCAATAGGTGATAAGTGGTATTTTATTAGACACATTTGAGATGTATGTTTTCTGCTGAGTGAATATGCGCATATTGAACTGAATCATATATCTAACAATAGTGATCAAACAACAAATTCATTATAACTATCAGTAGCGGTTTGCTCGAACATATGAGAGGTTTGATTTCTTTGGCCAAATCATGCAAGTATAAAACATATTGAATATATAGAGAACTCGAAAGTTAAAAATTATTGTTGAGAATACAATGATCGCTAGAATATTTTCTTTCAATGGTGCAATGCAATCTCTTCATGTATTGTATTACTAGCAGAGAGATATTTTTTTTTCAAACTCAACTCCCGACAGATGTTTATTGTTATCCAAAAAAACATAAACAGTTGAAACCGGGCCACAGCCAACATAGAAACAGCTTGGACGAATTCACTCATATCCTTTTTTATGCACACAAAACATTTCTTTCGTTCATCCTATATATTAGATTTGTTCAACTGAATATTAGATTTGTCAATGCAGCATAAAATCCACCAAATGCCTCAAACGAAGGCAAGAAAAATATTTTTATGAAGAAGAAAAACTCGAAGTCGTCTCCACAATATAATATTAAGAATCGATTAGATACAAACCATCGATTGTTAATATTATATTGTGGAGACGACTTCGAGTTTTTCTTCTTCATAAAATTATACCACTCCACTTCGAGATACAATGGACTTCTACCACAGGTTAAGAAAAATATTGTTGAATAATAATATACCGTGGAAACTGTGCCATTGTCGCCATAGCAACAAATGGGACGAATTTACTCACTACAACTTCTCAAGCATACATACCATTTTTTATATTTCTTTCTTTCTTGCTATTTTGTATTATGTCGATATATTGGACTTGAAGTTTGTCAGAATCACTGCGTATTCGAATCAGATTTATCAGTCAGAGCACGAATAGGGTGCGTAATTGTCAATTCCTCCACGTTTCACCTATGATCTCAGATGCCTGAGTTTTACTGAATAGTAGATTTATCGAGGTTGCAGAAAAATTCACTCTGAAGTTTGTCTGAATCATAGATTGTTGTATATTCGAAGAGGTTTCCAGATTTATCCAACTATCAGAGCAAAATATTGCGGCGAGAGTCAATTCCTCCAGTTTAACCCATGTTCGCAGGTGCCTGAGTTTTACTGAATAGTAGATTTTTCGAGATTGCATAAAACCGATTTCATGCTCTCATCAAAGTCGGGCAATGCTCTTTTATCTCAATGATTATAGCTCATCGAAATTGATAAGTATCCTCAAGCTTTTAGTCATTATTTTTTCCCAAGGAGGTTCATTTTTACAAGCTTTTATTTAGTTTCACTTGTTAGTTAGGGTCAAATCTTGCAAGTGAATTTTGACCGACTTCTGTCGTCCGATTAATTTGGAATTCGGCAGGTGATGATAATTCCAGTGACAATGCATTATGGAATTTGTCAAAGAAAAAAACAGAATGCCGGCTCCAAGATGGCGGACGAGATTTGTAATTATAGTCCGATTTGATTCAAAATTGGTATGTGGGGGTTTTTGGGGTCGGAGATTATGAATTTTTTGGCAAAATCTTTGAAATCAAGATGGCGGCCCCAAGATGGATGACGAGTTTTGTGATTATTGTCCGGTTTGACTAAAAATTGGTATGTGGGAGTTTTGGGCCGGAGATAATGAATTTTTTGTCGAAATTCATAAATTCAAGATGGCGGCTCCAAGATGGAGGACGAGTTCTGTGAGTATGGTCCGATTCGATTCAAAATTGGTTTGCGGCGTATTTCGCGGTCGGAAATTTCGAATTTGTAATCAAAATTTATAAATTCAAGATGGAGGCCTCAAGATGGAGGACGTGTTTTCTGATTATGGTCATATTTTATTCAAAATTGGTATGTGGGGGTTTTCTGGTTCGGAAATTATGAATTTTTTGTCAAAAATTATAAATTCAAGATGGCGACTCCAGAATGGCCGACGAGTTTTCTGATTATGGTCAGATTCTATTCAAAATTAGTGTGTGGGAGTTTTGTAAAAATTAAATACATTGACAAGTTCTTACTCACCCCAATCAAATTAATTGGTATCTATTTTTATGAACACTTCGCGCGACAAGCGTTTTAAATCCAAATAATTCAACAAAAAATAATTAAATCATTGTCTTAGTACACGGCTCGAATAAAAGCTTGTCTTTAAAAATATTTTGTATTAGTTATTTTATAAGCTTTCATTCAACTAGCTTTGTTGTCCGTCTGCTACAAATATTGCAAGTCGATTTTTGGCGCACTTTCGGTAATCTTATTGGGTCCAGTTTCGATAATAATGGACTTCAAGGTACTACAAACTGCAAGAGGCAGTCCAATGTTGTTATTCATGGTCTGATCGAACTCAAAGTCAATATATTTTTCCAAACAACAAATTACTGACGTTATATGAAATTTCCAACTCCAACTCTAACGGATATATACGCCAGGAAAAAAAACTTGCTTTACCACTTCCCTCTTCTACTCTCACGAAACAGTCTTTGATTTACAGAAGCAAGCAGATATTTAACCATTTAGCGAATCAAATCAGAGAAATTAACGATATGAAAGGTTTCCGAAAGTCACTTAAAACACTTGTCATGGGGAAATGCTTCTACAATTTGAAGGAATATATAGCATACGCATTCTAGTCATTCTATATTCTGTGATATATCTTACATTTCACTTTGTTTATGTGCTCTTTTTATTTTACAATTTGCTATTAGAATTAGTGTTTCCATCTGTGATCGTAATGTATTAAAATATCTATGTACATTTTATATTAATTATCATTAGAACACATTGTGATAATTTTGACTTTGTCGACAAATGTTTTCATTTAGACAATAAAGCTTATCTATCTATCTATGACCGTTTTTGGGGACTAATGGTTTTTTAGGGTTGCGTATTTAAAATATTTTTGTTCTCTCAGTACTCATTCCAATTTCGCATTTAAAAAAAAATATCATCTGCAAAAACTCACACTTTGCATCTCTTCCAGGTGCATCTGAAGCAGAGGATGAAGAAGGAGAACAAACTCGGCAACAGCAACAGTTCGTCACAATCTTCGTCCTCGTCCCTCCAACCCTCGCAGACCCCTCCTCAGACACATCACCATCACCTCCACCCTCACCAACAGGTGGCGCCACACCTACATCAGAGTCACACGGTGACCAGCGAAGAAGCGATGAACTTGCCAGTCGTCACGACAACCCTGTGAGAAATATCGACCGCCGGGATCGAACCCGGTGACTGTGTGTTACTGATTCGCGACGACTGTGATCTAGATCCAGACCAGCAGACCAGAATCATTTTCGTTCAAATTGAATGAGATGCATCGAGGATGATACCTGATTTTTTTTTTGATCTCGTGTTTAGTTTGGGGCCTATTATATAGAGCCGGTTACACCTGCGGAATCTGTGCCATTCGTTTTTCGCGTCGATTCAAGCAGAATGTGGCGGGGTTTGATTTTGTATTATAATCCAGAATATTTTTTATTTCTTTTTTTTATACTAATAGTTGGGGCAGTGTTCAAGGTCAGGAATAATCTGTCATTGCATTTTTGAGTACATTTGAATAAAAAAAGAGACCACAGGTCAAAACAACATTTCCTCAGGGTCTCAGGAAGCAAATAACAATTTTATCTATCTAGAAAGATAACAAGCCCTTTATACTAGAAAAGTCGAATTAAACGGTTTTCTTCACATAAAGGATTCAATATAAAATTGAACCAGAAAATGGTAGATCTCAGGTGAAAAACAACTACTTTCCTGGCAAATACCACGCAGAACGTTGAATGATATTCACCTGAAAATCCATGCATACTTTCATATAATATCAATGGACATTGAATGCAAATGTTTCTTTCTGATAAGCTCGATTATGTTTAATTTATGTCGTGTTCACCTAACAATCCGCATACCGGTTTCAGGCTTCTTGGCCCTCATCAGTACGGAGTAGTCAACCAGCCAAAGGTCCAAAAAACTCTGGTTGAAGTGAGACACAACGTAAACAAACCATCATCGAGCTTGTAACACCTATAGGTTCGCCGGAAAAGATAAACTTTAACTGGCGGTACCTAGTGACAGAAAGAAACACTCCGAAAATCTCCCACCTCGATAGGTTTCTAAATAAAAGATTCCTTCTCAGTAGGAGTGGCAAGCCCGTCTAGCATATAGTGAAAGATAAGTGCCATTTAAAGTGGAATGAATAGAATTTTCCCTTTATACTAGTTGTCATTTGAGAATTGCAATTATAACCAGAAAATATTTCGTTTATTCAAACTACCTAGCAGGTGATTGAACCATTTAGCTATGATCGTACAACTCAATTGTTCTTTGAGTGTTGGTTTCAATTCTTTGGTTATTATAGCAGAACAATCGAGAGATCAATCAACATAATATTAATTTGAAAGTTGCAATTTTAATAATCAGATCCGAAAAACGTAAATTACAATGTTTCGGTCATACAGTTGTAATAACAAAATACAAAGTTCAAAAAAGTAAATAACAATATTTTGGTGGGGTAACGAAAAATAATCCCCCTATCTTGATTACCATTCGATTGTTACAATTGTAATAACAAATAATCAGATGAAAAATCGAAGATTATTATATTTCGGTCATTCTAGTGCAGATGTAATAAAAAAATACGAAGTTCAAGAAAGTATATTACACTTTTCCGGTAATTTCAGCTAGCTAGAGGGAAATGAAAGCTACTTCTACTTGATTTCCAAATGTTGCCATTGTAATAGGACAGGGAAATAACCAGCTTGAAGAAAACTTATGCAGTGTTGCAATTGTAATCAAGAATATGATCAGTCGAAGAAAATATATTACAAATATTTCCTACAAATGATGAACTCTTTATCTGCAGTCCTACAAATCGAATGCCTTAAGTATTGCAGTGGTAAACAACAGAATAATAATATGAATAAATTAAATTAGAATCTTTAGGTCATGCACAGTTCATAGGAAATAAATTACAATACTTCGGTGAGCTACTAATAATGAACTCTTTATCTGCGGTTCTACAAATCGATTGCCTTTTGGGGGTTGTAATGGTAAACAGGAGAATAATGAGATTAATAAAGTTAATTAGAATCTTTAGGTCATGCAGCTGTGAAAAATACAGAGTTTATAGAAAATGAATTAACTCATTTGGTCAGCTACAAATAATGAACTCTTTATCTGCGGTCCTGAAAATCGATTGCCTTTTGAGAGTTGAAATGGTTAACAGCAGATTAATAAGATGAATTAAGTAAATCATAATCTTTTGGTCATGCAATTGCGAAATATACAGAGTTTATAGAAAATAAATTACAATTCCTTGGTCAGCTACAAACAGTGAATTATTTATTTGCGGTCCTAAAAATCGATTGTGTTTTGAGAGTTGTAATGATAAACAGGAGAATGAGATGAACAAACCAAATTGGAATCTTCTGGTAATGCAATTGTAAAACATACGAAGTTCATAGAAAATAAATTACAATTCTTTATTCAGCTAGCGAATAATCTGCGATCCCACGAATTGAATGTCATTTGAGTGTTGTAATTGTAATGGAAAAATTCAGGTCAGGTCCAAGAAAATAGATCACTATTGTATTGAAAACATTGAAAATGTATGCCAGATATCAAACTTTTTTTTCACAATTTTATTATTTAATTCACTAGTTATGCAGGTGTTATGGAAAAGGGATGAATCCAAATAAATGTGGAAAAATCAAAGCACCCATTCAACAAATTAATTGTCATTTGAATGTTAAAATTGTAGTCAAGGATAAAATCAGGTCGAAAAAATTAATAACAGTCTTTTGATTATTTTTTGTCAGAAATGTGACTCTTTTTTAACAATTATTGCATTCAATTCATTCTAGTTATGCAGGTGTTATAAAAAAAGAAAACATTGAAAAAGTTGAAAAATCAAAGCACCCATTCATCATTCAACAAATTAATTGTTTATCGCAACAGTTTTATTCAAATTGATAGAATCGTTAAAGACAAGTTTGACTTTTTGCAGAAATAACGAAAAATTGTAATTTACTTTCTATGACTGATTATTTCTCTGATTACAATTGCAACACAAGTAGCAGTAAATCAAACGCTTATATAGGGTCCTACAACTCAATTGTCATGTGAGTGTTGCAATTATGATCAGAAAAATAATAAGGTAACACAAAGTTAATTACAACTCTACGATCATTTTAGCAAATCATGATCATTTATTTACAACTATATTCATTCCGTTGTTGCAATTGTAATCAAAATAGATATTCTTGGTTAAACTTGGGATAAAAACAATTATTACAGTCCTTGGGTAGATACCTCGATAATTGTCTCTTTCTGGTTCAAATTCGCTCAAAAATGCAAGAATGTCCAGATTATTCTCAATGAAATACCTGACGACCTGCCTATAGTAACAATCCATTTATTATTGTCCGAATATCTCTTTCGGATACAACCCATAAATCAAGTAAATGAATACAAAGTGAAACTTCAACTGGTGATTCAACGTACTTTAGTTGAGTCATGCGTATGAAAGTTGCTCACTTCTTGGAAAATTTATTTTTACGTAATTATTTTTGTGAACTGACAATTAGCCCCTCTCCTGCCTATGGCTACTGCCGCATCAACAAAGATTTCATATTTAAAGTTGGTTATTTGCTCCTTTCACATTATTTTGGAAATACGTTTGGAAGATAAATAAATCAGGAAATTTGCCTGCCACAAAAATTACTCTTGTGATTCATTTCCTCAAAAACTCTTGAAGGGGGTCGGATGAAGTCTTGTCCATTGAAACTTTTCTATTAGTGTCCTTAGTTCTAGGATATCTTCAAATTTCAGACTTATCCAAAAAAATAGTCTGCTATAATATCTATCAAATATATACAGTCCGTATTTTTCATGTCGTACCACTATTGGCATCTCGAAAACGGTAAATGATACGACGTAGGTTAAATTAGAGAAAAGTTGTCTATTTTAGATGGCATTTATGGGCAGAATGTAGAAACAGAAACCAGGTAAGATACATATCTGAACTCGGAAAGATAAGAACCACTTAAATTCATTAAAAAAAAAAACAGGTCCGTATTTGAAAAAAATGAGTTGAGGGTGGCTCCCGAAGAACGAAACGTCGTACTGAAAATCAGAGCATATCGAAGGAAATTTAAAACAGAGAGGAAAGTATTTTGAACACATTTCCATATTCCTAAAAATAAAGGCGCCAGTGCAAATAAAAGAAAACGAGCCATTTCGGTTTTCCCCGTATATTTTGAAAACGGTTCGTGAAATTTTCGATTTGGAAACTTCGTGTCATTGTTCACTAAAATAGCCAACTTTTATCTAATTTAACCAACCTCGTATCATTTACCGTTTTCCAGATGCCAATAGTGGTACGACATAAAAAATACGTACCTACTGTACATTTGCAAGATCAGGAAAATCTTATTTGCCGGCAAATATTGAGTTGGTTTATTTCCGATTCTATTACGACTTGTACTCAATCAAAAGCATTTAAGGTACAATTTTTACGGGACACTTGAAGAAACAGCTCGGGCATCTCAGAAAGGGGCAGGTTGTCAGTTTTGAATGGATATTTTTATTAAGAATGAAAATGAGATATATGACTTAAAATTGAGTAGTCATGTGGATGAAATCTATACATGTCACTTATGACCTTTCAGAAAAACCACAGACTGATTTTTCGCGATATTCGGTCGCCATATAGTTTGTTGTTGAAATTGGAAATCCTATTTTTGTATGTTTAGAACGATTGTTGAGCGTAATGTATAGTTTATTTGAAGCGGTGTTTCAAACACCCCAATTAGATTTTTTAACATTTTAGAGAGAGTAACAAGAGCTTTAATTAATGATTTAGATTTAAACACTGTTTTGGAACAGCCAAATAATATTTGAATACATTCCGTACTATTTTTTATTGCCTGTCAATTGTGCATGTAGGTAATCTATTTATTTTTATAGCAGATAGGAGAAACTGATAGAGTCAATAACACAATGCAGTTGAAAGAATGCGTACAAATGTATTGGCCAAAATTCAATTTTAGAGGAAAATCGAGAGTATCGTCTGCCTTAAGAAGTGTCTTTAATATTATAAAGTTTTGAAGCATTCCCAAATCCATAGTCTACTTCGACTGAAGTTACCAATACCGATATTCCAGATGCAGGCATTCTAAAAATTTTCTGAAACAGAAAATACGTTAATGGTCCTTGAAAAAATGTTCCGTACCATTGTACTAAACCAACCTTATGAAATAAGAGACGATGTATATAGAGAAGACAATCAATATGTCAATTGAGTGAGGAGATTACCGAAACGTTTCGGAATGTCTGCATCATCAGGATTAAATGAGTTATACAATGCTTGTCAAAATTGGGAAAAAAACTTTATCTCTTGAAGCTTTCCAATTCTAATAGAACATCACAATCTATTTAATAATCCTTATTTTTTTAGATGCAGATATTTCGGTAATCATGAATTTATGATCAACCAAATTTATTTCAAAATAGGTAAAATCCAATAAATACAAACAAAAATTCACCAAAATTAAACAAAAATTACAAATTCTGGATTCAGATAGCATGAAGTATCCCTAATCCAATTCTTTATCATGCCACGGCCCTAAAAAACATTTTATTTTTATTTTCAAACTTTCCGCTGTAACAGCAAAAATAATGGGGATAGAGAAAATGTCCGAAACAAAAGTTGTAGCTTGTGATTTTATCTACAAAAATGGTTTCCATCAAAATTTCGATATATATATATATATATATATATATATATATATATATATATATATATAATTCCATATAACGGTCCTTGGGAAGTTGCGCGTCAGTGTAATTATTGAAAGCCTGAATGTAATTTTCCCCCTCAGAAACCCGTTCTGCATGAAAAGGTCCCATCACTTGAGGAAATGCGAGAACGGCCGCCTCTCGTGCCGTCTCCCGAGCGTAATCACTGGGACGAGCGTTCCTATCATAGAAAAAACCTTCGCCTGGGGTAATTTCCAGGGCTTTCGGTTTCCGATGACCGATTCTTCACGGCCGCAGAAACTACCCTGCTTAAGACTCCCATCTTTAATAATTTCTACAGTATCACGAATAATTAATAAAAAAAAAACAAATGGTTGAGCCCCTTATTACTGAACTGTAGACGGACTCGTCTACCAAGGAAACGGCTTTTGGCAAGCTTGCAAAATCTAATAATTCATTATACAGATTCGCTGCGAATTCTGTCTGTCTGTCTGTCTATAGGCAAGCGACTCTGGCTAGTGGTGCCTACTGGATTTCGAATAATAGAAAAACTTGTTTGAAACGCGTCGATTTCTTTCGTGGATTTTTCCATGATCGCAAATACCGATTGCCTACCAGAGGTGTGGAGTTTCAACATGAATTTTGGGTTTCACGAGGAATAACGATGTACAATGTGATTCCAAAACTACTGTACAGAAATGCCTCAAGACCAGTCTGCAATGCGATGCAAGATTTGGTGGAAAGTAGGAACGCGAATTGTTGTTCCAGTTCTAAGGGGGTTCACCTTAGTCGACTACTCACAAAGAGTGCCTATTGATGTCTTGACAGGGAAGGAAATCTTTAAGCTCAATAAATCTCAGACTAGTAGTAACTATTCTGCCCCGGCACAAATTTGACTCAACCCTGATAGAGAGCGACGAAGGAAAGATATCTCGAAGTTTTTTTTCTTCTCGGCCAATTTCGTGAAGAAGCTTCTCAGAACATGTGGAAAATCGCCGATTTGGGGATTTCTAAACGATAAGATGCGAAGAATATCTTTGAAGAACTCTCTGATGTTCCTCATACATCCAAATGGCCAGGATGAAAGATTCCGTTGAACGTATTAAGTTGTGGAAATCTTCGTTCTTCTCCTAAAAACCCATCGCCGTAGACAGGCGGAAATTAATCATCTTGTTCTGCCTCTTTCTTGCCACTTCAGACAGACCCGAACAATCGAAACACATACAAAAGATTAATACAAACGTAATATATCCCACGGTAGGGCTTCTTCCACGAAACGATGTGAACGCGTAATATTTCGGCACTCTCGTTGAGAGTTCAAAATCAACCCAAGTACCCTCTCGCGATTTTCGACACCTCGAAAATGTAAATGGATAGAACATCTGCCAAAACTGAAAATCTGATTGGTCTAATATCCATAAAATTTCTGGCAACTTACACAGCACAATCGCGAAACATATTATTATTGTTCACGTCACAGAAAATTGAAGGGACATTAATATTCGTAAGATTGCAAAATATGACGTAAATTATCATTTTAAGAAATTTGATTTTCTAACAAATGATTTTTCGAATCAGATCAAACTCTGCATACACTAACCAAAAATGTTCTCACTCAGAGATAAAATAAAGAAGTTAAAAAAATAAACTTCCGATTACCGGCTTACTGGAGTTTTCAAAGGTTTTTTTTCAATACCCTGTATCTCCGTTGTGGTAGGTTTTGGAAGAAAAAAAAAACAGAAAAAAATACCGGTTTTCATTCATCTTTATAATGACATACAATTTTCCAACGGGCAACTGCGTATAAGAAAAGTTTTCATTTGGTCAAAATTAGTAAACACAAATTCTGTCCCAAACGAAAATAAGTACATGTTTTACATGCCTAGAGCTGCGTAAAAGTTTGAGATGAAGTTTTTTCGCGTTAAAAGCCGATTTTCAAAAAATTATTTATCCGTTTCGGAATGATAGTTATAATACCATTGGTACTTTCCAACAATATCAAAATTCGTAATTTTTATGTCTATAAAGTATGTATTCTATGTTTTTCGCCTTGGTTAACTAGGAAATATACCCAAAACGTTATAGGTAACATTTCAGTAAAAAAAGCTACAACTTTTATGCAAGACATTTTTCCATGTCTCCGATACTTTTCAAAATGTATCTTGTTTTTAGCGCCTTGGCATGGTAAAGAATTGCTTAATTAATTTCAGCTGTTTTGAAATTTTCGTTAGGTTAATGTCTCTATTGATTGCTAATGCATTCGCAATTTCAGAAAATATCGAGTCATGTCATTTTTGAAAACTGTTGTGGATGTTCTGTTGCTGAATTGACTAGTATAGGGAAAATGATTTTTTGCGTAGTTTTGGAGTTTACGTTTTTTTCAGCCGATAAAAGGAGAATGAAAATTGAAATTGACTTTTTCACACAGTGGGTGCTACCACAATAAAAAAGCAGAACAATATGTAGGCCTAAATAATATCTTTCGAGTATTTTGTAAATTATTACGGAAGCTGTAAATAAATGTACATAGAAATCTAATTTAAATAACCTTATTAAGTTTGTAAATATTGAGAATATTTAATTATTTTGAGAAATGAATTGTTAAAAGCCCGGCTGTTGTATTGAATAACTGTTGTTAAAACGCTCACTATGAATAATGATCTTTTTTCTTCGTTTTGCACATACCTTTGTAATGTTAAGTCTCTATTTTTATATTCTAAAAATTATATGTGTCTTGAAACGAAGACGACGGAAAAGAAACAAGTCATTGGAATGTTATGGAAGAAATTATATTTTTGTAATGGAAAAATATTGAAATTGTTGATTTTACTAGAAATATCGACGATATTGATGTTGGACAACTCACGTTTTTCAAAAAAGTAAAGAAACATCTGAAATTCGAAAACAACGTTCCAATATTTGGATTCTTTGCCGCCTCTTCTACACTGTTGAAGTTTATCAATCAAATAGGCTATTGTTAATGTGATATTTGACTACCTGTTCGGATATTCAAATTCATTTCTGTCTTCACGGATGGATCATGGAACCAGTCATTCATTTGTATGTTTCTCAAAAACTATTATCTACTAAAACATAAAACATGTTGATGTATATTCATGGTTGTGTCAGCTATTATGAATTTTCTCACTGAATCAGGAAAATAAACTGCTGAATGAATACTGACGGGTTTTATTTCTCCAACCAGGTTGCCTACAGTTCATCTTGTCATTTTCTATAGAATGTTCATATGCTTTGAACATACAAAGCAGGTGACAATGAAACCGTACAACGACATATAGTCCATCGAATATCAATTGCAGAAGCTGTTTCTATAGGGAGCAAATGAAAACTCACTTCGCTAACACGAGCGTATATGCGAAGAAACGGAACGAAAAATAATCTGTACTACTCGTAAACATTTTCCGTCGGCAAACGGTAGATCAAAAGAGCCGATAGTCAACGTGGACTTGACTGACGGCTGTCTATTCTACAACCGATTCGTCTTGGCCAATCAAGTCGGACATCAATGCTGGCAGGTGTGTCTATACGATGAGAGGTCATAAATCACGCGTTATATTTGTGTTTCAATAGCTCTGAAAGATTAAAAACCAGTGAAGTTTTCCCAATATCAATTGCAGAAGCATAAAAAAGTCTTGCGGCGAAATCGTGTGAGCAGAAGTGGCGGAGATAACTGATTTTATTTAGATATTTTAAGATTTTAAAAATACTTCATAAATAATTAAAAAAGAAAGAAAATTAAAAACAAGCTTTTATTCATACAAATACATTAAGAAAGAAAAATAATTTATTTCATTGTTTGATGTAGGTTATTATTATATTCTAAAACGTATTTCGATCGGCACACACCAAGACCATAGACGCTACTGGTTTTTAATTTTTCAGAGCTATTAAAATACAAATATAACGCGTGATTTATGACCTCCCATCGTAGAGACACAGCTGCCAGCATTATGTCCAACTTGATTGGTCCAGACAAATCGGTTGTACAACTGACAGCCCTCACTCGAGTCCACGTTGACTATAGGCTCTTTTGATGTACCGTTTGCCGACGGCAAATGTTTACGAGTAGTACAGATTATTTTTCGTTCCGTTTCTTCGCATATACGCTCGTGTTAGCGAAGTGAGTTTTCATTTGCTCCCTACAGAAACAGCTTCGGCAATTGATATTGGATGGACTATACTTGTCTGATGGTCTGTACTTAAGTAGTCACTGAAATTATTAAAGTTGAAAATGGGCGCCAGGTAAATATATTCCCCTCCAAATATCCAATAATAGTCTTTTTCTATGACTATTGAAAAAAGCGTCATTTATATGACCATTTCTTGATAAGTAATGAACTCTAGTTTCTTCCCCGAGTAGGTAATGATCCATTACTCAACAGGTTCGAACCAATCACAGTTGAACCAGATTCATAACTCAACACTTTGAAGCCAATCACAGATGTGCATATTCATTGCTGTGCCGTTGTGTTTGAATTGTTTCAATTCGCAAGTATGCCTTGAGAATTTAACAACTTAATAATTGATTTGACAGTTCGTTGTAAAATATTATAGTTTCTAACGAAAAACAAGAAGAAAAAGATCGATTCGGAAAGTGACAACGAGTGTACCCCACCAGAAATTTGTAGTGCGGCAAAAATAACATATTCAAATCTATTACCAAATAAATCCAGAAAAAGAATGAGACGATATATGCAATTTTCGTGGATTGGCGAAAGAAAAATAATGTGGAATCGTTTTCGTAAAATGTACTTCTAGCATATTTTTCCCAATTAGCTGAAAAATATAAATCGTCCTCGCTTTGGACACAATATTCAATGCTAAGAAGTACCATTCTAATCAACCACGACGTCAACATAGAACGTTATTCAAAATTACGAGCGTTTTTGAAACGCAAATCCGATGGTTATATACCGAAAAATGCTCAAACATTCACTCCAGATGAAATAAATTCATTCATAAACAAAGCACCTGACGAAATATATCTTGCGACAAAGGTAAGAAATTGATATTTTTTTTTCAAAAGTTCACTTAACTTAGGAACTTGAATAGCTTCATATCACTTTAATTTGCAAGCACCTCGGTAGCACATAGCTTAAGCTCTGGACTTTCAATCCCGTGATCGTGAGTTCGAATCACGCTGGTGAGGTTTTTTTTCTTTTTCCAACCACTGATTTAACAATTATCAAACTGGTTTGAAATTGAATAAAATAACGAAAATTGGAAATATTTTTTATGTATCTTGTTTTTTTGTTGCACTGATCATGGGAATCATGGGAGCCTGTCATACGAATGAAATGTACTCTATGAAAATAGGGGACTTGGAAGATCTTGGATCGGCTATATTAGTCACCATACCAAACACCACAACGAAAATTATTCGGAAGTTCACCATAACTGAGCCTTTTCGCCATATTTGTATTAAATATATCACGCTACGACCGAGTAATATATTAACAGATTCATTTTGTTTTAATTATCAGAAAGGTGAATGCACCAATCAAAGAATTGGAATAAATAAATTCGGAGCCATGGGAAAACAAATCGCAACATTTTTTAAACTTCCAAATCCAGAACTATATACTGGGCATACCTTTCGTAGATCATCTGCCTCCCTGCTAGTGGATGCGGGTGGAGACATCACTTCTTTGAAGAGGCATGGAGGGTGGAAGTCAACATCTGTGGTGGAAGGATGCATAGATGATTCGATGAAAAATAAAATGAATACTGCAGAAAAAATCTTGGGTTCAATGAAACCGTCCACCAGTACCAGCAACATCTCACAAACATTTATTGCACAGAACACTTCGGAAATGAAAAATGGAAATGTGAATTTGGATATAGAATCCTCGATACCTTCAGTTATGATTTCCAACTGTTCCAATTCTACTATTAATTTCATTAACAAAAAATGATTTTGTTTATGTTATGAAATTTTTTGAAATATAATTATAGATTTTTTTCATTCAATAAAAACTTCCTATTATGCAATTAAATGAATTACACTCTTTCAGGATTTCCTCCACAAATGAATCTTATTTTCAAATAGTCCTGATATAAGTCACAGAAAAAGTATAGTATTCTGCTCGCGAGAAATAGCCATTACTCGCTCGAACTTCATTCTCACGAGTAATGGCCACATTTCTCGCTCGTTGAATAATATACTATTATTTTTCACTTGTATATTATTTGTTTATTTTACCTTGGATACAGTTGCTATAAATACACTCATAACGCGCTAGTGCGTTATGAACGGGCGTTATGGCCATAACGCCCCATTTTCTTTTTCATTAATCTTACTTAATTAAAATTAAAAGTACAATTTTCGAATTTTTCGGAAAAATTATGTGGCCCGAAATCTTCGAATTTTTTCGAAACTTTAGAAGAGAAAACTTGACCACCAGTACTTGGAAGTTCTTTCATAAAAGAACCGCTAGGAAATTCATGTGATTCTGTAACCGAATTCAAGGGTAATTGCTGACACTTTGTTTTTAGAGAAAATGCTGTGTTTATTTATTTATTGTCTAGGCATTCCAACATAATGATTGAACATTAACAATTACAGGAATGCACGTCTAAGCCACATTTTAACGCGTTTCTTATAAATATGAATAGAGGTTAGTAATAATATAAAGGAATATAATAATATAAAGGAATAACAATAGCAATAACAGGTGAACAAACTAGCTAGAGTTGAGGATAATTACAGACTAATTACAGAAAAACATTTGTTGCTAGTCTTCTGATAGTTGTGAGGAGTAAATCAAATATATCAATATCAGAGAAGTATTTATCGTACATTATTTGTAGTTGACAAATGGGGGAAATCGTTGAAGAATTTGTTTGGTATGTCCGACGATAAAAAAGACTAATATTCCGTGTAACTCGTGGTTTTGCATTGAAACGAAGACCTTTCAATATATCACCACAGTCGACATTGGAAGAGACTAGTTTTTTTGAGAAAATTATATAATTCACGCTGTCTTCTGTATTTCAAGTTGAGAATTTTGTAATGTCTGAGAGAGGCATCATTACCGTCATAATGGAGATGCGGGTTGAACTTAAAGTTAAGATAGCAAAACCCAGGTTTCTTGAGGCTTTTTTCACAATATTCTCAACGTGGAGGTTCAAGTCGAGTTTGTTGTCAAGTATAACTCCTAGGTCTCTTATGGAATATACCTCTTTTAGTGGACTATCATTAATGTAGTATGTTATCTTATTGCACTTTTTCTCATTCAGGAAGAGTTTATGGGATCTACAGAAAGTTTCTAACCGATGTATATCCGATTGAAGATGGATACAATCATTAAAATTCTTAACTTGTTTAAAAACTCTTGAGTCGTCGGCGAACATACTGAACTAAGAGATTAGAAAGCATTTGTCGAGTTACGCCCAAAATACACACATTTTATGCACGACCGGTATATTTCATTGTGAGTACCTTTTACCTCCGAACAATTGGACACACCAGAATCACTCATGTAATCGATATCAGACTACATGCAACCCCTATACTCATTCGAAAAACCATTCGTAACACGTATTGACGGTTCTGGATGGGCCCCGAGTATAGAATCACGGGCAACTGCGGACATAGTCTGGTATACAGACTGCTCAAAGACAGTTGAAGGAACGGGAGTAGGAATACATGGGGTAAGGCCAAGAAGGGACTACATAATACCTCTTGGCAAATGCTCCACGATATTCCAAGCTGAAACACATGCTATTATGGTATGCATTCAGAAGAATCTAGAAAAAGGTTATAGGAAAAAACACATCTACATTCTATCTGACAGTCAGAGTGCTATCAAAGCCGCTCAACTCTACACAGATAGAGTCTAAACTGGTCTGGGACTGCCTCCAGA
Organism: Gonioctena quinquepunctata; assembly: GCA_018342105.1. Taxonomy (NCBI): domain Eukaryota; kingdom Metazoa; phylum Arthropoda; class Insecta; order Coleoptera; family Chrysomelidae; genus Gonioctena; species Gonioctena quinquepunctata. Next base: position 256,783 of record JAFIRS010000240.1, on the reverse strand, counting down.
ACCTCATCGAGCTGGCAAAACACAACAAGGTCACCTTGATGGGGGTGCCAGGTCATAGAGGCATTGAAGGCAATGTAAAAGCGGACCAGATAGCTAGACAAGCATTTGAAATGCTATTCACAGGGCCAGAACCTATGTATGGGATCAGCAAAAACCGATGCAGGATCCTGATCGATGAGTGGATAAAAAAGACACCAACAGTACTGGGATCAAACTGCCGGGCAAATACACAGCGAATTCATGGTAGGGCATTCAAACCGGACCCTGACGGCTGACCTGAACCTGAACAGAACGGAGGCACGCATAATAGTAGGTCTGCTGACTGGACACTGCGGTCTAAAAAAAACACCTTAACACCATGGGAATACGCAGGGAAACCGTGGAGGGTAGGCTATGTGATGAAGAGGAGGAAACAGCCTCTCACATTATCTTCGACTGTGACGCCCTAAGTAGATGGCGACACAGAACCTTTGGAGAGATCAACCCGGAAACAGGCATGAATTCAAAGAACCTTATCAACAGGCTACTGAACCTCATTGAAGGCACAAACCTGTTTGAATGAGGAACCACTGACGACAGAGTGTTACAATAGACCCCAGCTGGTCGCAGTGTCAAGGGAAGCTAAGTGCCAACCCTGTCTCCGGCTCGTCAGTTTTCAACCAACCCTTTACCTTTCAACGTGACCATGACAGCTCAGTCAATCAATCAGTCAAACATTTATTGAAGAAAAGGTAAACATTCTCAATTGAATCAAATATTTTTCTGCGGATTTTTCAATTCACAGAAAAATATTTCTATTCAATATTCAGTTGAGACTGAATACCCCACAAGAGGTAACGAACGATGGAAAACAGTGACTGAAGTTTATCGAGTCGCAGATGAACACCCTGTTCATATCTTCGATCAAATCAGTTTATTGAAGAAATTTTCTTTCACAATCACACTAGAAAAATCATAACATCATCGTAAAGTGTGGAGCAGTTAGTTGAAAGTCCAGGCTAACTTCTGATGTCCCGTCGATGGTCTCATACATGGGCGTAGGCAATTTTCAAATGTTGCATTCCAAAATTGTCAAAAACTATATTTTTCAAACCATTCGAAGAAAAGAATTTTAATGTGAGTTAATCAAGAATTCCCTATACCTAACTTCAACCTCTTTAGAGTTTTCAATAAATATCTAGGAATGCCCTATCTTGTCAAGATATTCTTTGCTTTTTCAAGTATGCCATGGAAACATAGGGAATAACAGATTGAATTATTATGGATAGAAGAATGCGAACAACGGGGGAGACAATTAGTCTCAACTGACGACGTAAATATATTTATGTTTACTAAACTTAAGTTTAACACTATCAACATGGTACTCCAAGGTAAGTTCATCATCATTATCATCCCCTAAGAATTCAGTATAATTTACTCGATGAATAGTTTCAATACTGACTGACTGACTGACCAAATAGCTTTTATCTATTTTTTTTTTTATTTATTTAAGCATAATCGCATCAACCTAATGGTTATTAGCGAGTCGTACCTGTTCACAGTTTTGTAATTATATCAGTACATTTCAAAAAGTTAATAATATTTGAAATATTACAGTTTTTGCCAATAATATTGTAGATATCTGGAGGGAAGTTGTAGTTGCTTCGCTGCACCTAGTATTTTGGACATTCGGTAAAAATATGTGCAACACTCAGTTTGGTTTCACATATGTCACACATTGGTTCCTCGGTATGATTTAGCAGATAACTGTGAGTGAGATTGGTATGACCTAAGCGTAGCCGATTGATGAGCACTTGATGTTTTCGGTTCTTCGTTTCGTCAGGCCACGGTTTCACATCATATTTTATTGTCCGCAGTTTTGCACTAGACACTTGCCACTGATTTTGCCATTTTTGGATTATCGCTGTTTTCACCATTGATTTAATGTCTGTAGATACTACTCTCATCATTATTTCGGATTCGGCAGAGGTAATTGCACCACGAGCACATTCGTCGGCTTTTTCATTGCCTTGAATTCCAATGTGTGATGGAATCCAAATAAAACAAACTTGTTTTTCGTGTTGCTGGATCGCACGGAGTTCTCTCTTTATTTTTTGTGCAATGGGATTTTTGGGATATAAGCCCTTCAGCTTGTATATGGAGCTAAGTGAATCCGTTAGAATAACATGTTTCTCTTCACCTGTCGCATTGATAAATATCAGCGCACGGTAAATGGCATAAAGTTCTGCATTGAATATGCTGGTCGTTGAGGGAAGCTTATAGGAGAAGGATCCCGATGTTGTAACTATTGCAGCTCCTACTCCTTCGTTGGTTTTCGAGGCGTCTGTGTAGATTTCTGTGTAACTAGAGTATTCCGACATGATTCGGTTGAGTTCATTTTTGATGACCTGGCTATTGATATTGAGTTTGTCGAAATGAGTTAGGCTTGTGTCACAGTTCGGCAGTTTGATGGTCCAAGGGAAAGGGGGATTGAATTTGGTAGGAAACGTTTTCGGTAGGGATAAATCGAGGGTAAGTAGATGTTCACGGATTCTCTCGTAGAAAGGTTTATAAGTTCTTGGTCGATTTGTGAAGAGATTCCTATATTTATCACAGAATGTGTTACTGTGGGTGGGATTTGTTGGTGTTGCACTTACTGTTGCTGCGTAGGCCAAACTGAGGTAGGTACGTCTGTTGTGAAGAGCTTTTATCTATTGTTTTAGCTGTTACTTCCTGAGCTCTGTGAATTGCCTCAAATATAGTACCCGCAGATACCAAGATATTACTGTAATGGAAGCTTTGGTACAAAATTTCGGAAGATCGTTTATGAAAATTAGAAACAAAAGGAGTCCCAAAACAGGGCCTTGTGGTACCCCAATTGATACACATTTTTTATCAGAATTTATTCCATTCTAACTGACCAGCTGACTACGATCAGCCAGGGAGACTAACCCAATTCAATGCAGAGCCTCGCACACTATAAAACTGCAAATTGCGCAATAATATGTCATGGTCAACGGGGTCGAAAGCTTTGCTCATGTCTAAAAATAAACCTAAAGTATACTTTCGTACAGGATTCAATAACTTCAGAAAACTGACTGGAGAAGGGATTTAGAGGTCTGTCAGATGAACAGTCGGAGCTGGAACACAGAAAAAAAGGATTCTTCGGTTTGAAAGAATTTGACTCTCCCTCAAGGACGCCTAGATTTGATATGGGCGAGATGCATGGACATTTTGATCCAATGTTACAAACACTTTGAGGTGAAAGCCACACTTTCCTTTTCCCAAAATAATATGAATTTAAGGCAAGAAACTTTGATTTTGTCTTGAAATCATTAATTTTTCAAATTTCAAAAAGTCTTGAGAGAAATGCCATGTTGTTTTAAGCCCAAAGTCATATGGATTTAAAACAAATCAACTTTGAATTTGTCATAATAAGCAATGATTCTTGTTCAAACAGTTTTAGAGTTTGTTTTAAAATTGTGGCATTTAAAATTAAAGACAAGGTATTTTCGTCTTGAGATAGAGGACTTTTATTATAAAACCAGCAGATGTTCAATTCAAAACCTCATGATTAAAGTGATTTCTTAATTTGAAAACTGACGTTCTCTGACGAAGGAATTATTCTTTTTCGAAAACATCTAAAACGGCCTTGGAACAAAATTCATGTGGTGTTGGTTAGTATTCATAAAATTCGTAATTCGTAATTTTCCTACTGTGAACACGATGTAATGTATTTTTTTTTTTTTTTATATGTTCTGGTTCCCACGAAAAGGGATATCCTGTAATGTTCAGAGAACATCGTGGGAACCAAGGGAAAGAAGGTAGGAGTTGGTGTTCTTCTTAAATTTCTGAAGGTTGTATGCCTCGGGGAACACCTCCCTAGGCAATGAGTTCCAAAGCCTCGCAGTTCGTTGGATGAATGAGTCTTTGGAAAGTGATGTTCTGCAGGTCTCCAAAGTGATGACTGAACTTGACGGGTTAGTCTCGAAGAGACTGCCAAAGGAGGAACGATTGTTGATATTTCAGAAGAGCATCGCCCATGAAAATATCTATAAAATAGAGACAAATCGCCAACTTTTCTACGGTGTTCCAGACAAGTGAGCGAGTTTGTAAGCGAGGCATCACCGACGGGACGAATTGCCCTTTTTTGGACAGAATCCAATAGCTTCAGGATATGTTTAGGTGCCGCACTCCAAATATGGGAACAGTATTCCAGGACAGGTCGGATCTGTGCCTTATAGATCATAAGCAGCTGACTGGAGGTGAAATAGTTCTTGGCACGAAACAAAAAACCAAGTTTTTGGGATGCACTTTTGGCAATGGACCTCACGTGATTTTCCCAGGAAAGGTTATTGCTGATAGTAATACCAAGCATCGGTATGGATGACTTCAGTGGTATGGTTACTCCTGACAAAGTTATGTTAGGCACAGTGAGATCGGCTTTTCTAGAGAAAAGACATGCTATGCGTTTAAACAGGCGAGATTTTGACCAGCCAATGGTGAGCGCCACTTTTCGTGTTCGCAGATAGGATACTAGAAAAAAACAAATAATGATATGAACTCATTTATTGAAAACACCAATCACAGAGCATTGGATTTTCTGGTGAAAAAGGTACAAATAATCACAGCACCAAATAATCAGTACATAACCTATCTGAATGGGTGAGATCATATAGAAAACAGAAACACGTATTCGAGGATGATCAAGTGGTATGTTTCTACATACTTGTTTGACTTTCAATTTTATCCGAAATTCAATCACAACGCGTCAAAAGTACTCATAAGTATGTCGACCAGTGAAGAATTGTCTTGTACACCACCAGAAATTTCTGATGAAGCAAAAACTGTCTGTGAAAATTTAGTTCCAAAAAAAAATTGTACAGACAATTCATGGACTGGAAAATTACAAAAGGTATTTTATCTTTTTTTTTGAGAACTTTCAAATAAACAAAAATTTTCAACTTTATGGACACACTATTCCATATTAAAATTGCTGATTGAGGAAGCTCCAGATGATGATAAAGGTAAGCAAATCTTTATTTTCAATTTTTTTTAAAAAACCTTTATGTTCATTTCCGCTTGCGACAAAACATTATTTTGTATAGAAAATAGTTTGAAAAACTAAAAAACACGCTTTTATAGAAAACCAAACTAGAAAAATAGAAAATAAATTTTAATAAATTTAAATTGAGAATAGTGTAAAAAAATTTAATAAATATTAATTGATAATAATGTTAATAAGAAAAGACATTATTTTATTTTAAAACAAGCGTGGGGTGCTTTTTAAGATTCAGATTGAGCACCTAATCTTTTTTTTAAATAAAAATTTTTTTTTTCCCATTTACATTATTATTAATTTATATTTATTACATTTTTTTACACTACTCTTAATTTATATTTATTAAAATTTATTTTCTATTTTTTTTAGTTTGGTTTTCTATAAAAGCGTGTTTTTTAGTTTTTTCAAACTATTATTTATTTTCTACTGTTTAGTTTGGTTTATTTATAAAAGCGTGTTTCTCTAATTATTTATAAACTATTATCTGTTCTAATCTACTATTAATTCCGTGATTACTATTAGTAACTGTAATTATTTTCCAAATCATCAATGTGTACAGCTGTATTAATAGCCAAATCTCGATTTTGGAGGTCATTCAAATATTTTAACGTTGTCAATATACAGTGCTAGTCAAAAGTCCCCTCCCCCCCTCGTATCTTTTGAACGGGTATACTTATAATAATGAAATTTGGAGGGTGGAAATAAACGGATGTAGGCTTCTCAACTGGTCATAACAGGTGACGCAATAGTCATAAATGACGTCACAAGGCCACTGTGACCAATAATTTTTAATGGGACCCTATGGCAAGTGACAGCTCGTTTGAAAGGTATTGAAAATACCTATTCAGTCATACCAATTTTGTTTGGGTTTCGGCTGATTTTGATTGATAAATTGAAGAAATACGAAAATTATAGTTTCGCATTTAATTAATAAAGATTTAAGAACCAGTTCTTATAATAAGTGTTCAAAATGTGCTCCATCTACTTCCTGGCAGTAATGCATCCTATTGCTAAACTCTTGTCGTACTCGTCCCAGTGTGTCAGCGGAAATTGCCCTACATTCTTCAACAAATCGTTGTTTCAGAATGGCAATACTGTCAGGTGCTGTAGCGTAAACCTTAGATTTCAAGTACCCCCATAGAAAAAAATCTAATGGTGTAAGGTCCGGTGACCGAGCTGGCCATTCGATCGAACCTCGTCGTCCAATCCATCTACCACGATATTCTTCATCTAGGTAACGTCTTACTGCACCGTAATAGTGTGCAGGAGCACCATCTTGTTGAAACGTTATTTCCAAGTTGTCGAATTCATCTGGATTATCTTCTAGAATTTCAAGAATTAACGACTCAATATCATTTTGTAACATCTCCAGATACAATTCACCGGTTAAGTTAGCATTGAGAAAAAGAGGCCCAACTATGTGGTTTCCCAAAATACCTGCCCAAACATTTACTTTTTCTGGAAATTGAGTATGTTTTTCACGAAAGATGTGAGGATTTGTGTCACTCCAATACCTCACATTTTGAGTGTTAACATTTCCATTGAGAAAGAAAGTACTTCCGTCACTAAAACAAATTGTCTGTATGTAGCCTGGTTGTTGGTTTATTTTATTGGACATAGTTTCACAGAATTCTAGTCTTCGGTCGGGGTCATCATCTGAAAGTTGGTGCACCATTTTTAATTTGTATGGATGAAATTTGTTTTCAGCCAACACCCTTTGTACTGTCCTTTGACTGACTTCACAGATAGACGCAACTTGGGCTGTGGAAGAAGTAGGGTTTACTACCATTTCTCCAATTATGTCAATTTTTTTGTCATCACTAATTGTTGGTCGACCAGATCGTTTGGCATCTTGAACACTACCTGATGCTTCAAACTTCCGAAGAAGCTCCCTCAAATAAACCCTCGATATAGGGCAATCGGGGTACCTCTCATTAAACAGTCGTTCCGCTGCATGGAAATTGTTTCTACATTCACCAATTATTAAGATAGCTGCTACTTTGTCGACTACAGTACGTACCATTTTGCCTATGTAAACACTCTAAACGTCTCGTTAAACAATAGCTTAGGTAAATTTTCAAGGTATAAACACTTTTGACAAGTAGAGAATTCAAAAACGTCAACCTTTTTGACAATTAACCAGAGGCGTACTTTAAAATCTTTATTAATTAAATGCGAAACTATAATTTTCGTATTTCTTGAATTTATCAATCAAAATCAGCCGAAACTCAAACAAAATTGGTATGACTGAATAGGTATTGTCAATACCTTTCAAACGAGCTGTCACTTGCCATAGGGTCCCATTCAAAATTATTGGTCACAGTGGCCTTGTGACGTCATTTATGACTATTGCGTCACCTGTTATGACCAGTTGAGAAGCCTACATTTGTTTATTTCCACCCTCCAAATTTCATTATTATAAGTATACCCGTTCAAAAGATACGAGGGGGGGAGGGGACTTTTGACTAGCACTGTATACAGTGATCCGCCATCTTGGATTTTTCAATTTTCACGGAAAAATCATAATATTCGACTCCAAAAACCCCCACATACCAATTTTGAATAGAATTGGACCATAATGACAAAACTCGTCCACCATTTTGGAGCCGTCATCTTGAATTTTCCAATTTTCACGAAAGAATCATAATTGTTCGACTCCAAAAACCCCCACATACCAATTTTGAATAGAATCGGACCATAATCACAAAACTCGTCCACCATTTTGGAGCCGCCATCTTGAATTTTTCAGTTTTGACAAAATAATCATAATCTCTGACCACAAAAACCCTCAGATACCAATTTTGAAGCGAATCGGACCATAATCACAAAACTCGTCCACCATATTGGAGCCGCCATTATGTTTTTTTTCGCATAAAAATTTCTTAATGCATTGTCACCGGAATTATGTACACCTGCCAAATTTCAAATCATTCGGACGTCTGGAAGTGGGTGAAAATCTAGTGAAGCTAATATAAAGCGTGTAATAACGTGCCTCCGTTTTAACATGTGTATTCATGACTCAGTTGACAATGCGTACGGTTATGGCTCATGAGTGCATGATCGATTCTGGTTCAAATCCTGGACGTCGCCTTTTTTTTTGTAGAATATATTGTATTTTCTTAAAAGAAAAATTAATTACATTATTTATATATTTTTCTTTATCAAAAGTGGAAGTATGAAAATTGAATGGCATAATTTTTTTACAGGTCGCCTTAATTGTGGAAATTATGGGAGCTTGCAGTAGACATTAGTTACATAATTTGAAATGTTATCATGTGAAGAATCTGGATGAAACACTTCTTGTAAATATTCCCGTCACAAAAACAAAGAGCCAAAGAAATTTTACGGTAACTGGGAAGTACTATTACATTTGCAAAAAGTACATGAATCTACGGCCAAAAGATTGTAGTACACCATCCTTCTTCCTCAACTATTACAAGGGTAGATGTACAGTGCAAAATATTTGACTGAATAAATTTGGTACTTTAGGAAAACAAAAAGCCACCTACCGTAAGCTTCCTAACCCAAATTTGTATACCGGGCACTGCTTCCGCAGAACTTCTGGTACGATATTAGTTCATGAGGGGGCGACATTACGACATTACCACCATGCAGCTACTCTTTTTCATAAAATTATCTGCGAAAAATCTCCCGTCTATTTATACTACAAAATATCTTTCAGAACAGACGTACACAATCTAAATTTGAGACACAAAAGTGTGCTTTCACCTCCCCGCTTCAGAAAAGAAATGTTCAGAAGTTCGTTTACATACCAAATCTTCAAAATATACAACACCATTCCTCTGGCAAACAAGAACTCCAATTGTCCCATGTTCAGGATGAAATTTAAAAGAACCTTATATCACCTATCAAATGTGAATACTCGTCTAACTTAGTAACGTAACCAGTTTGCCTAACTCATGTAGTTTTATGAGAAGTAGAGATAAATAATTCGTGAAAATAAGAGTTAAGTAGGGAAATTACTATATCCTCTCACATAGACATAGAATTTTTCGGGGTTGAGTGGAAGAGCAACTTCGTAGTGAAATCCCTTCACTACTGAAGGTGAACTTCGCCTTTTGTTTCTAGTAGCTGTCAATATTAGCAATATTCTATACTTATATTACAAAAATTTGGGAACAATGAAGACAATTATTATTATTATTATTATTATTGAAGAGACACGGTGGATGGAAATCCACCGTTGTCGCAGAAGGCTAGAGAGAGAGAGAGGAGAATATACTTTATTGTCATAAGAGTAACATTGTGGACAAAGTTTCACTTAATCTATAACGCAGTTTATATGTAAAAACAAAATGCGTTTAAAATAATCAATTTTCACTTAATACATAAAGTCAGTTTGAATATATAAAAGCATATAAGTCGTACAAAATATGCTTAAAATAAACAAGTTTGTCTTAACCCATAAAGTAAATTCATATAAATATAAAAATAAAAATAAATCAAATATATATAAGTCACATTGAAATATTCCCTAAATAAAATTTAAAATCACTTGCTTGTTTTTTTTTGAATTATCATTATAAAATTCTTGTATATTATAGTATGGTCTACCACTTTAAAAACATTTCACAGCCTTCCTGAAGCATTGTAAAGATTTTATTTCTATTATATTCTTTGGCAAATGGTTGAACATTTTACAACCATTATAGACAATGGAATCCTTTATGACTAATGTCATTGGTATTGGCAACTCAATGTTGTTGGATTGCCTTGTCACATAATTGGTTGGTGAGGATTGATATTTGTTAAAATATTTTTCAATTAAACACACGGTTTCCTTTATAAAGATAGAAATCACTGTGTGGTAAAGAGTAATCCATAAGGGTCTCTACGTTTTGATTTGCACATATATCTTACTGCTCGTTTTTGCAAAATTAAAATATTTTGCAGTAGATAACCACTACATACAAAAAAAATTAAATTCCATATCTCAGGTGAGATTCCACCAGAGAAAAATAAACAGTCTTAGCTGCTGTTAAACCAAGTTCATTTGCGACTACTCTGACTGCATAACAACCAGAAGACACTTTGTTACATAAGGTATAAACATGGTCTTCAAATTTTAGTTTTCTATCGATATGTACTCCTTAAAATGTTAAGCTACTTTTGTTCTCAATGTTCATAATGTCATTCCCAATGGGTATATTGTCGAATTCACATCTGGAAGTTACTATATTAGTTTTCAAAATATTTAGAGAAAGACGATTTGAATACTTTCTTTATATCATTGGATATGATTTTAGTTAAATCATTTGCTTCGTCCGATTGCCAAAACATGGTAGTATCGTCTACAAATAGTGTTAATTTTCCTGCGATATTTATACTTGTCAAATCGTTGACGTAGATGAGGAACAATGTTGGCCCTAGTATTGAACCTTGAGGCACACCATTATGTATTTTCCCAAATTCTGAGCAATGGTTTGTTTTCACCATCTGACTACAATCTGACAAATATGAGCTGAACCAGCTCAGTATCACTCCTCTGAAGCCGTAGTAAAAGGAAGCTTCCGCAACAGTATTTCGTGATCCACACAGTCGAAAGCCTTCAAAAAATCGCAAAACACTGCAGCAGCAACCTCGCCACTATTGATTCCAGTATAAACTTTTTCCATGAGTGAGAAAGTTGCATCATTAGTTCCTTTGCCACTTTGAAAGCCAAACTGTTCTTTATTAACGATTTTATGTTTCGTCAAAAATGCAGTTATCCTTATCTTGACTAGTTTTTCTATAAGCTTTCCTAATGTGGGAATTAGGGAAATAGGTCGATAATGCGAGAGGTCGTCCTGATTTCCACGTTTATGTAGTAGTATTACCAAATGTTACCTTCAGGAAATCAGGAAACTTTCCTGATTGAAATGATACATTAATAATATTGGTTAACAGTTGTAATGTGTTATCTGGTAGATTTTTCAAAATGTTTGCTGTAATGTCGTCATAACCAGATGACGACTTTTATCCAATGGAAAAAATCACCTGTTCCAGCTCATAAATATTAGTGTCATATAGGAGGCAAGTTTCAGAAATAAAATGGTATTTGAATTGTTCCATATGGTCGTTATGAGTAGTCAATTTTTCAGTCAATTTTTTTGCAACAGAGCAGTAATATTCATTAAGAACGTTTGATGAAAGTGAAACTTCATGTACTTTATTAGGTCATTAATTACTTGCCAAGTCTCTTTCGATTTGTTTTCGGCTTGCTCGAATCTATTTTCATAGTAACTTTCTTTTGCTTGTCTGACAACATGCCTATAAATACTGCGGTATCTACTGAAATACCGTTGAAAAAAAATATCATCATTAAACCGAATATAATGCAGCGATCGCATATTAATTGCTGAAATTTTTATGCCTCGAGTAAACCACTGTTTTCTGTGCTTGATTTTTATCTTTTGACTCGGAAATGAACTATTGAAAATATTCACCAAATGATTGTCAAAATTTGAAACAGCAAATGCGCCATCACTTCGAGTCCCGGGCTTCAATCAAGATTTTCATCTTGATATTATTTTATATTTAAAACTTCGCTTTTGTATTTTTCAATTCTGAATAAAGTTACGTTCTTATATTCCGTCAACCTCTGCAATTCTCCAAACTGGAGAAATTCGACAAATAAATTTGTCGAATTGCACTATTAATAATTTATATATCTATAAAAAAGGTTGATGCTAATAATGTATCTTATTTTTTGTAAAAATGTTGGAATATGTTAAAATATAAGTAGTTTTAAATGGATTCTTGTTTCTATGTTATTATTTATTGGTCGTGGAAAAAATAGTGTATGCAACGATCATATAATGGCTATCAATACCCTCGCACACGGTTTACGACTTACCTGGTGCTCGTGTATTTATAGCTATCATTACATTTTTTTCTCTTTATTTTGGTGAAAGTCAATTATTCATCACCAATATACATATCTTGCTTTTTACACGCTTTATATTAGCTTCACTTATATGATTGTTTGTTTGTAACCGACCCATTTTGGCGCGATTTTGACCCACCTCCAGACGTCCGAATGATTTGAAATTTGGCGGGTGTACATAATTCCGGTGACAATGCATTAAGAAATTTTTGTGTGATAAAAAAAACAAAATGGTGGCTCCAATATGGCGTACCGATTCGTTCAAAATTGGTATGTGGGGGTTTTTGTGGTCGGATATCATGATATTTTTGTCAAAATTCATTCAGTCAAGATGGCGGCTCCAAAATGGTGGACGAGTTTTGTGATTATAGTATGATTCTATTCAAAATTAGTATGTGGGGGTTTTTGGGGTCGAATATTATGATTCCTTTGTGAAAATTGAAAAATTCAAAATGGCGGTCTTAAAATGGTGTCCGAGTTTTGTGATTATGGTCTGATTCTATTCAAAATTGGTAGGTGGGGGTTTTTGGGGTCGAATATTAGGATTCTTTTGTAAAAATTGAAAAATTCGAGATGGCGGCTTCAAAATGGCGGCCGAGTTTTGTGATTAAGGTCTGATTCTATTCAAAATTGGTATGTGGGGATTTTTGGGGGATGGAGATTATTTTGATTACCAAATTTGAAAAATTCATGGGTTCCAGTTTTTATTTGCAAAAAAATTATAAAAATAAGTTTAAAAAAACGAAAAAAACACGCTTTTATAAATAAACCACACTAAAAAGTAGGAAATAGATAATAGTTTGAAAAAACTAAAAAACACGCTTTTATAGAAAACCAGACTAAAAAAATAGAAAATAAGAAAAAAAATATTTTATTTTAAAGAAAGCGCAATAATTATATAGTACATTACACACCTAGGGCAGTGAAGTAAGAAATGTCTTAGATCACAGGTAATTGTTGGCCAACGCGATACTATGCACCCCATGCTTTTTTTTATAAAATTTTTTTTTTCTTATTTTCTATTTTTTAGTCTGGTTTTCTATAAAAGCGTGTTTTTTAGTTTTTTTACACTTTTTTTTTCTTACTCGTTCTCTTCATTCTTCAAGAAGTGGATGATCCTCTGCAATTTTATTTTGTCTCCGATATTAATGCTCAAATCGCCTATTTGTTCTTCTGATACGAAAATATATCTTACCCATCTATTGTATTTATGAAACTACTAGATGTGAATGACTTGAGGAATCGAAAAAGTGACAATTGCAATGTCATAAGGAATACTCCAGGTATTTTTGAACGTGTCAGACAATCAATGACACATCGATTGCAGTCGTGTATTTTATCAGACGGTGGACATTTTGCTCATTTACTTTAAGGTCGAAATTGTTTATTTTTTACTTTAGGTTTGTATTTTATGTTGTCCATGGATAATTTGTAGAATAAGTTAAAGTATTTTTTCTCGAAAACGAAGCTTGATATGAATAAAACACAAGGGACCAAAGAGTTGTATTTCCAGTTGTTTAATCTGAAAAAATAAAATACTACGAAAAGAAAGTACTTTTTTTTTCTCAGTATTGTTGGCTGTGGTGCCCACTGAGACGCCCCTGGGCCTACTTGGGGCCAAATAATTGCCTTATTACTTCAAATAGCTGTACCATATTTCAACCACATCGGTTTCAGGATATTCAGGATATTTTATAAATACCTTTTTTTTTAATACTTCAACGCCCTGTATCTCAGAAACGAAGCAACTCCGGACATATGTTCATAGGAACATTTTTTTGTCAAATGACCTAACGAATCACCCCCTGAAGTTTCGTACCGTAGTTAGGAAACACCCTGTATATTGCTCTGAAAAAAAAAAGTGGGTCAGTTGGTTTCGTTTTGTCTTGGATTCAAATGAACTGGGTGTGGTATAAGTAGGTACTATATTTTGAGATGAGTTTTATAAAATTCATATTAAAAAATATTTGACCACTCTAGCTTTCATTCAAATGCACTGAAAAGCATGTGTGACTTAGGTTATTCTGTGAGTAACAGATTCAAAAGCTTGCCGCGCAAAGTTTTCAGTTTGAATACAAAAAATAGGTATTTTTGCGCGCCAGTCTTTTGAATCTGATACTCACAACTAAAAGATTTTTTCTTTTACTTTTGAGTGAGTATTTGAATGAAATCTTGTCTGGAAATGTATTTGAATCTTACTTTCATTTATTTTTTTTTTTTTTTTTTTTATTTAATTAAATCGCATCAACCTAGAAGGTTATTAGCGAGCGTAACTTGATAGTATTACAAGTCATTAAGATATTGGTTACAGGTTTTTGGCAATGTCTATAGTGTTTATAAAAAGTATGATGTCACTAAATACACATTGTGGGCCGAGTAAGGAAATTAATGATCCTGAGATATTGCAGGTGTTTCTTTGTGGGGCGAGTAGAGGGCATTCTACGAGAAGGTGTTTGATGGTGGTCTTCACGTTGCAAGTTTCACATATTGGTTCAGGACTTTTATCGAGTAGATATTCATGAGTGAGGCGTGTGTGGCCGAGGCGCAGGCGAGTAAGATGAACTTGGTCTTTTCTGTTTCTGGGAAGAGATTTCCACGGTTTCACTGAACTTTTCACTTCGCGTAGTTTCATGGTAGTGGCATGCCATTTCCTTGCCATGCTGTTTCTAACGAGTTCTTGATTGTATTTCGAATGTCACTTATCACTGTTTTGTCACTGTTTCGGAGTTTTCGCTGTTTATGGCTTCTTTTGCTCTCTTGTCTGCTTCTTCGTTTCCGGGTATTCCTACGTGTGATGGTATCCAGACAAATTCAATTTCTTTGGTTTTCATTTTGCTTCATGGAGTTCTTCTTTATTTTGAGTGTTAGTGGGTTGGTGGGGTACAACTGTTGAATTGATTCTAGTGAACTGAGGGAATCAGTGAGAATGAGAAATTTCATGTCATCAGAAGTGTTGATGAACATGATGGGCGGTAAATGGCATATAGTTCACCATTGAATACAGAGCATGAGTTGGGAGTTTAAACTGTAATGACATGTTGGTCCTATGAATGCTGCTCCTGTGCCTTCGCTCGTTTTCGAAGCGTCTGTATATAGGTTCACAAAGTCTTCATGATTCTCCAATATTAGACTGAGTTCGTTTTGATTAGTGTTGGATTGGTTGAGTATTTATTGGCTAGGCTGAGGTGTTTGTGACATTTTGGTTTAGGTAGTGTCCATGGAGGGAGGTTGAATTTGATGGGATAACATTGTGGTAGTGTTATTTTGTTTGGTTGATGTAGGTTCTTGTCCTCTCGTAAAATGTTTGGTTGTTCTTGGTTTGTTCTCAAAGAGCTGACTACATTTGCCGGGTATGGTGTTCTCCCGAGTGGGTGTGTTAGGTATCCTCTCAGCTTGGCAGCATAGGTTAGGCTCAGTAATATCCTTCTATCTTGCAGAGGTGGTTCTCCAGCTTCACAATGAAGACTTTCGGTTGGTGTTGTACAGAAGGCTCCTAAAGATATACGTAGTGCAGAGTTCTGTATAGTGTCAAGTTGCTTCAGTAGTGATTTGTTTGCTGACGAGTATGCTATTGAGCCATAGTCCAGTTTAGAGCGTATCAGTGTTTTGTAGAGCGTTAGAAGTGTTTGCCGATCAGCTCCCCAGTCCTTGTTAGCTAGAGTTTTTAAAAGATTGAGTCTTTGGTGACATGATGATATGAGATTGTTTAAATGTATTTTCCAGTTCAATTTCTGGTCGAAGGTCATGCCAGGAAATGAATATATGGTTCGGATTTAATGTTCTGGTTGTGGAGCATGAGAGGTGGGAAGGTCTGGATGTTTTTCTTAGAGAATAGTATGCTGCGTCTTAGTAGTGGAGAATTTGAATCCGAGTCATTTGACCATTGTTCTAAGTCTGTGATAGCTCTTTGAGTCATAAGAAATAAAGTGTCCAAATTTTTGCTTTTTCCATATATCACAAGATCGTCGGCATATAAACGTCCTTTCAATGGAGATTTGAGGTTTGTCAATATGTCATTTATAGCAATGATGAAGAGGGTAGGGCTTATGACAGAACCTTGTGGAATTCCATTTTCGAAAGCCATTCGACTAGATAATACTCCGTTCGTTTTTACTTCAAAGCTTCGGTTGGAAAGGAAATTCTTTATAAAAGATATACAGTGTCCTTGTATTTTCCAGGATTGGAGTATGCGGGTAATACGGTTCTGGGAAACCGTGTCGAAAGCTCTTTCGATGTCGAAAAATACTGCTAGACATTTTTGTTTCATAGCGAATGCCTCATGGACTTCGCTTTCTAGGTCGATGACGTTGTCGATTGTGGATCGGTATTGTCTGAAAACACTTTGTTCTGGAGTAATTAAATTGAATCGTTCCAGGGTCCATAGTAATCTTTTATTTATGATTTTTTCCATCAGTTTACACATGGCACAGGTGAGTGATATTGGTCTGTAAGACTCTGGGTCCATTTTCGATTTTTTCATCTTCAGGATGGGTATTATTATTGATTGGGACCAAATCGTGGGAAACTCGTGATTAGTCCAAATCATGTTGAATAGTCGAAGGAGGTGTACATGAGCGCTGCGTGGAAGGTTTTTGAGGAAAATCACTGGGATTTTGTCTGGTCCTGGGTTCGTTTCACGAAAAGTAAGTAATACTTCCTCATATTCATTCATAGTGAGAGGTAGGTTCAGCATGTTGTCTTCATCGATTCTAGTGATTTTGCCTTCCGGGTTTCTAGTTCTATCGATCAGAGTGTGATTAGGGTCATTGTATTCTGTGTGTGATCTATCTCTGTATGTTCTAGCCAGTTCTTCTGCAATTTCATGGTTGTCAGAGATTGTGCCTTCGGTTGTCTGTAGAACTTTGATTTTGTCGAGATTGCTCAAGCCAGAAATTCTCCTAACTTTTCGCCAAATCTCTGTCATTGGAGTCGTACTGTTTATGGTTGATACGTACTTCCTCCATGACTGGCGCTTTGACTGTTTCACTTTTAGTCTTGATTCTGCTCTTAGCTTAACGAATTCCAGACGATTTTCCATAGTTTTGGTTCGTTTGAATTTGTTGAAAGCTATCTTACTTCTTTTGATCGAGTTCTCACATTCATGGTTCCACCATGGAACTGTTTTGTGGCGGTTTACATACGATGTTTTCCCAATTGATGCTTCGGCGGCTCGTGTAATGATAGTGATAAAGTTATCTAGCGACTCGTCGATATTTGGAGATATTATACATGAGTCTATGTTCGAGTCTATGAGTTCAGAAAATTGGTTCCAGTTTGCTGTTTTGAGATTCCATTTGGGGCTATGGATATAGGCGTTAGTGTTTGTTTCATAGTTGGATATTATGAGGGGATAATGATCACTGTTATAAGTATATTCCATTCTGTCCCAGGATAGAGATTGTTAGTCCTAAAGCAAAATTTATAGGAATTTGAATTGAATTGAATTTTGAATGTTGATAATGTAATCATAATATCCGACCCCCGAAAACCCCCACACACCAATTTTAAATAGAATTGGACCATAATCACAAAACTCGTTCGCCATCTTGAATGTTCACAAAAAATTCTGAATACCCAACAACTCTGAAAAGGAAGGTCAATAGATAGATAGATAGATAGATAAGTTTATTGTGTTAAAAAAAATACAATTATTTTTATTCACAAGGGCTCGGCTAGTAAGCGAGCGTAATCCCACATGGATCCTAAATATAATAAAGAGTTGTACAAATGTCTACGTTGTAGCTAATAGCCACATTTACACAGTCATTCATTCATAATGAACGAACGTAGCTTCATTATATTCATCAGGGACTTCGCTAGGTTTGCTAACAGTAACATGTTTTGTGTATTGAGTACAAGTACTAGACCATCAATATTGCCGATTTCCTACAGAATCGCATTTTGCCTTATGCCCAAGTAGATAGGGCATTCAAACAATTGAATATTCAATTGAGAATGTTTCCATTTTCAACATGAATACCCCACAAGAGGTTATCTTGACGATGGAAGATAGTGACTAAAGTTTATCTTTCAGTCGCAGATGATTCCACATCTGATTTTATGAACATCCGTTTATATTCTCAACAAATCAAACACAGATCAATTACACTTTGCCCTGAGGCACTGCAAAAGGTAACATTTGCCGGTCTATCACTTGAAATATGACCATTCAGTAACGAAAAATTATATTCCGCCATGAAGTCCAATAGGCAGTGGCCTCTAAAGTTAGATACTCTATGCTTGCTGAGCATGTTATAAAAAAAAAGGAAGGTCAATTATTCAAATAATTTGTTTATTTCAGTTATTTTCTCCAGTAAAATTTTTCAAAACTGCATATTTTACGCTTGTATACGACATGGCGTCCATAAAATAAAATATTTCATCAAGTGTGAAACCTTATCCTACATATTCCAGTTACTGCGAAGATGCTGATAGTTCATAAATCACTCAAAAATCGGCTCTGGCAATTTATTTTTCATTATACTTCAAGCTGAGGCCCGAGTCTCTTCGTATGGAACAAGTTTTTGAAAATTTGACAATTCATTTATAATAATTCAGCAATGTAGCGTTTCAAGATGTCACAATAAATATATTATTGTGCCCTCAGTTGTTTTGTGTTGTGTTTATCTACGGTATGCGGTTTCGTTCATCTCCTTGACCATAAATACAGCTGGGCTTTCGTGAAGAATTCTGAGAAGGATAGTTTATACTTTTGGTTGTCCGTTATCGGTTGAAATGAAAATCGGAAAAAGTAATGAAGTTTATGTTGGATCTAATTATTTTTCAGTATTTCATTCTCGGAATGATTTAAGCTGGAATTATAAATGAATTGGCGTCAAGGAAAAAAACGATGGCGTGTTGGAAGGGTAGATTTCAGAATTCACCTATTTATTCTGAAATTATCGACAATCAAGCTAACGAATCATGCGGCAGAAAAAGTGGTACATATGATCCAGACTCTTCAATCAAAGAAAAAAATCCCAGAAATACAACCTACAGTCACAAATATATTTGGGAAATATTGTTAAGCCACGTAAATACAGAGAAATTTTTCTACGATACAAAACAACGTAACATTCTTGATAAACAGTAAAGGTCAATATGGACCACATGCTAGACTAAAACAGCTGATAAGCCTACGATCGTTAAATCATACGTTGTTATCGGGAGACAATTAAAATGCTTTTAAAAATAATTACCAAGAAATACCCCTTGTAGACGGGACGCATAAATCATTCATCTAGGAGCGAAAACAAAGATTATTGACTGCTACTGGGTACATTCCCAGCGAGATAAGAAAATCAGTTTTATTTATTACCGAAAACATATCCATAATTCTAACACCCGTCTAGACGCCATAAATTCACCGCGTATGACAGAAACAAAACAACCCATTAATTATTTTTATTACGACCAGTTGAAGATAATTATAACCGCTAGGCGAGGTTAGACAAATTATCACGTGATCCGATGAAGGGTTATAAAAGCGTGAGTTTCATATCAACAAAGGGCATTCGGTGTTCGACAGTGAACAAAGAGCATGTAACCTCAAAGTAAGGTTAGAATCAAGTTAGTTCAGAACAGTAGTCCGTGGAGTAATCATGTCATTCTCAAAAGTGCGGTATAAAGGCAGTCTAATTACAGTATCGTGCAATAGTAATGAGAGTTTCCAAACCAGTGTAGTTAACTTCAGCAAACATAGAACCTCAGCCGATTCAAATCAAGTATTGAAGCTCCTAGTAAAAACACGAGTGAACAGTATAATTTCCACAAATTGTCAAAGCTTCCAAAACAGAGATAGTAACGGGATTCCGCAATTTCAATGGTTCACGATCACTTAGAAAAACTTTATCTGTATACGAATATACCGGACGAATTAATTAGAATAACCGATTGACGCGGGAGAAAACGGACTGATAATAATAACTTCTAAGCTAATTGCCGTTTAAAACTACTCCAGTGAATAAGTGTTAAACAGGGTGAGTCTCATGTTTGTATTTCTGTACTTATGTTTATGGCAAAACCCAACCCATTAAAATGTGTATGTGTCTATAAAGTATGTCCATAGTTTTCAAGATCACCAAGTTTTCAAAAAGAGAATTATTGTTAGTCGTTTGCAGCACTTGATTGCAAGATCTCTTTTAGTAAAATTATTTCTATTGTGAAGCCCATTGCAGAATTATCTGCCAATACGCTACAATTAGTTTTCATTGTATGAATATTGTTGCATATCATACGTCCATAGACGATTTGAGAGAATTGTGTGAAGTTTTATTAAATATATATTTACATTTTTAACATTTTATGAGTGCAGTCCTTTATTTATTTTCTTTTATGAATAACCTTTCGAATCTTTCTGAACGGTAGTACTTCCTGAATAAACAGCCCATGTTCCGGTATTTAAGAGAAATGAAATCAGATCTGAGCCGCTCCAGACCTAGTTTCAGTATCGACCTTCTTCAGACAGTCGATTGCTCTTAATACCGTTTTTCCAACCTAACGAATAACGTCTGGTATTACAGGTGTGGTGGGTTAAATCACAACACCCCGTAGTCAGGGCAAAACAATATTTATGGAATTTTGCTGCAAACGAGAATATGAATTATATGAACATAGAAGCTTAGAAGAATTGGCGTTGATACTAAAAGATTGGGCGGTCAATATGAGAAAGAAAGACGGGCCCGAATTTAAAGAAGCAACGGTGAAGACAATGTGGAACGTTTCGTGCAAACTTTTGCAAGAAAAGTACTATAATGACTATAATATTATGATTGAACCGTTTAACAATATAGTATTTGAACCAGCCCGAGATGCCCGCGATGCAATCAGGAAAAAACTACTACAAGCAGATCCATGTAAACGTAAGTCTAGTTCAGTTTCGTTAAATTTGTCTGAAGTTAACAAAATAATATTGCAATGGGATGAAAATACTCCTGAAGGTCTTATGCGTAAATTTTACCATATTGCTGCTGTAGAATTGGCGTGGCGAGGAGGAGAGGCAGTCTGGTGGATTTTTTTCAAATCGAGAAAAATAACGATGACTCTCCAACAAATCGCATTGAATACAATCCGGTGTTCAGTAAAATGTGCCAACGTGGTTCTAAAAGCTGTACAAGTAGTAAATGGTTGGTTTCCAATAGTGAAAGACAAAGCTGCCCTGTACGTCTTTTTCATAAACTTATATCAAAACGAGGCGACAATATTATTTCACCACGACTGTTCTCAAAACCAAATCGAGACTGGAAAAATGAAACTGACAAATGGTACGATAATGTACCTGTTGGAAGAAATACAATAAATGGATGGACTAAATCTGCATCTGAGGCAATTGGCTTGAAAGTAAAGCACAAATCACTCGAATAGATCAACTGCTGGAGTCCGGACCTGAACTAGTAGGTGTAGTACACTCATTGATCAGCTCCGCAGAAAAACGACAATAAGTCTTTTCTCAAACCATATTAATTATCAAATTCAAAGTGAACAGTGAAGTTAGGAGCCACTCATCAATTTTCTACTGAACTGTAAGTCTATAACAAGAATTTGATTCACTATCAATTAACAAAGTGCCAGATCTCCAACAATACGGATAAAATCAGCTGGCAAACACTGTTTTTGCCCAGCGATCTTGTCGCCGAAACTGATGGAGGCAGGGGCGTACTCAGTTACAATTGGAACAACATAACGAGTTGAAATAATGTTGGCAACAGAACAGGGGTTTCGACTACAGGAACCCCAAAACCCACAAACAGACTCCATACCATCAAACATTAACACTCAACAACAACCTAAGAAAATGTACTCAACAGCACTGAATCAACAAGTAATAACAAGTTTTCCGAACAAAAACCAAGCCATTCTTTTCAATGCAATCAATGAAACGAGAATACAAGATTACATAGTAGCACTTGGTTCTATTATCCAACCAAAACATATAATATTTGCGTCTAGAATATCAAATAACAGGATATGTGTGTATCTCCGAATACTGAAATAGTGGAATCATTCATGAATGAACATGGCCACATCGTCATCAACAATGAAATCCTTCGTGCAAGAAAATGATAACTCCTCAGAAAGACTCCATTTTGTCAAATGTAAGTCCCACCATTCCACATATCGTATTAGAGCAAAAACTAAGACAGATCGGCCTGAAGCTGATGTCCCCAACAACTTTCCTCAGAATGAACATTCCCGATCCCCAATATTCGCATATACTCAGCTTCAGAAGACAAATATACATATCCCCTCCCGAACACATCACCATCCCTGACTCCATTGTGATTGCACATGAAAACACATCATACCGTATATTTTATCAACAAACACCTTAATGTGTCACCAATGCCAACAGCATGGGCATATAGCGGCACAATGCACTCACCCCAACCAACAACAATTCCAGAGGAAAACCCCATCATGGAAGATAACAACGAAGTTCAAACGTTACACCCACCTCCACAAAAACCAAAAACAAGGACACCACAGTAGAAACTCAAATATCACACAAAAGAAGCTTAGCAGAAATCCAAACACCCCCAACTGAAAAGGAAAACGAACCTCAACCAAATTTTGAAAATTTCCGACAACCAATATCTACCAACCTGAAGAAACCCCGAGCAAGTACTTCGACAGAAAACCTGTCCATAATGAGCGAACAACTACTTTTATGCAAAAAATATTTCGAAGAAAGCAAAGAGACACTAATACTGAATTATCAGCAATTTACAGATTTCATGGAAAATGTACACGGAACTAGTGACCCTCTCAGCGTAGCCCAACAATACACAAATGACATAGACGCTCTAATCAAATTATCACTGAAACTTACCCCTTTTCACACAAAGACCCTCTCAGCGTTGCCCAACAATACACAAATGAAATAGACATCATAGTTAGTTGTTCTTAATTTTAAAAAGATATAAAATTCATTAACCTAGAGAAGATGTTCATACTACAATGGAACCTCAACGGAGTATACACCCAATTAGAAATGCTGAAATTACTTATATCAAATCATCAACCCAAAATAATATGCCTGCAAGAAACACACTTCAAAGACAACAATACCTATAACATAAAAAACTATAAAGTATACCATAAAAATAGAACTGAACAAACCAGAGCCAGTGGCGGCGTCGCCACCTATATACATAAATCTATAGAGGCCAAAGAAATCATATTAATACAAACCTGGAAGCAAAATTATCGAAATCGATATTCCACAGAAAATATATATCTGTAATGTATACATACCACCTAACCATGATATTAACTACATCGAACTGAACAATTTGTTAGAACAAATTCCAAAACGAGAATAATACTAGGAGATTTCAACAGCCACAATATATCATGGGCTGTGAAACAATAACACCAGAGGTAGAATATTAGAGCAAATACTGAATGATCAAAATCTGATTATATTGAATAACGGGAAAAACTCGTTTCAACATAAATGGAATATCCAGTGCGCTCGACTTGAGCATATGTGATCCGTCAATCAAAGTACACCTAACATTTGAAATACTCGAAGATCTTTATGGTAGTGACCACTACCCAATATTATTACACAATAAAAAGACTAGGATTGATGTGAAGCATACTCCCAAGTGGAAATTCAAGAAAGCGAACTGGAACCTATTCCAGACAGAAATAGAAACAAAAATATCGGATATCGAACATAACGATGATGACGACATCAATGAATTAGTAACGAAGTTCACAAAAACAATCATCGAAGCAGCAAATATAGCTATCGGAAAAACAAAAATCATGCTGCATAGAAATCCTGTACCCTGGTGGAACGCTGCATGTGAAAATACCAACAAAGAATCAAAAAGAGCACTGAACAAATACAAAAGAATAAACCAAATACTCATGTTGCATACATGTGTAAAGCAAGATGGACTATGAAAAAACAGTCGAAAAGAATCTTGGAAGAACTATGTATTCACTATAAATAGCTCGACTCCTCTCAATACAGTTTGGGACAAAATACGAAGAATTAAAGGAACTAATGCAACAACAAATATCACCCAAATAAAACAACAAGATGAAGTCACAACTACAGCAGAAGGAATTGCAGAAATTTTAGCGAAAACATACCAAGAACATTCAAGCAATGCAAGCTATACAGAGGAATTTAGGGAGATAAAAAGAAGAGAAGAAGAAGAATTTGAACCTTTCGAAAAAGAACCGAAAACAAACGACCCATTGAACATCCCTATCACAATGGAGGAGCTCAAAGACGCACTCAAAAACTCGAGCGCTGGACCAGATGATATACCTTTCCTATTCATACAAAACCTCCCACCCAGTGCAATAAACCACTCCTCCACCTTTACAACAAAATATTCCTCGACAACAAATTCCCCTCATCATGGACCGAGGCAACGATAATACCTATTCTATTCCTACAGAATCATACCGACCGATTTCTCTCACCTGTACAATGTGTAAACTGTTAGAGAAGATAATTAACAGAAGATTATCCTGGTTCCTAGAAAAAACGAAGTGCTAACAACATTCCAAAACGGCTTCAGAAAACACCGGTCAACGATTGATAATCTGATAGACCTTGAATCCTATATAAACGAAGGGTTTGTCAACAAACAAACAACCATCGCAACATTCTTCGACATAAGCAAGGCATACGATACAGTTTGGAGAAAATATATCATAAGGAAACTGGATACTTGGGGTGTGAATGGCAACATGTTACAGTTTATCCATAATTTCCTCAAAGAAAGAATTTTCAGAGTAAAAGTCAATGGAAAACTTTCAAAAATACATACACAACAAAACGGTATCCCACAAGGATCTGTTCTTAGTTGCACACTCTTCCTAGTAGCAATAAACGATGTTGTAATGGATATTCAACAACCCGTTCAAGCCAGACTCTACGCAGATGATCTAATATTATACATCAGGGAAAAAACCTTAATACCATGCAACAAAACACACAGCAAGCTATCACCAAAGTAGAGAACTGGTTGGAAATACAGGCCTGAAACTTAATGAACAAAAAACGAAATGTATTTCTCTTCTCGAAAAAACAGGAACCTCGATCTCCAATTCTGAAACTCAACAATAAAACCATCCAACCCGACAAAGAAATGAAATACCTAGGGATGATATTAGACCAAAAATCAGCTGGGATAATCACTTCCAGAATCTCTAAAAAATCGCACAAAACGGACTCAATCTCCTTAAAGTCTTGGGACACACTGATTGGGGTTCTGATAGTGAACCATGTTACTTCCAATATACATAGCCTTGATTAGATCCCTAATTGATTATTGTTCCATTGTGTATGCCTCCGCCATAAAATCAACACTGAAAATACTGGATTCTGTCCCATAACACTGCTTTGAGAATAGCTCTAGGGGCGTATAGAACAGGTCAACAGAGAGCCTCTATAGTGAAACCGGCGAACCATCCTTATTATTGAGGAGAGAATATCTCAGTGTAGCTTATGCTACAAACATCCTCTGCAATAGAAAGCACCCTGTATGCAAAACGTATTTGCACAAAGATTCAATACAATATTTCAGGAAAAAACACGAACAACACCACCTTTCTATGAGAGAATAAATAGATATGTGAAAAAATTCAAAATCTCCTTCCCGCCAGTTTATCCCATCAGCAAATCCAATATCCCTCCTTGGCTAATTGAAACACCACAAACCAACACAATCCTAAACCGTTTCAACAAAAATGAAACACCTACCACCCTAATCATAACACATTTCAGACGAATAATCAATGACCATGAAGACTTCACACACATATATACAGACGCATCAAAATACGATGAGAAGGTATCAGCTGCAATAGTTATTAACGACACATCAGAAGGATTCAAACTAACTGGAAAAAGCACCATATATACAGGGGAAACATACGGCATCCTTCAGGCTATTATTTACAGCAAACAACGCAACATCAGCAAAACACTTATAATAAGCGATTCCTTGAGCGCAATTACCAGTATACAACCTATGTACCAAGAAAATCCCCTTATTACTACACTAAAAGAAGAACTACACGAAGCAACTCTACAAAACCGAGAAATTAAATTTCTATGGATTCCTTCACATATTGGAATACAAGGCAACGAGAAAGCTGATGAAGTAGCTCGGAAAACACACGACGAACCAAATATAACCCAAGAAATCCCAACAACACACAATGATATCAAAACATATCTGAAGATGATAACAAAAAAATACTGGGAAAATGAATGGCACACCAAATACTTCCATCAATACCTTTTAGCAGGAGAAGACTCCAACATATGTGACATGTGTGAAGTGCAAAACAGTGTGAAACATTTCCTGATAGAATGCCCTAAATACTTTGAAGAAAGACTCAAAAATAATATAGGCCATACTCTCCGTATAGTAATAGGAGAAAACTGTAATATCTCAAATCTAATAGCGTACTTAAATGACATCAATATAATGAATAAGATATAATGTAATTGAAATATATATTCTGTTCCGTTGCTAATAACCCTACGTGGTTGATGCAACTAAAATAAAATTAAAAAAAAAAAAAAAAAAGATCAACTGCTGTTAGCGAATTGGCAAAAAGTGGTGTAGAAGAACAACAATTTCTGAAAATTACTGGTCATAGCAATCAAAATTCTATAAAACCATACTTGGATCCACAAATCAAGGAAAAGAAGTATAACCAGCTCACAAGGATATAGACAGTACTCACTTTGATTACGATCTTGATATCAGTCTGAAAAATAATAACATAGTTATATATCTTTTAGACACACATTCCTCAGATTCAAATTTTCACGACGAATCCATTGATTGATAGCTTGTTAAGAAAATCAAAAGTATATTTCAATAGACCAAACAATATTGCAGATTCAAAAGTTAGGATAACGGAAGAAATTAACAACATAACCCTTGAGGTCCTACAAAATGTTGTACGAGAATTTCAAGATCGACTTGCTTTCTGTCAAGAAGTGAATGGTATCATCAGGAACATTCAATTTAAATGTAAAATAAATTGAAAAATACTTCCTAAACATTATGTGACATTATTTCCTTCATTCTACTATAAGTATCAAAATTCTATATTTTCAAAATAATTTTTTTTATTGCACCAAATTTGGTAAAAACTTCATATTAGTGAACAGAGAATGAAAATCCCTTTTGAACAAGGTGCCACGCGACCCCCTCATTTAATTTTTTTGAGGGGGTGCTCATAATTCAGAGGGGTTGCAAGAAGGGGGTAATATTTTCACACTGTAAATTATTTTTTAAACAAATACATGAACCGCACTGTATAGTCTTCGATATTAACTACAATGTTCCTTGGTGTAATAATGAACATTTGTTGTGGTGTTTCATCAACCATATTTATTTTATGATATAGTTATAAATAATCGAAAAATCATATAAATATACAGTGCTAGTCAAAAGGCCCCTCCCCCCCTCGTATCTTTTGAACGGGTATACTTATAATAATGAAATTTGGAGGGTGGAAATAAACGGATGTAGGCTTCTCAACTGGTCATAACAGGTGACGCAATAGTCATAAATGACGTCACAAGGCCACTGTGACCAATAATTTTAAATGGGACCCTATGGCAAGTGACAGCTCGTTTGAAAGGTATTGAAAATACCTATTCAGTCATACCAATTTTGTTTGGGTTTCGGCTGATTTTGATTGATAAATTGAAGAAATACGAAAATTATAGTTTCGCATTTAATTAATAAAGATTTAAGAACCAGTTCTTATAATAAGTGTTCAAAATGTGCTCCATCTACTTCCTGGCAGTAATGCATCCTATTGCTAAACTCTTGTCGTACTCGTCCCAGTGTGTCAGCGGAAATTGCCCTACATTCTTCAACAATTCGTTGTTTCAGAATGGCAATACTGTCAGGTGCTGTAGCGTAAACCTTAGATTTCAAGTACCCCATAAAAAAAATCTAATGGTGTAAGGTCCGGTGACCGAGCTGGCCATTCGATCGAACCTCGTCGTCCAATCCATCTACCACGATATTCTTCATCTAGGTAACGTCTTACTGCACCGTAATAGTGTGCAGGAGCACCATCTTGTTGAAACGTTATTTCCAAGTTGTCGAATTCATCTGGATTATCTTCTAGAATTTCAAGAATTAACGCCTCAATATCATTTTGTAACATCTCCAGATACAATTCACCGGTTAAGTTAGCATTGAAAAAGAGGCCCAACTATGTGGTTTCCCAAAATACCTGCCCAAACATTTACTTTTCTGGAAATTGAGTATGTTTTTCACGAAAGATGTGAGGATTTGTGTCACTCCAATACCTCACATTTTGAGTGTTAACATTTCCATTGAGAAAGAAAGTACTTTCGTCACTAAAACAAATTGTCTGTATGTAGCCTGGTTGTTGGTTCATTTTATTGGACATAGTTTCACAGAATTCTAGTCTTCGGTCGGGGTCATCATCTGAAAGTTGGTGCACCATTTTCAATTTGTATGGATGAAATTTGTTTTTAGCCAACACCCTATGTACTGTCCTTTGACTGACTTCACAGATAGACGCAACTTGGGCTGTGGAAGAAGTAGGGTTTACTACCATTTCTCCAATTATGTAAATTTTTTTGTCATCACTAATTGTTGGTCGACCAGATCGTTTGGCATCTTGAACAGTACCTGATGCTTCAAACTTCCGAAGAAGCTCCCTCAAATAAACCCTCGATATAGGGCGATCGGGGTACCTCTCATTAAACAGTCGTTCCGCTGCATGGAAATTGTTTCTACATTCACCAATTATTAAGATAGCTGCTACTTTGTCGGCTACAGTACGTACCATTTTGCCTATGTAAACACTTAAACGTCTCGTTAAACAATAGCTTAGGTAAATTTTCAAGGTATAAACACTTTTGACAAGTAGAGAATTCAAAAACGTCAACCTTTTTGACAATTAACCAGAGGCGTACTTTAAAATCTTTATTAATTAAATGCGAAACTATAATTTTCGTATTTCTTCAATTTATCAATCAAAATCAGCCGAAACCCAGACAAAATTGGTATGACTGAATAGGTATCTTCAATACCTTTCAAACGAGCTGTCACTTGCCATAGGGTCCCATTTAAAATTATTGGTCACAGTGGCCTTGTGACGTCATTTATGACTATTGCGTCACCTGTTATGACCAGTTGAGAAGCCTACATTCGTTTATTTCCACCCTCCAAATTTCATCATTATAAGTATACCCGTTCAAAAGATACGAGGGGGGGAGGGGACTTTTGACTAGCACTGTATAGAATCGATCACTTTTCATCGATGTCCACGTAGAAAAAGGGGCCAGAGATATATAAAACGGCTATGGCTACACGGGTTCCAATTATGCACGTGCTAGAGGGAATTATAATCCCCCCGGGGAACGGTGTAGAGCGGAGGCAATTTTTCGAAACGAATCCAACTGACACGATGATTAGAATGCTTCAGTAGTTCATGATTACCCAGCTTTGTCAAATGGAATGGAGTTTGATTCGTTGAGAGCAACTCTCACGTGCAGATGCTTTTCTCGTGACCTTAGTAGCGTTTATTTCACAATATTTTTTCGTTTATGAATGTAACTACCGTTCGAATATTTTATTACGTTGTCTGTCATTGGGTGTACTGCTAAGAAACTTAAAATTGTTAACCTGAAAAATTGCATCCAAAAATTCTTTATTTTTCATCCTAGATGAGCTTATACAGGATGTTTCGAACATGCATCCAGCATTGAGTAATAAAATCGTTATTGCTGTTATGATGGCTTTTTCATACTTTCCTTAAGAATTTGATACATTGGCGAAACACGACGTCAGCGAAGGTACCAAGGCTGTTACCAAGTACACGTGTTCCAAATAAGCGGTTTGCGTCATCGATCTTTCGACAAAAACAAAAAACGGTTGTTTTCAGAACCACAAAAACAATCGAGAAATTCTTAGTTCATCCGAATTGTCTTGAATAATTTATATAACCCATAAACAATTAATCTATTGCACTGGTCCGAATATGGTTTGATAATACTGTAAGAGTTCTATTATTAAATTTGCCGTATAAGATCGAATAGGAATTATGATGTCTTTCAAGTTAATTGAATAATTTCAAACTCACCCTTTTCATTTCTGCTGTATGAATATCCGACATTGTTTTTGCCTCGCCTCCCCAGATCCTGACGTTCGCGTTTCGTTCTGAAACAGAAAAATACAGTCAATAGATAAATGGTGTGGTTGAAAGTGGTTCTCACTGATCATCGAATATATAAAAAAATTATCTATGAAAAAAAAATATTATGAAAATCAAGTGGACAAACCTTACTGTATGTATGGAGAAAGCATCATTCGGTAAAATTATGTAATATTATGAATAGGAAATGAAAATACACCATTTTCGAGAATATTTAATGGAACAATTTTCTCATTCCAAATTATTGATTTAGAGATAGGGGAAGCCGGGGCACAACGAGCACTGCTAATATTTTGTACCTTCCGAGGTCACCATTTCCATGAAACGATTGCTTGGATGCTCGGATGCTCCGAAGTTCGAAATATTTCAGTATGAGTCTGACCGCCGTAGTGTGTAGTTCTTATAATTATTATAGTGTTTGAGTAGTGAAAATTAAAATAATTGGAATATTTGGTTGTACGAATAGACCCGGTAATTTGACATCCGGAGTTGCCTGACTTATCAGTTACAAAAAGTATGTCTGTTAGCTCTTTTGATAGTGTTCAGATAAATACACAGTCGAATAATAACGGCCTTGGACCAAAAAAAGTGTGTGCTTGGATTGTTTATTGATTTTTCACGTGCGTTTGATTGCGTGAATCACAGTCTTTTGCTGGAAAAACTCTCGAGATATGGGGTTGCCGCTCAATTTATTGACCTCCTACCTGAAAAATAGGAGACAAATAGTAAAAATTGGGGAGAATACAAGCTCCGAAAAATATATTGCCGACGGTGTGCCTCAGGGATCCATTTTGGGGCCTCTATTATATTTAGTTTTTGCTAATGATTTATTAGTGTATCTGAATGGAAATTCTTCCACTCACTGTATATGTTATGCTGATGACACGAATATACTAGTTATTGAGGATGACCTAAACTCCCTGAAAAATACAGCTGAAAGCACTTTCAGTAAAGTTATCACTTGGTCTGAGAAAAATAATTTAGAAATGAATAAAACAAAAACCAAAATGCTTCAATTCATGATAAGACGACAACACCATGAGGTGAGTCTGTTTCAGAATACTGAATTATCATTGGATTCCACAACAACAACCAACATGTTAGGAGTTGTCTTCGACAACAATTTACAATGGAAGCCACAAGTAGATAATTTGTGCAAAAAACTCAGAAATTCCTGCTACTCTCTTAGGTTTCTCTCCAATCACTGCAGTCAAGAGATTCTACTTACGCTTCACTATGCGAATTTCAATTCTCACCTCAGGTATAGCATACTGAACTGGGGCACAAGTTCCTCTGTGGGTCGAGTGTTCATAATACAGAAATATGCAATAAGGATTATTGCTAAGTTGGGTTTTAGGGATTCCTGTTGGCTACCAACAGACCACCACATACCCATTTGACACGAAATTCACACTTACTCCTACCCAGTCAACATCGCACTGCACTCTACCAAAAAAGCTTTGAATATCAGGGATGCAAACTGCACAACAAACTTCCCGATGACATTAAAGCTTCAGGAAATGTACATATTTTCAAGAAAAAAGTGAAA
Organism: Gonioctena quinquepunctata; assembly: GCA_018342105.1. Taxonomy (NCBI): domain Eukaryota; kingdom Metazoa; phylum Arthropoda; class Insecta; order Coleoptera; family Chrysomelidae; genus Gonioctena; species Gonioctena quinquepunctata. The sequence continues at coordinate 225,115 of JAFIRS010000240.1, read as the reverse complement.
CAGCTCTCATTGTCAAAAAACTGCTACACTGTTGAGGAATTTGTGTCGTAACTTGTTTTGTAACGTGAACGTTTTCTTTACAGTTGATTATTGTCATATTTTTATATTTATATTTTATATTATTTCTTATTATTGTTTGTGACGTGTATGTGATGTTCCTATATACATCCAGAGATTTTAGATTGTCTCTTTTCGACTATGGCTTGATTTTATTGACGTTTTTCTATTTTTTATTTTTAGTTTCACACTGTTGAGGAATTTCTGCGTAACTTGTTTTGTAACGTGAACGTTTTCTTTACAGTTATTATTGTCATATTTTTATATTTATATTTTAATATTTCTATTATTGTTTGTGACGTGTATGTGATGTTCATTTTTTCGTCCGGAGGTTTTAGATTGTCTCTTTCCAACTATTTCTTGATTTTATTGTCTCTTTTCGACTATTTCTTGATTTTATTGACGTTTTTCAATTTTTTATTTGTATTTTCACACTGTTGATGTACAAATTAATTTGTGAAAATAAAGAAATTATTATTATTATTATTAATAAGCTGATTACTTATGTTATATTCGTTTTATTTACAAAATGGCGCCAGGGGCATAACGAGCGGGGTAAAATGAGCACCCGCCCATTTTGCCCCATATTACTTATATAATTTAAATAAAACAACTGGTTTTTTTTTCTTACAGAAAAAACAGATATGGTGCGTAATTATAAAAAAAGAACAATCTTGGGACAAAAATTCTATGAAAAATGCTTCTAAAGCAGTTATAGAATCGAATAGTGGGTGTAAAACTGCTGCAGATCAATTTGGAGTACCATGAGCAACTGTGCAGCGTAGAATCAAGAAATATAGGCGAACTAGGAATATCCTGTTTCTGCCTAGCAGAAGGGAATGGGATACTATAAAACCGTTTTCTCAAAAAACTTTTTAACAGAAAATTAAACCGACGAAATACGGAATTGAAAAGTAAAAAATAAAATAAACCTTCTTAGCCTCGAAAACTAAACTCCTAAACTAATGTGAGTAACTAATTTTGAGTCGGCGCCAAACAAACAAGCAAATGAATTAGATAAGGCGCAAAATGATGGCATCGAGTTGCACGGTGACATTCTGATAATTTATTTGAAGTAATTTAATGATCTTCGTTGATTGTTTGTTTGGCGCCGACTCAAAATTAGTTACTTACATTAGTTTAGGAGCTTAGTTTTCGAGACTTAGAAGGTGTATCCTATTTTTTAGTTCTCAGTTCCGTATTTCGTAGGTTTAATTTTTTGTTAAAAAGTTTTTATTTTTATTTTTTTTGTGGCTGAAATCTACTAATTACTAGCTACTTGTTTTTTTGATTACTTCCAAAATACCCACCTTACTTCAACTATCACCAGTTGAATAATATGATTATCTACTTTTACTATTTGTTGTAATATGAATTATTTTTGTTGTTCTGGTTAGTTTATTTCATCACTTTGTATATCATTCCATCCTCTCATAGAATATAATGATTGTAACGGATGTGGAACAAAAATAATGACATCAGCGATCTGTCATTGTCAACTACATATGTGTGCCAATGTTCACAAGTGAAAAATCAATTATTCCCCATTTTTCTACCCGTAAGGGTGGATTATTGCATCCGAAATCCAAATATGATCAACTATGAGGTATACACTATCTAATGAAAAAATAATCATCCAAATCGAAGAACCCAGTACAAAGTTATGCCTGATAGAATCGGTTAACGGACCAGAATTCAGAGGGTGAGTGATCAATATCCTTCATTTTTCTACCCTTAGGGGTGGATTTCATCTTTCAAGTCCAATTGGGACCAACTTCGAATTACACCGTATTCAATGAAAAAAGAATTATCGGAATCGGACGTCTCAGTAAAAAGTTATGCGTGATCATACATAAAAAAAATATATACCCGTCGACTAGAGAACCTCCTCCTTTCTGGTTTCGTCAGTTAATGAGCAAGAGCTGGAATTGGTGAAATATATTCAGGATATGGAAGCCCCCGGCTTTTTGGCTTGTCCCCTGCAGACCTTCGAAAACTAGCCTATCAACTAGCTCAACGCAACAATCTTCCTAATCATTTTAATGGTGTAACAGAAATGGCAGGAGAAAATTGGTTTGCTGGTTTCCTTGAAAGACATGTCAATTCATCGCTACGAAAACCAGAATCTACTTCAGCAGAACGTGCCATGGGATTCAATCTAATTTCTGTTAACAAGTTTTTTGACCTGATTTCCAGTGTGATAACCAAACATGACATAACACCCAATAGGTTGTTTAATATGAATATAGATTATTTTCGTAGTATAAATTGAATGAAAACATAACGAATCATTAGTTCTCCATTGATCAGGCTATCTCATTCAATAACAAATCAAAGTGTGCATCGTGGGGAACAATTACGTCAGTTCAAATCCTACTTAATCGGAGTTCGAATTGACAAAATCAATTATTTCATATGAAAAATAGATTATTTTCGTAGTATAAATTGAATGGAAATATTACGAATCATCAGTTCTTCATTTTTCAGGCTTTCTCATTCAATAACAAATCAGAATGTGCATCGTGGGGAACAATTACGTCAGTTCAAATCCCACTGGCTCGGAGTTCGAAAAGACAAAATAAATAATTCCATATGAGATATAGATCATTTTTGTAGTATGAAATGAACGGAAATATTACGAATCATTAGTTCTTCATTCTTCAGGCTATCTCATTCAATAACAAATCAAAGTGTGGATCGTGGGGAACAAATCCTACTGGCTCGAAATGACAGAATGAATAATTTCATGTAAAATATATATATTTATCATTTTTGTAGTATAAATTGAATGGAAATATAACGAATCATCAGTTCTTCATTTTTCAGGCTATCTCATTCAATAACAAATCAAAGTGTGCATCGTGAGGAACGATTACGTCAGTTCAAATCCTTCTGGCTCGGATTTCAAAATGACAAAATGAATAATTTGATATCAAATATAGATCATTTTTGTAGTATAAATTGAATGAGAATATTACAAATCATTAGTTCTTCATTTTTCGGGCTATCTCATTCAATAACAAATCAGTGTGTGCACCGTGGGGATCAATTACGTCAGTTCAAATCATACTGGCTCGGAGTTAGAAATGACAAAATAAATAATTTCATATGAAATATAGATACATTTTGTGGTATGAAATGAACGGAAATATTACGAATCATTAGTTCTTCATTCTTCAGGCTATCTCATTCAATTACAAATCAAAGTGTGCATCGTGGGGAACAATTCCGTCAGTTCAAATCCTACTGGCTCGGAGTTCGAAATGACAAAATAAATAATTTCATATGAAATATAGATCATTTTTTCAGTATAAATTGAATAAAAATATTAAGAATCATCTTCACGGTAGCTGAAAGCCTTGATGAAATAATTGTTACTAAAGGTAGGAAGCAGGTAGATTCATTATCATCTGCCGAACGTGGGAAAATAATAACAGTAGAAACGTGTATGGGTGCGGACGGGTTATTCATGCCTCCCATATTCATTTTCCCCAGGAAGAGAATGAAACCTGAACTATTAGACGGCGCACCTCCAGGTTCCTGGGGAGATTGCAGTGATACAGGTTGGATTCAAACTGAGCTCTTTCTAAAATGGTTCAAGAAATTTGTTATATGGTCTAGAGCCTCTGAAGATAGTCCAGTTCTATTACTAGATGGTCACACAACGCACACTTAGAATATAGACTTAATTTATGAGGCTAGAAAGAGACGTGTTGTCCTGTTAAGCTTCCCTCCACATTGTACACACCGCTTAGAACCTTTGGACGTTGGTTTCATGAAACCACTCAGCACCTATTACGCAGATGAAATTAAAAAGTGGTTGCGGAAAGCCAGGACGCATCGTGACGCACTACCAAATACCTAATATTTTTGAGAAAGTGTCTTTAAGAACACCGCTATAAATGCCCTTAAAGCAACAGGTATTTGGCCTTGCGATTCTACTGTTTTTACAGATGCTGACTTTATAGCTGCCGCTACAACAGACATTTATGAAACAAACGTATTACCTACTGAAAACTTGGAACGTTCTAATGGGAATCCATGTAATACGGAAAACCATGGACGTCTTGAAGCACAGGTACACGAGTCTGACTCACCTAACACATTACAATTTGGAAGTATAAAAGAAGGAACAAGAAGTTCATCTCCAAAAGAGATTCCACTTACAACTGCTGAGAAGGAACCAAAATCTCTCAAGCCAGGACCTTCACATCAGAGGCCTTCCACACCCCCACTTCAAATTTCAACTTTCAAATTACATACCCCGAGTGCCAAGGACCATGCAGACAAAATGAAAGGTGAGAAAAGGGGCAAACCTGCAATTTTGACCGAATCGCCCTGCAAAAATGAACTGTTAGAGGCTATTAAAGCGGCAGAGACTATTAAAGCGGCACTAAGTGAAAAATTATATCCAGCGGAAACGAAAATAAACCAAAGGGCAAACAAAAACTTAAACGAAATAAATGCACGAAATCAGACGAAGAAGATAGTGATGATGGTTCTGATGTGGAATGTTTGTATTGCGGGTATTTATAATTCCAATCCACCGAAGGATGGGTTACTTGCAGGGCATGCAGAAGATGGGCACATTGTTCGTGTGCTGGGGAGGATGATGATGATAAAGTGTGTAATCATATTTGTGAATATTGTAAAAAATTGCATCAACTGTTTTTACACGAAAAAGTTATGTTTAAGTGTTAAAATGTTGAATCTTTGTTCTAAAATGTTGTATTTCTGAAATAAATAAACGTTAAATGCATTTTTTTTATACAGGTCCTTTTTGATTCATTTTAAACTTTATGCTCATTATACCCCTTTCAAGTGTCCATTTTGACCCAGCTGATGGGGCAAAATGGGCATTTGACAAAAATATTAGAAGCTGTCAAATGGTACTTCACACATTCATTTTAAAGAATGATGATAATGCTTTTTGTAGCTTGTTACGTAGTTAATAAATTTGTAAAATACTCTTTTCCTATTCTAAACGGATAAGGCTATATTAAACAACTTGCTTGAAGTGCTCATTATGCCGCGGCCTCCCCTATCTGGTGTTGAATGAACCAATTTTGTGACACAAATCCCACCATAATTTCCGAACCACCTGGTATAGACCCATGCAACCCTATATTTTTTAATTCAATCTTGTGAAAATATATAGGGAGTTCTTTTAAAAAACATAACTCTGATAAGTCAAACATTTATCGGACACCTTGTATGTTGGTAGTTATTTTTGGAGCATAGTTTCCATTGCTCTCTACAACTTTTATTTGAGACATTTTTCCCATCTCAAATAGGGAAGCAGCTATCGTCCATCCTCGCATCGTTGATACACCCTGTATAATAACTTACCAATATTATGGCGAATAACAATGTTTTCCGAATATATTTCAAGTACACGTTCTGAGCGTTACCAAATGATTCGACCCGAATTGAAGTGGGCCCAAATCCCGTTAAATAGCTTTAATGTCGATAGAATACATGAATTGATATGTTATGTAGGCATCATTGTATGCTGATTGAACAGTGAACATTCAGTCGAAATGCCATAGAATCACTTCACCACTTCAGGTGTTTAAAATCATCGAGAATGCTGAGTCAATGTTCGGTTAAACCATCCAGCAAGCGACGGTGGATGCGGATGGTTAGGTCCACGAAGGGCAGCTGTCAATTCTCCCAATACGAACACTTTGAAAAATTGACTTCTTGAAATCACATATCACGTTGGGCAACAAGAACCTTTTCTCAAGAAGCTATGGAAGAGTTCAAAGAGGTTTTCACTATGCAAAAATTTTGAAAACAGTTTTCTATGCAAATGTAAATATATAATGCCTGTTATGATATGAAAAATATGTTAAATATAAAAATAATAGAAATTTGTTATAATGATATTTATACATTACATGAATACCTGCTATGATTGTTTCTACAATTTTTCTGTGTACTTTGCATTTCTGAAACCTTTGGCCATCTTATAGTCAACGCAGATGATCCAAGAGTTTAGCAGTGGAGCTTTTATATTATCATCATTATGTTTCCAACAATCCATTTAATTTGCACAACCTATAAAAGTATAAAAATTAAAATCCACGAATGAAATTTTAGAATTCAAATAGACAAAAATAATCTACAAGCAAGAACATCCTGCATGCTAATTTTGAATCACAAGGAAACATGACAAGGAAATGTCAAACTATTTTCATTGAAAATCATTGAAATATCAGATTGGTAAATGTGAATTTTCAATAGTTCTATATAAATAATATCATGTGTAGATATATCATATGTATCATAGGTTAGAATAGACAATGTGTTTTTAAAAAGAGTGTAAAGAGTGAAAATTTGTACTGGAGAACAAAAAGTGATGGTTGCCAGGGAAAGAGGAAAATAAGGAGTCGAAAAAGAAATTTTTTGGAAAGAAGCCGTGATGAAAAATTTATGAAAATAATCAATGCAAATAAGCTGACAACAAAAGTATACTTCCAACTTCCAAATCAAGAAACAACCAGGCACATATTCGACCTAGCAATCACTTACCTCCAATTCAGATTAGATTTCCTGTACATGACGTAACCAGCAGCAAGGGGGCTCAACGTTAGCAAACTTCACTTCCAATAGCCACAGAATAATCCAGGACTCGTGTGAGTGCACAAACTGAACTTACAACAGGTACTTTATCAAAAAAAAATAATGTGATAATATTCGGGTCAGATACTTTTTGGTTTATTTTTAATAACACCTATTCACAGTGGTGAACTTTCTTTCTTATTCATTATTATGATATCAATATAACCTCTTAATAATTATTTTACATTGTTCCTTGATTGCGCATGAGCAAGTTTATTTGATGTTGTTCAATTTGATTGGTTGAATAATATATACTAATAAGATAGATATCGCAGGGATAGGTATTTTAAGAATTGATTTGAATAAAAGAACAATCATTTAACTCTATTCTGGACTTATTATTCATCATTTGACCATATTACAAGCTATATTTCCATAAAAACAATACATTGACTTCAAACAAAACAACAAGATGGCGCAACTGCAATGCTCCTGAGATAGAGACGATCATCTCTACATAGGCGTACCGACTAAGCTGGAAAAAGGTGATAAAAGAGAGGTAAATAGTGAAAAGGGGTAAGAGCATCATAGCCGGAGTTTATTGTTGTGATGGGTATTTGTTGAGCAGATAAATAAAAATAATAATATTAATAACTATATAAACAAATACAACACATCATAACAATATATATATATATATATATATATATATATATATTTGTTTCTTCGTCGGATAAGTCGTGTTCGAAGCAATCGAATTTCTAGACACCATCTGAAGATGGCAAATGCAAATGCAAACGTCGTGAAATCGGACCTTTTTTCAATAATTTCCTCAGTGTTGTAGATCTTCCTTTCTATAGTGGGTTGGATCTTTCTTCAAGAGTTTATGTGGAGTAACGACTCTATCTTGTCATCACATGTTGTGTTGTCCATGATAAACGTGGCGTTTCCTTTATCAGCTGGAATAATCTTTATAGATGAATCCTTTTGTAGGATTTTCAGGGCCCTCTGTTCCCCAGCAGTGATGTTCCTCCGGGGGTTTCTCTCCTTCTCGAGTGTCTCTTTCACTTTCCATCTGAACTATTCCGTCTGGATAAGATTCATTCTGCTACTGGTTGACTCTACAGAGCTCACAATGTCTAGGATCTGTATTGTTTCTGGAGAAACTGAAAAGTTCATTCCCGTTTCGAGCAGGGACTCTTCTACTTCTGTAAGGGGATTAGTTGAGATATTGATTATGGTTTTTTTACCTTCGCTGTTGATTTGTGGAGACCATTTCCTTCCTTTTATTCGACTCCATTTCTTATGATGCCTCCTCTGTCGTTCCCAACGCATTCTGGCGCCATGTGTTTTCCATCTTTGCAAATGAGTTGAATGTCCTCCTCTAAGGTGTACTATCTGATTTCTTGGAATCTGGCCGTGGATGTAGCAGCATCTTTCTTCCAACGGTGGTTGTTGATCTGCGACCTGATTAGTGCGTGACTAGCTCGATCCATGATGCGTTGTGCTGTGCTCCAGAAATAGATGACTTTACCTGGAAATCGTCTGAATTAATGTCGTCTCTGGCTCTTCGTAGAAACTGGATGTGAGTTTCCTCCTTGGTAAGTGTTATCATTGTCCTTTCGTAGCCTCTGAACTTGTCGCTGATGCCGGGTCCGTACCGGGTTTCCAACGTTTGTTTGAAGGTTGTAGACGATGTGGTGATTTGATGATTACTCTCGTTTTGGACGTCCATCGTCTTAATGGATTTGAAAGGTTTTCACGACGTTTCGAATGCTTGTATCTGCAATCGTCTTCAGGTGAATACTGACAAGCCAGGTACTACTTGCTTATTTATATGTCTGTCGGTGCGAGAGTGCGTGTAATTCCGCCATGTGCAGTGCTACATGTGATTTCGCGCGGTGTGGTGGTGCGTGAACGTACTCCTCACAAATTGACCAGAAAGAATCATATCGATGACATACAGCGTTTTGTTAAAGATACCCCCTATCCACATCGTTGATTTTGTTATCTCCGAGTTATAAATTCACAGTGGCAGTAAAAAAATGTATACGCCACAATCAAAATCAAATCAAAGATTTCGCTATATAATGTTATTGTGAAAAGATTCAGTTGGACGATTTTTTGGAAGAATGTTCAAGCTTTCCACCGTTACACATCAGACTCACAAAAAAAGTGTTGATACAAAAAATATTTATTCTTCTTCAAATTTGTATGAGGCATTTGTCGTAGGATCAACCGTTGAGGATTTAAAATCTCAGTCTCAGTGTTTTTTTTTAATCGTGTTTTTTCTGAGATTTTTATTTAGATAAACTTGAAATATTCGGATAATATTATAACGCCATCTTTTATGGGTGTCTTTCCTGAAAAAACGCGATTTAACACAAAAAAAAATTAAGACCTAACCTAGCCTACCAGTATTCCAGACGTCGTAGTTGAATCTGGTGGATTTGCCAGTTCTCACCTAACCTACCTTATTTTTTTGAGTAAAATCGCGTTTTTTCAGGAAAGACACCTATATCGGTTGTCCACGGAAGGTGACTCGTCCCTATAACTTTTTTGTTTCCGGAGATAATAGAATGAAATTTGAAGAATCTGTTTAATGCATGAAACTGCATTTTTTGACAAGTAACTCAACTTTATGCAAATTCCGGATTCTCCGAAAGTGACATAAACTTTCGATTTTCAAATGAGACACCTGGTATATTTTCAGTTTTTTATCTCCATATGACATTTGGAATACAACCATGTATCATTTGTCACTGTTTGTGACCGTTTTTTATTTTATTTTTCGAAATAAATGTTTATTCTAGACGGCTATGGATACGTTCAAATAACTGATTTAAGTCCTGAAATGTTTGTGAAAATACAACTTTACTGTTTTTGATCAAAATGTTTCAGCTATGTGACGTTTGATTTAAAAAAATGTATTACAATTTTTTTTTTCAAATAGCAACATGGTGGCTCGTCGGGTTAGAAAGAAAGAGCATATTATTACAATTAATTTGATACCGCACTCTATTAGGTTGTAAGAAAACTTTCGATAAAAAACTGGAAATACCATAACGTTAGAACTTTTCTAAAATGAAGCACCTGTTGAAAATGAAATAATTATATTGAAACTACCTATTTAAATATCTTCAGGGTTCCAGATGTTCAAAGTGACCTCCATCTTGTTGCTGACAAAGGCGAACTTTTCTTATTGTTGCTCTTACAACGTTTCTCAACAGTCTTGGTGTAATTCTATGAATAGCTGCCCTTACTTTGTCCTCTAATTCATGTCGTGTGGCAGGAGGTACATCATAAACCTCGTTTTTAATAGATCCCCATAAAAAAAATTAGAGGCGTAAGGTCGGGTGACCTGAAAAGTTTTTTAAAAATGAATAAATAAAGGTATAAATTGAAAACAACCCTATTTTACCTCGCCGGCCACCTAACTGGACCCATATTTCCAATCCAGTTTTCGTTGTATGTTTCATGCAGATATTCCGTAACTGCCCTCAGGTTGTGTGGTGGAGCACCATCTTGTTGATAAAATAATCCAATTCGATTTATTAATGGAACTTCGTCCAAGAGAAGCTCAATTCCCTGCGTGAGGAAACTTAAATATCTAGCCCCTGTCAGGACACCGACAAAAATTATAGGGCTTAAAATGCTGTCCCTTAAAATCCCAAACCAACAATTGAAACCAAACCGTTCTTGGAAATTTCCTTCCTCCATCAAGTGTAAATTTGCATCGGACCAATATCGCTTATAATTCCTGTTGAAATGTCCCAAAGTAGTGAAACGGCTTTCGTCAGTATACAGAATTTTATATGGAAATGTGTCATCCTCCAGATATTTTCCAAAGAACCATTGCAATACCCAAGTCTCCTTGCATTATCGCTTTGGTACAGGTGCTGGAGTAGTTGATATTTAAATGAATGATATTTATGTTTCTTCAAAATGTTAGCTGCAGAAGACTTCGAAATGTCACATTATCTTATGATCTCCCTGAGTGACGTATTAATATTTACTTGAACGTATGCCAGAACATCTATTCCTTTTTCTTCACTCACAACAAACGAATCGTTCCCATCATTATCAGGCTCATTTCGCATTTTTTGAACCATTTTTGGAAAATAGTGTTGGGTCGGGTGGCGCCGATCAGGATATCTCTGTGCGTAGAGGCGTGCTGCATCGGTTGAATTTTGCCTACACTCTCCAAAAACTAATAGCATATCAACTTTTTCAGTTCTTGTATAGATATTGTTATTTTCCATGATTTTCAAACAATGAAGTACACAATAACTATCTAATTGACTTTGTAGAAGAGATATAAAATAATATGTCGACACGTCAATTTTTACCGCAACAATTTAATGATTTTGTTTCAGTTGTGTTGGTCACAGGCTACTCGATGATTTTAAATCTTATTTTAATCTCACTAAGATACTGCATTTAACGAAAGTTATAACGTTATATTTTCAGTTTTTTATCGAAAGCTTTCTTACAACCTAATAGAGTGCGGTATCAAATTAATCGTAACGCAAATTAATCCAACCCGACGAGCCACCATGTTGCCAAAAGAAAAAATCTAAAATTAAACGTCACATAGCTGAAACATTTTGACCGAAAACAGTAAAGTTGTATTTTTACACACATTTTAGGACTGAAATAAGTTATTCGGACGTATTTATAGCCCTCTAGAATAAACACTTATTCCGAAAAAAAATAAAAAAACAGATACATGTTTGTATTCTTAATGTCATATGGAGACAAAAAAACTGAAACTATACCAGGTGTCCCATTAAAAAATCGAAAGTTTATGTCACTTCCAGTGAATCCGGAATTTGCATGAAGTTGAGTTACTTGTAAAAAAATGCAGTTCTATGCATTAAACAGATCCTCCAAATTTCATTCCATTATCTCCGAAAACAAAAAAGTTATAGGAGCGAGCCACATTCCATGGACGCCCGGTATAGATGAACTTGAAAAGCAAAAACCCTATCTAAATACAAAATTTCATCCAAATCTTCAGAGCCGTTTCCGAGATTGCCGAAATATATATATATATATATATATATATATATATATAAGAATTGCTCGTTTAGAAATATAAGATAACAAAATCGTTTCTGTCCCACCTTTTGTAGGGCACAGGTTTTTTTAGTCCCCATTGACTGGAGTAATAGTTTTTCCTTCCACCTCTGACCAGTGTCTTCAGTAGGCATTTCTCAGTTTCTTTGCGTTTCTGTCACTCCGATATAATGTATATTCAGTTTTAAAAATGTCTGCCAATTAGGGTCATTTTGATCGATATTCCTTAAATTATGATATTCCAAATTTCAGACCTCTGTCTAGAAAAAACTATAGATAAATTCGGAACCGTAACACATGTTCACTTGAACTTTCATGCGATCGTTTCTGAATCTTCCGTCAAGCGGAATTTACTCGCGTCCCCGGGATGTAAACCCCGAGATCGACTTATTAGGTGGGCATCTTGTGTGCGCCACGCGAGTGACGTCACACAATATTCGTAGCACGCGCCCCACCTTGGCCAAGCCTTCATCTCCATGCACCCAGCATCAAGACAAGTTTCCTAAACAGTATTTTTATACGAGAACAAGTCATTTGGACGGACTCTAGGTGCGTGGGAAGCTTTATTCAGCTTTGTGAATGGTCTTTGACTCTTCGGGCTGCACTGATGCTCGCCTGCTTGATCCTTTTGTGTATCTCCTCGGAAAACTGGAGCTTTTGTGCGCGTGAAATATGGTTCGGAGTAAACGACTATCTAAGTGAGATATGGGGGTTTCTCCGGCTAATGATACAACGAATATCACTTATGATTTGTGTCCGGTTCGGTCGACGCTATTTATTATACAGATAACATGTATATGTTGCTGCAACATTGTCAAAATGTCGTTTCATTACACTTTATTTTTTCTTCGTCTTAGATATATTACTATCAAAATGATTCGATGAAATCCCGCTCCATTACCTACGAGACACGAAGTTCCAATAGTTCATACAAACATAGCAAGGATAAATTCGATCTCAAATACTCACGATAAATCATTGACTATAGTAAACGTCACGTCAGGTGTTCCTCAAGGGTCCAATTTGTGAACTCTGATATTTCCTATACCGGGTGTCACGGGATTCTTTAGACAAGGCATAGTTTCCAGAGTTCCGAGGGTGGGAGATTCAGACTTGGCAGGGGTGATGGATTCAAGAATTGTTTTTTGGAACGTGGTTCCTTATCGCGCGTTGCGAAAGAGGGCTAGACGGAATAAATTAAGACCAAAAGTTGTAACGAGACTTTCGCTATGGTTATAAGCCGTGCGGCGTGCGCGTGTTTCTCTGTCTCTCTCTCTCTCATAGAAAGCAAGCCAGTTATTTTCGTTTCGTCTTTCTATTTCACATTGAACAGTGTGGTGTCGCGACGATTATTTTTGTTGAGTGTATACAGGTTTTTTGTACATAATAAATAATAAAAAATAATAACAATAATGAATCCTGACAGTATTTCTGCACAAGTTCCGGATATTGCTGATGGAGTTAGGTAAGTAGAGATTTTATACAGACAATAATAAATGCTTATGTATTTTTAGCAAGTACGCATTATAACCTCTCTTTACTATTGTGCTAACCAAGTCATACGCGTTATAATCTCTCCATTATTGTGTGTTTAGCAAGTGTACGCGTCATAACTTTAATAAATTTAAAAGCAAATTATATTTTAATATTACAATATCAATGCGTATGAATTCAGCAAGCCGTGCGTGTTCTAACCTATACGCTGTTGTGTTTACGAAGTCGAGAGAGTATATATATATATATATATATATTGTTATGTTATGTTATGCCAGTTATAAGTTTTAAAAGGAAAAAACCCACAAAAAGAATAATTACTAAATAGTTATTAGTTTCAAGAGATTGTTTTGACATAATTTTGGAAGTTCTATTTATTTATAAGCCTATGTATAATATGGATAGATAAAAATGTCAAACTACTATAACACAATCAATTTCATACACTGTCATAATGATTATAACCCATAATTGGTAAAAATACAACAAAATGTTCATGATTAAAAAGTGATCAACACATTTATAAATTTGAAACATACAGTATATGAAATTGTAGATAACTAAAAGTAGCCAATGGTAGAACAGCAAACTTCTTGATGAGAATAGCCAATCAGGGAATAGATGGTCATATGGAAAATTGGAAATTGTGAGAGAATAACAACGGGGTGATGTCATAAGCAATGATTATTGAAATTTGTACATAGTAATAAGAATGGGAAAATAGTTGTATATATAAATTATTTAAGATGAACCCAAACAGTGAAATGTGACAATTTGGTGCGCGAATTCAAACATTCAAATGAAAAAGAAGAGGGAAAATTGGTATCCAAGGGAGCAAAAAAAACAAAGCCAGAGGAGATGGAAAGATAAATTTACAAGGGAATGACAAGCAACATTTTGGGATAAAGAAAAATGAAATAATTCCAACATTAGAAGAGAAAAACCAATATTACCTTAATTATACAACATATCCAAGTGTCCAAAGCTGATTTCTGCATATGTATGGTTCCTGATTTAGGGTATTGGAGTTCCTGATAGAGCTTGGAGTGAGAAGGGATCCAGTTTCAGGGCATAACTTGAACACCGACATTTCCAGCCAGGTATAAAAACTTTAATAGTGCACATCCGGTCCTGAACAATTTCACAAATAACGTATTTCACATCTGAAGAACTTTATTTCACTTTATTTTGAACTATAACAGAAAACTTCACTCTCAAGGAAAAAGTGAGGTTGTGTCTATCCATCCATGATTTGATTTTTATGATTATCCGTGAATCTTTGTAAATTCACATTAGAATAAGTTAATTCTCGTAGGCCAGGTAAAATTAAGTCTTCCTGAATAAAGGAAATAATTGCTTTTTGATACTTTGTTGTTTGTTTTCTTACAATGATAAACAATCATACCGATGACCATTGAATAAATTGAAATTGGACAGCAGTGGTTAGTGGCTCTATTGCCTGAACCGGCTATCTGAGGTAAGAGGCGTACCAACTGTTGCTTAGCCGTGGTGAGAAAAGTGATAACAATTGGCAGCAGCGTGACGAGAGAACAGTGACGTTCGCTAGCAATTATTATTACAGCATACAATACATATACAGGGCGAAAATATCTATCTATATAATATCAATTTGGCTCACAAAGAATAGCATAAAAATTATAAGCAATCTTCATTATATAACAACAACTATTGTTATTCAATTTATCAATACATAACAAATTGGCACCCAAAGTGTGGGGTGACATAATAACTAAATAATTTGTTATATTATCATAATATAACAAGATATATATATATATATATATATATATATATATATATATACACACACTCTGTTGTGTCCACAAAGTTCCGCGCATATATGACGTGTACGAAAAATAGACAGACAGAGTGTATATATATATATATATATATATATATATATATAATATATTTTTATGTGGTGTGTGTGTGTGTGTATGTATATGTAAAATTTTTTTGCTTTTTATTTCAATAGCGAATCAACTAAAGCATCGACTACTGAGGTACAAACTATAACATCGAGGAAAAAGACACATGCACAAAGATGTACAGAATATCGTGAGAGAAAGAAATTACAAATACATTTATTCACTGGAAAACACAAAACAGTTTTTTATTTTTCTGTAAACCTCAAACTCTTCAATCAAAAATTGGAGAAGAGTTCAAATTTCTCTGAACGCTTTTGATTATATTTTAATTAAAAAAAAATTATTACAATTCCTTCACTAATTAATCGAAAGGAACTTCGTTCCATCCGGGTGTCCCTTGACACCTCTCAAGTTTTTTTTTCAATATTTCGTACACTCCCATTACTTTCTGTTTCACCAGAAACTACACCAACTTGGGAATTTCAAATGGAACACCCAGTATATTTGTACTTTTTTGGATTCTAGGGACGATCGCATAGCTTCAAGACGAAAAATTGATACATTTGATTTTTCAGACGCATTTTTATTTTTGCGTCTAGAGGGCGTTGGACCCACTTCAACCAATATGATGACTAAAAAATATTAGGTATGGCGGTTTGATATTTCCGAATCTACTAATTGTAAAAAAAACTTATTTTTCTCAATGACATCTTTCAGACACACATTCCTTAGATTCTAATTTCCACGACGAATCCATTGGTGTTTCGAATCGAAAATCGGATGGACGAGGAAATTGGGGTATATCGCTCATCAAGTATGCTGCGGATACAGAATTGAACGAAATCAGATCCATAACTTCAATTTCGCGATCAAAACCAAAAATACACATTATTTTCCAAATAAATAAATGTTTAAATTTATGAACATATGTCCTGAAGGTTTTAACTTTTAAACTACGTGCTAAAGTTATTTTTTTAAATATTTTTGATAAATACATCAACAAAAATTTCTGTTGTACAACATAATTTTGTATTCTTTCCAGTGCGGGATTTGCACTTTTTCTCTTAGTAAAAATCATTTTTGAAATCCTTTCTGAGCAAATCTGGTCTGGTCTACGGTTTTCGCATAAAAAAATTAAATTTATTCATTTGCACGTTGTTATGAAATTCAGTATTATCAAGGATTAAAAACGTATCTAGTAGGTAAGAAGCAGATTTTATTTTGTAAACTAAACAGTTTTGACAGTTGTCTACCTAGTCTAGTTGTCACGTATTCAAGTCATCAAAATTAACAATATTATCAAAAAACATGGTCCATTTTACGAATTCTGAGTTTGCAGATATACATTACATGTATGGGTTTGCTGATGGTGATGCATTGGAAGCCAGGCGGTTGTATGAAGACTGCTTTCCACCTAGAAATATTCCGGATGCACGAATTTCATTTACAAAGGAATCGACCGAAGGAAATTTGTCGCGGGAATTTTTTTCGACTTATCAAAAGCTTTTTTGACTCCAACGACAAACATTTGATGGCCTCCAAATTGTACAATCTTGGTTTTAGAGGGAATGTCTTAGAATTGATTGTATCGTTCTCATCAAACAGATAACTTTTCGTAAGCTTGGAGGGGAAGGAATCAGACAAATTCCCTATAATTGTAGGAATAGCCCAGGGCTCGATCCTTGGCCAACTCATCTTCCTACTATTTCTCAATGACCTACCATGCAACATAAGCAAATAGTTCTATTTAATTAACTTTGCCGATGATACAACTCTGGGTATAGCTGAATATACTGTGGAGGGCATTATCCAAGCTATTAAACTAGCATTTAAGGAAATGTCATCATACTGCAACTTATACTGAATACTCAAAAAACCAAAATTACATTATTTAACAAAAATATCGTAATACCCAACGATTTACCTGGAATACATCACTCCACTAAGTTCCTTGGTGTGACGATAGATAACTCACTTGCATAGGATGAACACATCGAACTAACGTCAAAAAACTTCTCTAAATCATACTTTGCACTGAGACACATGCTATGCTACATGAAAGTATCTTAATAAAGGTAGACAGGGTTATTCAAAAGTACTCTGACAAACTTCAAGAGGTGATTCCTCACAATATTCCAATATGAATTGTCCAAATAAATAATGTCCGGAAAGGCTTCGTTTCCAACATACAGGATGTTAAAGTTTTATTTTTATTTTCGTTTTTTTTTTAATAACTTTTGAAATACTGACCTTAATTGAACGAAAATTGCTATTGAGAGTTTTTTGAGGTGTCAAATTCGAACCTGATGTTATTATTGCTCTTACTCTTAGGGGGCGCCACCTACCTACATGTCTTTGTCTTTTTTGAAGATTTATAACTTTTTTAAGCGTACTTCTAGCACATTTTTCATTGGAAAAATCAATTGCTCCATCATATCTACGTAGAAAAGCTATCCTTGTTACAAGTCGCTATAAGCAACCGTTTTCTAGATATTTGGACTTGAAAATGTCAAGTCGATTATTTGATAATCGATGCGTGTTGAACTTATTACCATTATTATGCCTTTATCACAAGAATGCTTAGGAAATGAAATTGACGTTTAAGTTAGTAGTTTTGGTAATTACATATTATGTGACAGTTAATCGTTTTGTTGTTTTGTTAAAGTTTCAAAACACTAATTTTGAAAAAATGGATTTTTTAAACAATAATGCTCATTTAGCTGATATGCATTTCGTTTATGGCCTTGCGGATGGCAATGCGCGCGAAGCAAAACGTATTTACCAGGAGCGATTTCCTAATCGAGTACTGCCTTCAGCTTCAACATTTACCAGTCTCCACCGTCGTTTGGCAGAAACAGGTAGCTTTAAGACGGTAGCTGATATCATTGGAACACCACGAACAGTCCGAACCCTAGAATTGGAAGAAGCTGATTAGAACGCTCTCGAGGAGAATCCAGAAACAAGTACAAGAATAATTGTTGAAACTCTCAATTCTACTCGGTTCACAGTTTGGAGAATTATCCACGATCAAGCATTTTATCCATACCATATTCAAAGGGTACAAGCTCTTTTCCCCAACGCATTACTATGTGTCAGTGGTTTTTGAGAAAATTGGCTGGAAATCCTCACATTTTAAGATATGTACTCTTCACGAACGAGGCAAACTTCTCCCGAAATGCTATCACAAACTTTCATAACAACCTTGTTTCGGCTCTGGAAAATCCGCACGCAGTTAGTGAAAGACATTATCAGTATCAATTTTCTGTAAATGTATGGGCGGCAATAATTGATAATTACTTGATAGGTCCTTTCTTTCTTCCGTTCCGACTGAATGGCGCAACATACAGAGACTTTTTAGAAAATGAATTGCCGGGACTACTTCAGAATGAACCATTAGAAATTCGTATCCGCATGTGGTTTATCCATAATGGTGCTCCGGATCAATTTACCGTTGTAGCCAGGGAATTCCTTAACACTGTCTATCCAAATCGATGGATCGGTAGGGGTGTAGAAGAACCTAACCAGGCGTGGGCACCAAGGTCCCCAGATCTAAACTCGCTAGATTTCTATTTTTGAAGACATTTGAAGTTACTAGTTTATAAAACTCCAGTAGCGAACGAGGAAGATCTATGAAACCGAATAGTAGACGCCTGTGAAACAATAATTTTTGAGCGGGTACGAGATGCAATGACTATTTTATTTTATTCTACATATTCAAAATTTCTTGAAATAAAATGTTGATATTCCTTGCAAATTTTATTAAAACAAATACAGATTTTGCACCCTTGATACAAAAATAACTTTTTCAAACTAGTAAAAATAAATAATAAGTGGCGCCCCCTACAAAAAAAAACTACTTACTTGAACGTCAAATTCATTTCCTAAGCATTCTTGTGTTTTAAGTCCAAATATCTAGAAAACGGTTGCTTATAGTAAATTGATTTTTTCACTGAAAAATGTGCTAGAAGTACGTTCAAAAAAGTTATGAATCCTCAAAAAAGAAAAAGACGTGTAGGTGGTGCCCCCTACGAGTAAGAGCAATAATAACATCAGGTTCGAATTCGACACCCCAAAACAAAAAACCTCTCAATACCAATTTTCGTTCAATTAAGGTCAGTATTTCGAAAGTTATTAAAAAAAACGAACATAAAAATAAAACTTTAACGCCCTGTATCTTGGAAACGAAGCGTTTACGGACATATATTTATTTGGGCAATTCATATTAGAATATTGTGAGTAATCACCTTCAAAAGTTTGTCAAAGTACTGTTGTATAATAGAAAGAGACACAGAGAGAGAGAAAGTCGTATGGAGGGGCATAGCGGTTTTTTCTTACGTGACGATTTCTACTAGTCAACACCTAACGCAAGCCGCGTAAAGGACCTTCGTTCCAAAAAACGTTATTGGGAATTAGTTGCGTAGAATGAAAAATCAGAGCTCTACGCTCACCAATTTCTTCTCAGTGTACATCACGATGAAATCTGTTGAACTTTCATTTTAAATTTTTAGAATGTCGCTCCGAACAAATCGCATTTATCAATAAAGTGAGCTGAGGAAGAGTCTAGCCGAATTTGGTTCTCCGAGAAAACCTGCTCGATCATCTTACTCGCAATCATACCGGATTGTGTCGAACAATTGCATTAGATATGCAGATGGAACCGACTCGGTATTAAATACCATTATGCATTATTCATTGGTCATAAAGAATGTAATTGAATGACTGATTCCAATTCAGTACTCCGCAGGCAATTGCCGTATTCAATTATAATCAAATCACTAGGTTTCATATTGTCGAATATCCGATTGCGATGTGGTTTAATCGAGGAAAAATTGTTCAATATTCATTGGGTATGGTGTTTAGAAGAAATTTGAAAAATATGGATGAATTTTGGAAATCCAAATATCGCTCTTAAATTTAGATATCCAATTTAGCGATGCCTCAATCTTTATTACTTTGTTCATGATACCAATGACAGCCTGGGGGAGAAGTTACAAACTGATACAATTTTTACAGACTTCAGTAAAGCCGGCGACTGCGTTAATCATGATCTACTTTTAAAGAAAATGAGCAACTATAGATTACCGAGCGATTATAGAGCTTTTCGTGTCAAATATAACAGGTACATGTCTGAAAAACGACTTGTTGATTCTGGAGTTCCACAACGGTCCAATCTTGGGCCACTATAATACGTTCTCTTTATAAACGATCTACCGCTTCTAGTTCTAGCCTCAAAATGTTCAATATTCACAGATGACTTTGAAATGTCCAAAAAAAGATCATTGTGTAGCACTTCAAAAATATATGAATGTATTCCACTGGAGCCAGGAAAATAAACTCTACTTCAATTCAAAAACTCGCTCAAGAACCCCATAATATTTTACTACAACATAGGCACTGATTATTTGAGTTGGTAAAATTGCCTGTTTGGATTTGTATAAATAAATAAATATGAAATTTTTTTAGATTATTTTTAAATCAAATTTTCTGATAAACAAAATGCCAAAAAATATTGAATCAATCTATTTGTTTATATTTTTTTAACAAATAGCACTAAAAAAATTAAATGTATGTAATTTAGCGTTTTTGTATATGAAACAGTAATAATAATCAATATAAATATGCCACAAATTAAAACAAATATTTTAACGAAATATTGAAACAGTTTATTTACTATGAATTAACCTCCCCTCGTCAACGTTAAATGTAAAAGTTGTGTGGTTATTACTGAATTTTGATAAAATGCTTTTTAATGAGATACCCTGTATCCTATTGAATTTTTGGAATGATCTTTTTTTCCTGATTTCAAAAATACACGTCGAATAACTTAGACCAGTTGTTACTGTAAAATTCCTGTCCTATGAAAGTTAACATTTCTAAACTAAGCTATGAAACCGACAACTATATTATGTTTGTTTAGTGACATTTCTTTAATGGAATAATCAAAATGGTTACAGTGAGGAAAAAACAGTTCAAATATTTATACAAAAATTGATGACAAAGATTTATTCAGGAAATTTAAATAATATGATAATTCATAAAAGATGTTCTATGTGTCCACCATTATTGTCAATGCATAATTGACAGCGTCTTCTTATATTTATAAGTGCTTTGGAAATTGCTTCATTATTGACATTCAGATTCTCTATTTCAAGCCGAATCGTGTCTTCAATGAGTTGAATATGTCTGTTAGAAATCCGCAGAAAAAATGAATCCATAGGGGTCAAGTTCGTACTGTTAGGTGGCCATTTCATACTTCCATTATTTCCTATCCAAATTGGGAACACATTATTTAAATGTTTTTGAAGCGGGTAGGATACGGGGTTGCCCTATCTTGCATCCAAATCATACTTGCAAACTCGGCTGCCGAAAAATTCTGTAAAATAATATTTTCTACTTCGGGGATGAGTACTTCCCGATAGGTAGCTCCTGTTAATATATAATCATAAAAAAGGGGGCCAACAATTTTATTTTTCAAAATTCCGCACCAAACAGTTTTCACCAATCTTTTTCTGTTGTCCTTTTTTTACCACGACCTCCGATTTTTCCTATTGAAAATTCTTGCCGTAGAAAAGGATGACTCATCAGTCCATAATATTTCAGTTAAATCAGTTTTGAATCATCTGTTGGCAAAATTCCAGCCTTTTCCTTTTATGAGTTGCCAGGTTGTGAAAACATCAAGCGGACAGTTGGATCTCAGTGACATAAAACATGGAGTACCTCAGGGGTCTGTTTTGGGACCAATGTTGTTTTTAATATATTTAAATGACTTAATAACTATTAATGTCGCAGGACGATTTACTGTATTTGCCGACGATACCACTATTATATGGAGCAATAAAGAAATAAATCAGCTAACAAATATGATAAAAATAGATGTTCGAAAAATTCAAACCTGGTGTAACGCGAACTCTCTATGCTTCAACCTAAACAAAACCAAACTAGTTACTTTCAAATGTAAACTAGACGATTTGGAATTGGAGAACCACTACATAGAAAACAAACAGCACACTGAATTCCTAGGTATTTACATAGATAATAAATTAAACTTCAAAGAACATGTATCACGTTTGAGTAAAAAAGTTTCTAGTGGATGTTATGCAATTAGAGTGATATCAAATGAGCTAGGGTATACTACAGCTAGAATGGTTTACTTTGCTTTGATCGAATCTCATATTCGCTATGGAATAGCCTTCTGGGGACATTGTAACTTACATTTACATAATATGATATTTGCTCTTCAGAAGCGAGCATTGATATGTATTACAAATTCGAAATCGAGAGATCACTGCAAGCCCCTATTTATCAGCCATAAAATACTAACTGTAACCTGTTTATACATATTGGAAACAGTATGCCTATTCATAAAAATAAAACTAGCATGTACTCTGCCGGATCCAATTGTCGCAGTACCAGACAGGACCATATGCTTTATTTACCTATTCCAAAATTCGCTTTGACTAAGCATTCTCTGATTTATGAATGTATCATCGTCCTACTTTTCTGAAAAATATTACAGAATTAAAAAAATTCCGAAGATCAGTCCAAAATCTTTTAATGAAAAGGCCTATTATCGATCTATGAATTCTACTGTGATAACCTGTAAATTCTAACGAGAGATAACCTGTAAATTCTAACCAAACTTCAAATGTTCACCCAAACAAATCTTCATGTTTTTTTTTTTTAGTTTTTGTTTGTGAAATCTGAAATTTTTATGTTTGTAATGCCTATATATTTGTTTTTTTTGACATGTGTTCTATTATATGTATTTCATGCTTTGTCAACAAGATCTATTTTCTTGATAATAAAGTATATTTTGACTTGACTTGACTAACACATCCGGTAAAATTACTTTATTCGCAGACCACACAACAATTTTATGGCATAGTAAATCTGTAAGCGATCTGAACGAAATGATATTTAGAGATATAAATATTATCAAATCTTGATGCGATTCGAACTTCCTTTCATTTAATATAAGAAAAACAAATACATTAGCTTTTAAATGTAATCTTGAAGATATGCCTCTAGATATTGAAATCATTAAAAAAACAACACTGCACTAGTTTTTGGGTATTTCATTGACAACAGATTGAAGTTTGAAACACATGTTGAACAATTGAAAAATAAAATCTCCTCAGGGTGTTATGCAGTGAGAATCATTTCTTGGGAACTCGATTCAGCCACAGCCAGGGCTGCGTATTATGCTTTAATAGAATCCCCCCTGAGATATGCTATACCTTTCTGGGGGGTATGTAACACCAATATGCTGGACTCTGTACATAAATTACAGAAGAGAGTCATTAGATATGTCCATAAATTAGGACCACGTGACTCATGTAGGCACCTGTTCATAGAAAAAAAGATATTCACGGTTGTAGCTCTCTTTGTATTTGAAACTGTATGTCTTGCAAAAAAACATATTTTGAAATTTGAACGCCTCTCTTCGCTTCATTACACTCGACAAACATCCAGAAACGTCTTGAAATTACCCTCACCTTCTTCATCCCTGATAAAGGACTCCATAGTCTATAATGGTGTGAAGATGTACAATCACTTACTTAACCATACTAGAGAAAGCCACATTGATTTCAAAAGCTTTAAAATTATTATAAAAAAATTACTCATTAGCAGACCCTATTTGCAAGAATTCTACAACGATAACTCACTTTCAACCCCAAATTTAGGCCAATGACTGATCTATTCAATTAATTCATCTTTGATTTTTTATGTATTGACAATGTATATGCAAAAGACTCACTCTTATTCAATTTTTATTTTATTGTATACTAGTATAATTAAGGATTATTTAGTTTTATTTTTTAATTTATACTTTATTTAAAACCTATCCATAGTAATAGCTGACACCTTAAAAACAAAAACTTGACAAATTGTTCAAAATGCATTTCTTGATTAATTTATTACTATTCATATGTTAATGGGTGAACTTGTGCTGCATCTTAATTTTGTATAATTATTTACTTTGCTTTGTCAATAAAAACCAGATAATATAATAACTCCTGTATTCAAAGCAGGTGACAAAACAAAAATAAATAACTACAGACCGATAAGTGTATCAAACAACTTCGGTAATATCTTTGAAAAATGCCTCAAAAATCGTTTAATGGAGTTTCTCAACGATAATCAGATATTGAATGATTATCAATTTGGTTTTCGGGCAGGTAAATCAACAAGTGATGCCATGTACACTGTAGTGAATGAAATTATAAGCAAGTTGGACAAGAATAGAAAATGTATAGGGGTATTTCTAGACCTGGCGAAAGCATTCGACACAGTGAACCATCAGAAACTCCTTTCTATTCTTGAAACAAATGGGATTCGTGGTACCGTGTTGGATGTTTTCCGCCATTATTTAGATAATAGACAACAACAAGTTAAAGTCCATGACTCGCTAAGTGTCCCAACTACCGTCAAGATAGGTGTACCTCAAGGAACGGTACTGGGACCAGTACTCTTTCTACTCTACATCAATTCAATGCTTTCACTATCAAATGCTAAAATTGTTCCCTATGCTGATGACACTGTGATCTTATTCGAGGGTGATTCCTGGTCACAAGCTAAATTACATGTCCAAAGAGAACTAAACATAATAACGGATTGGCTAAATGCTTTCCAGCTATCTCTGAATGTTGAAAAAACACACTATATAGCTTTTTCTGCCAATAATGCAAATAGGCCAGAGTTTCAGAATATTAGCATCACTAATCTAAATAAAAACATCATAGAAGTTAGCCAAATCAAATACTTAGGCATTATAATCGACAAAAATCTCAGGTGGGAAACTCACATCAATTATCTAACAACAAAACTCAGAAAACTGATTTACAAATTTTATATACTGAGAGAGATACTGTCGATTAAACTGTTGCTTATAATATACAAATCACTTGTGGAGTCACTCCTACGCTATGGAATACTAGTGTGGGGTGGTCTGTATGAAAACTCATTACAAAATCTCAAAGTGATCCAGAATTTTATATTAAAAATTATCTTTAGACGAAAAAAACGATCCTCGACAAATGCACTGTATTCTCCAGATATACTTAATATTCGGTCATTATATTTTTTCACAATTTTAATATCTGCAAGAGTGGTCATTGTTAGCAAACATTCAATCATGGTTACAATACACGTGGCACGTTGAACCAACTACTCGTTACACCACTTAACAACAAGAACATTAGTCACCGTTTTGTAACATATATTCAACCTAAAGCATATAATCTATTACCTCTCGCCATTCGAAAATATGCTAACCTCAAGAAATTCACTTCAGCCATTAAACTTTATATCTAAGTAATTATAGGGACTTCTTGAGAATTATAGAAACATAAAAAAATTTATATTTATTATTATTCACCAACTTACAGCATTGTTAACTGCACTGTTGAATTTTGATTCACACAATTACTGCCTATTGTAGTATGTTTTACTCTGTTCCTATTAACCCTCCATTTTTATATTGTTTATACTGTTCCGTTCCTTCTTCCTATTTCTGACTTTAAATTGTCGGTTTTCATGTTATGCTGTTTTGTTTTTCTTTTTTCTCACTACACAATACAAGTGTGTACTCACTTAGAGTGTAGGGGAAAAAAAACATTTGAATCTTTTTTCTTTCTAATTATTATCAGTAGTATTATAATTGATTTGTATTATTGGAATGTATAGCAAAACGGCTGAATAATAAATAAAATAATAAATAAAATAAAAAATATAGTATATTGTTTTACGACTGACGAAAGTAACATTTTTTTAAGCGAGAGAACAGTTTATCAGCCGAGGCTGGAAATGTTCACGAGCTTCAAAAAATGTTTGCGACTAGTGAAACACTATACTTTTTCTACAACTCTATTGATATCATGATAATATGCTGAAATGGAACGATGAACAAATATTTTATTTTAAATTAAACAGAATTTCTTTAAAAATTACTTATGATTTAAATATTGGTTAATTGTTACATTCGAGCAATTATTCAAAATTATAGGAGTAATACAATCAAGATTTTTATGTATTGAGGTAGTTATGTTGTTAACTGATTTCACTCCAGATGAAGATGCACCGTAATCGGATAGCGTTGTATTTTGTATGGATTCTAGAATTTTGGTTTGTATTTATTTGATTTTTGCTGCTAACTGATTGATCAACATATCCCTCCGCAACGTTACTAGATTTCCAGCCTCCATGCTTTTTTAATTGAAGTAAATCACCACCTGCATCCACTAATAACGTTGCGGAAGTTCTACGCAAACAATGCCCAGTATATTTTTGGGGATCAGGCAAATTTAAATATTGAGCTATTTGCATAGGAAACTTACTGAATTTATTTATTCCCATCCTGTCTAGTACACTTTCCGTTCTGGTGGTCAATAAAGAATGTATTTTGTCCATATCTAGTGAACGGAGGTTCATATATACTTTAGAAATCTCGTAGGAGAACCCAGAAATAAATGTGGAAGGAACGCGGTACTTTTGTTTTTGTATTGCGTATTGTAACTAAGAAAGTGTGTATCTCATCGGAAGAATTTTTTTAGACTTTTGCCTTTTAAAACCATCAGATTTTCGTTTAAAAAAAGAACGTAACTTGGGATATTTACCGATATCGATATTATTTTTAATCGATAAAGTGGTTCTCAACATCGAATACATATTAGACCATAGCGTCGATGACTTAAATTTTTTTGACAACCATCCAAAATACGCAAGCAGCACAGTTTCCGAAAATGAATTTACGTGATTATCAACTCTCCAATCCATGAATTTTGCATATATTCCTTTATATCTCTTTTTAGATTTTTACTAGTAATAAATCCGAAGAGGTTTCCTCGGCTTGATTTGATATTTCTGGTGTTGTATTTGGAAAATCTAAGTCACTTTTCGGATCAGAAATCATGATAACTTAAAAAACTAACGATGCTTTCAGTGCAAACTGACAAGTCTAAACAATTAACGAGGAACGTCAAACTAATGAAACCAGGCAACTAGAAATAAATGATTCCTGTCTTTGTTTAATAATAATTTAAAGTCATCAAAACATTTTATACGAGGGCGGGAAATGATTGAAAATATTAGTTTAACTTTCGTCAATAGAAACGAAAATTAACGTTATGAGAATTTCTCTCACTTTCGACGAAAATCTCGTTTTCGCTGAAGGTTTTCCATTACAAAATGGAGTCTTTCCGTAAAGGGTTGTAAAAAGTTTATTTTGATTTGATTTGAGCACGGCCCTCCCCTCAGACCCGCAGCTGATCGAATACCGAGCCGTAATTTAGTTGTCACTGTTATACAAAACTGAATGTTACATTCTCCTCTGGAATAAACACAAACTCCTCTCAAGAAACTCTGCTAAATACATTTGATTCTAATTATACATACCGAGGAGTCGTCGACCGGATTCATAATTATATGGGTTAAGTATTAATAGAGAGCGACATCTTCAAAATGTCTTATAATTTCTTCATGTTTACGTGCGACCGACAAGCAATCAGTCGACGTGGAGAATGAATGGTTAAATAATTGGATTGTCAAATATTTCGGAAGAGAGCATTATTAAGACGTCAAGTATTTGTGTTTGCGTGTCCAAATGAGTGAAATTAATTCATTCAATCGTTTCTCGAGAGTCAGTACAGGAGAATTCAAATTACATTTCATTTTGGGAAAAATGAATGTGCGAGAGTGTTTAGAATTTGAGCAATACAAATACCTACTTCCCGGATGCCTTGTCTTTGAGAAATTAGCACTTTTCCAGCCTAGTCCGAGAAGTTCGTATTTCCCGGTTGGTTATAAAGCAAAGAAATCAAGAAATCAGATCAACAGATCATCAAATTTATAAGGGAAGCAGGTAATTAAACGTACCTAATTTTAAAGGCAAATTTTAACAAAAAATCACAATTGTAGGAAAAATGTATTAACTCAGTTTTTACTTTCCAGTAGCAATAATTATTGGGTTAGCCGGTGTGACGGGAAGAACTAAAAAAAACTTCAATTGGTCATATAAACGACAAGGAAGACATGTTGCTTGTGCGTACCTGATTTCAAAACACACATTGAGAGACATTGTGTAATTGGGCAAGAAAATGTGTTGTTTTATAGCAATATTAATCTTTACGCCTCAAAGCTCCTTGAGTAAGAATTGTAGAGTGATCTCTACAACGAAAAATGCCCAAACAGAACCTATGACATCTTGCATAACATACTTCAATATTATATCGAAGTTATGTTTCCGTTGAAGCGCTTTCAAAAACGGACAGAGAAATGTAATGCTAACCAACTTACTCCAGAAATTAATTAAAATTAAAAAAACTAGTTTTTTTACTCAGATTATGCTAGAGCAAATGAAAACCTCAAAGATATAATAAGCAAACAACACAAATATACAGGAAAAAACTGAAAGAAAACTACAAACATTGTTAGAAGACAAAATAACAACCGACCAATAAATCGAAGACTATGTGGCAAATCGTGAACGAAATTCAAAGAAAGGGAAGCAAGTCCAATATTATTAGAATTTGGGAAGGTGACGTTGGAGTCCCTGAAATTGTCTTGGCCATAATTTCAATAGTCACTTTACCAAAGATCCACAGCAAAAAAAAATCGATCAGAATTTATGGAAAGGAATATCAAAACATGTCCCATGTTTACGATAACTCAATATCAATCAATCAATACTTTATTTTCCTGAGACTTTTTTACAAACTACAGAGGTATAAGTCTCCTCTCGAGTATCTCAAATATTGTTGAGCTAAATATCAAGAACCAATTGTTGTCTTTTTTTTCTGCCGATAAAATCCTCTCGCCAAATCAACATGGGTTTACACAAAACAAAAGCACTGGCTACAGCACTATACGAATTCAACGAGCACGTAATAAATGCTCTGGATGGGAAACTACGCATCTGTGGACTATTCATTGATTTCTCCAGAGCTTTTGACTGTGTTGACCATGGGCTTCTCCTGCTGAAATTGGAACGATTGGTGTGAGAGGAATAGCTTTGAGTTTGATGAAATCATACTTGATAGGCAGGACCCAAAGAGTATTGATTCAGAACCTGCAACTATTGTACAGGGCGTCCCTCAAGGCTCTATACTCGGACCCTTACTTTTGCTTGTATACGCTAACGATCTGATGAATTATTTTAATAATCTTTCAGAAACTCATGTAATCGCTTACGCAGATGACACAAATTTTCTTGTCAAAGGGCAAAACGTGACAGCTCTCACAAAAATGACACAAACTGTCTACCGTCAAGTTATAACATGGGCAAACAAGAATAGTTTGACTCTCTACATATCCAAAACAGCGTTGATGAAAATCACCCTGCACAATATCCCAGAAAATTTCAAAATCCATGAGAATTACTAGTTACAGGTTGAATCATGCTCTACAACTAAAATGCTGGGTCTTACATTAGATCACAAACTTACATGGAATGCTCACATTGGAACCCTATGCGAAAAAATAGCAAAAATTGTTGTGCATTGAGTTTCATGTCGACGCTCTGTGGTAAAGAAGTGTTGCTAAATCTGTATTATGCGACCATACATTGTCATTTACGGTATGGAATTTCGAGCTGGGGTACAGGGTCTTCTGCGGAAAGAGTTTTTATTTTACAAAAATATGCAGTCAGAATCATTGCACAAATTGGGTGGAGACAATCATGTAGAAATAAATTCAGAGAATTAAAAATACTTACTATTGCATCTATATCTACGAACTTTGCATTCACGTATATAACCAAACCAGCATCAGTACTTGACACGTTCTAGAGATCTACTGATACCCAAAACGCACAGAACTACCCTATATCAATAAAGCCATCTTCATCTAGGGCCCATACTTTATGATAAGCTCGATGATTCCATCAAAACTGCGTCAAATATCGATGTTTTTAAATCAAGACTAAAGACTGCCCTCGTCGAAAAAAATTGCTACATTTCTCGATGTAATCTTGAGACTTTAATTTTAGAGTCTCGTAGATTTTCATGATATATGTTTGTTTTTTTGGACGTGATAAATATATATATATATATATATATATATATATATATATATATATATATATATATATATATATATATATATATGTATATATGTACTTGTTTTCTTTATGAAATACGTTATGGTTTGATATGATATGATTAAGATATATCTTTTATTTCTACCACATAATACATATTAAGTATATCCTGACGCTTTCTTTGTTATTGTATTTATAGAATGTTCTCTACTTTATACTTTTTAACAAGAGGAAATAAATTAATATTATTATTATTATTATTCCTATACTCCACAAAACATATTATTTATAAATTACAAAAAATTTGTTGGTGTCACAGTTTTGGAAATCGTAATTTGATGATAATGGTAGGAATATCACAAATTTAAAGAGATGCGGTGGCTGGGAGTCTATCAATGTGGCTGGAGGATATATAAACAATGCATTTAAAAACGAAATTAAAATTGCCAAGGCTATACAAAAATCATCACATGAAAACAATCAACATGGATCGGATAACTTATCTTCCTGGAATATCACCTCAGAAACCTGACAAAAAATAATTGGCGACTTCTACCCAAGGAAAATGAAGGACAGTATCTTATTCTGAACATAAAACTACTCTAAATAGCTCTACACAACAAATGAAAACAGAAGAAAACAATTAAAAACTAATAATTACAAGAATATCTGGAGAAATGATCAACTGAGAAAGATACTAACTGTTCACACACCACCAAATCAACAGGAGGATGGTGAATGGGCTCAATGGTTTCTATGAAGAATACTAAGTGATTCTTAGAGTGACCACAAAGAAGATATCCAAAGAAATTAAAGAGAATATTCACCCCAGAAGGGCCACCGATGCAATCCCATGATAGACTCACCTAATAAATGCTATTTTCAGGAATCGTGATACAAAAACCTGAAAAACCACCCAGTGAAGTTGAATCATATATGTCCATATCTCAACTACCAGTGATATCCAAACTCTTCGAAAAGTTTCTATTAAAAAGATTAAAATCCATAATTGATAGAAAAAACCAACTCCAGATCACCAGTTTGGTTTCAGAAATAAACACTACACAATTGATCAGGTTCTCAGAATAACAACTGAAATTGAAAGAATGCTGTGCAAGAAAAAATCCGTTCTTTAATATTCCTCAACGTAGCACAGGCTATGACCAACAGGATATAGTCAAAGAAGAAAACGAATATTCCATCTCCAGAGTTATTTGAATCTTATCTAGAGGGAAGACAGCAATGTGTACAATTGAATAATAATTCTAAATCTGAACTCAAATACATTCTACACGGAGTTCCCCAAGGATCCGTTCTAGGACCGCTGCTTTTCATCATATACATAAATGATATGTATTACCATATGCTGTCGAAATGTCAAATTGTACTTTTTGCAGATGATATACATCTTTTATTAGCTCAAATTTCACTTCTTCATGACCAAGCAGAGACTCGAACACTGTCACGCACTGCTTGGGGGAGCCTGGCCCCCTAACTGTATAGGGTGCCCAATAATCCACATCTGATTTTATGAACATCCTGTTCATATTTTCAAACATATCAATCTATCATACCCCATGACAGGTTTTAATGTCAGAAAAACACTCATTTCAAAGTGTCTCTCCAAAAGAAATGTTTCTTACTTTTTTCCATCTTTGCAAAGTGAGATTGCTTCTAGAAAATGTGTTTCCCATTTCTTCCGGTCTTCCTGATGATCGTGGAAGCGTGAAATAGATTTTCGTCGACAAAAATGTATTGAAGACCTAGTGCATGCGATGTCTCTCTTGCTTCAATGTTACGAATGATTTCTGGTGAATACTCTTTTTTGGAAAACATTCTTCTTTGCCTCATTCATCTATATGAGTTCTTAATTGAGACTGGATCGAGTGTTCATGATACAGAATAATGCAATAAGGATCATTGCTAAGTTGGGTTTTAGGGATTCCTGTAGGGGAGCATTTCAGTACTTAAAAATATTAACAGTTGCAGGATTATATATACTTGAGGCGTGCACATATGTTTACCGCAACAAAAACATATTGGCTGCCAACAGACCACCACATACCCATTTGACACGAAATGCCCACTTACTCCTACCCAGTCAACATCGCACTGCACTCTACCAAAAAAGCTTTGAATATCAGGGATGCAAACTGTACAACAAACTTCCCGATGATATTAAAGCTTCAGGAAATGTACATATTTTCAAGACAAAAGTTAAGCAGCTCTTATTGTCGAAAAACTGCTACACTGTTGAGGAATTTCTGTCGTAACTTGTTTTGTAACGTGAACGTTTTCTTTATAGTTAGTTATTGTCATATTTTTATATTTATATTATATATTATTTCTTAATATTGTTTGTGACGTGTATGTGATGTTCCTATATACATGCAGAGATTTTAGATAGTCTCTTTTCGACTATTGCTTGAAAATATTGACGTTTTTCTATTTTTTTTATTTTCACACTATTGAGGAATTTCTGGCGTAACTTGTTTTGTAACGTGAACGTTTTCTTTATATTAACCTAGAGTTAGTTATTGTCATATATATATATATATATATATATATATATATATATAATATATATATATATATATAAATATATATATATATATATTATTTATTATTATTGTTTGTGACGTGTATGTGATGTTCCTATATAAGTCCGGAGGTTTTAGATTGTCTCTTTTCGACTATTGCTTGATTTTATTGACGTTTTTCTATTTTTTATTTGTATTTTCACACTGTTGATGTGCAAATTAATTTGTGAAAAAAAGAAATTATTATTATTATTATAGAAAATCAAATAACTATCTGAATGAAAATAAAAATTTTCAATTTCAGATTTTTTCTTTTGAGTTAGGGTCCTTTCAGAATATCTATCAGATGTAGTTCAATGTCCAGCGTGGCTTTAGCCGGGGAAGTAGTTGTTTTCTGTTAGACATTAAAAAAAAACATTTTGATCGTGGATTTTTCAATTCACAGAAAAATCTTTCTATTCAATATTCAATTGAGAACGTTTCCCTTTTCAAGATTTATGTCTTGTTATTGGGAATCTTTTTATATTGATAAACTGGCGCCACCCAAACTACTGAGCCTCACGATCGTTACTTCACAGTTTTCTCAACATTAGGAGAAAAAGATGAATGATTGATTATGTGGTCAGGTTGAGTTCGAGGTGACGCAAAAATGCGTGGACGTTAGCGGCGCCGTCCAATATTACCAATAAGGCAGTAGAACCATCACCTGTCGACCGAAACCGCATACGAACCAACCAAACTAACCGTTCCCTGAATCTCGCGTGTGGGTTTTTGATTAAATTCATTAAATTTATGTTTATTTTGATACGATTAATACGACGGAAATTATGTGATGAAGTAATAGATATATTCTTTCATGTATATTCGATTCAGTGAATGAATAGTATGGTTTGCGTAATAACTTTCTCTCCTCGACTGTTTGCATCGAATGCAAAATGCTTTACGTAGTGTTCGCCTTTAGTGCATTAAAAAGGTATATATATATATCTATAAATATATATATATAAATAACTGAGGAGAATTATGAATTTATTCATCTTATAAGATTCAGAATGATTCGGATGGTTAACCTTCCTAGTCTAAAGAATTATTTGTTTTTCGAACCTCGAATGAATTAATATTCATTTACACGTGCCCAAAGTTTGATTTTGGTTTCCAGGGCAAATATCCAGTACATTTTCATGAAACAAAATATCTACGTAAAAAAGCTACCCCTGTTACAAGTCGCTATAAGCAACCGTTTTTTAGATATTTCGACTTGAAAATTTCAGGTCGATTATTTGATAATCGATGCGTGTTGAAGTTATTACCATTATTTTGCATTTTTCACAAGAATGCTTAGGTAATGAATTTGACGTTTAAGTAGTTTTGGTAATTACATATTATGTGGCAGTTGAACGTTTTGTTGTTTTGTTGAAGTTTCTGTAAGTTTTAAAGCACTAATTTTGAAAAAATGGATTATTTAAACAATAATGCTCATTTAGCCGATATGCATTTCGTTTATGGCCTTGCGGATGGCAATGCGCGCGAAGCAAGACGTATTTACCAGGAGCGATTCCCTAATCGAGTACTGCCTTCAGCTCCAACATTCACCAGTCTCCACCGTCGTTCGGCAGAATCAGTTAGCTTTAAGAGGGCAGCTGATATTATTGGAAGACCACGAGCAGTCCGAACCCCAGAATTGGAAGAAGCTGTTTTGAACGCTCTTGAGGAGAATCCAGAAACAAGTACAAGAATAATTGCTGAAGCTCTCAATTCTACTCAGTCCACAGTTTGGAGAAGTATCCACGATCAACAATTTTATCCATACCATATTCAAAGGGTACAAGCTCTTTTGCCGCGAGACATTCTCCAAAGCATAACTATGTGTCAGTGGTTTTTGAGAAAAGTGGGTGGAAATCCTCAATTTTTAAGATATGTACTCTTCACGGACGAGGCAAACTTCTCCCGAAATACTATCACAAACTTTCATAACAACCATGTTTGGGCTCTGGAAAATCCGCACGCAGTTAGTGAAAGACATTATCAGATTCAATGTCTAGAAGACTGAATGCCTGTATCTTCGCTGAAGGTGGAGACTTGGAACAATTCATTTGAATACAAATTAGTTTCATTTGTTTTATTTTATTCTACATATTCAAAATTTCTTGAAATAAAATGTTGATATTTCTTGCAAATTTTATTAAAACAAATACAGATTTTGCACCTTTGATACAAAAATAACTATTTCAAACGAGTAAAAATAAATAGAATAGGTGGCATCCCCTACAAAAAAACAAAACTACTTACTTAAACGTCAAATTCATTACCGAAGCATTCTTGTGAAAAATGCAAAATAATGGTAATAATGTTGAAAAGGGAAACATTCTCAATTGAATATCGACTAGAAATATTTTTTTGTGAATTGAAAAATCCACAATAAATGAAGTTATTTATTGTGAACATCTAACAGAAAACAACTACTTCCCCGGCAGATGATTCCACATCTTATTTTATGAACATCCTGTTCATATCATCAAAGATATCGAAAAGTTTGGACACTGGAAAAAAATCTGCTTGTGTATTTTTAGATCTTGCTAAAGCATTCGACACGGTCTGCCACTCACAACTACTAGATATTTTAGAGGACCTAGGATTTCGAGGGGTAGCTAGACAATTAATAGAAAGCTACTTAAGCGACAGGAAACAACAGGTATCACTCAATGGTAGTTTGAGTATAGAGTGCACTGTGGAGTATGGCGTACCACAAGGAACTGTGCTGGGTCCAGTGCTCTTTATACTCTACATAAATGATCTCTTTAACATTGAATCATCTGGAGAAGTCATCAGCTTCGCAGATGATACCGCCATAATTTTCGAAGCTGAAAATTGGGATAATTTAAAAACCATCATAGAGAATGATTTGAAACTTATCAAAAATTGGTTCGACTATAAGGTACTGACAATCAATTTCGAAAAAAC
The DNA here is from genome assembly GCA_018342105.1 of Gonioctena quinquepunctata. NCBI lineage: Eukaryota > Metazoa > Arthropoda > Insecta > Coleoptera > Chrysomelidae > Gonioctena > Gonioctena quinquepunctata. Next base: position 189,497 of record JAFIRS010000240.1, on the reverse strand, counting down.
ATTTTATATGCCCTTTTCATGTTATGAAAACACAAATCCTCCATTTAGAGACCTGAAAATAAATAATAATTTGAGAATAAAGCAGACCGAGACGATTAAATACCTAGGAATAACAATCGATAAACATTTAAGATGGAACATACATATTCTGAAACTTTGCAATACCCTGAGAAGTATCTTATATCGATTCAAATATATCGCCAAATTTTTTGAAGAACAACATCTCAGAATGATTTATCACGCATTGGTTGAATCCAGATTGACATATGGGATAATAGGATGGGGTAGTGCACTAAAAGAACATATTAAAAATATTGAAGTTCTTCAAAAAACATTTTTAAAAATTTTATTGAACAAACCTTCTTGATACTCATCTGATTTGATATACTCCGAATCTAAAATCCTTGACATTCGTCAACACTATTTCCTTGTATCATCCTGTTTTGAATTTAAAACTTAAACTAATCTTCAAAAAAATTATAGGACAAAGATGCTTTTCGTATTTAGTACCAAGGTTTTTCAATTTTATTCCAGTTGAAATAAAAGAAATATCTTCGTATAGAGGATTCAAGAAAAAACTAAAAAACTATTTACTTAATTCACCCAGAATTACTGTTCATGAGCTCGTGGAGGCTGGTATAACGGCGTAATGAGATCTCATTCCATCTCAACTAATCAGTTTAATGTCTTACTTCAATTGCCTTTTTATATATCATTTTCTATGTATCAGATTGCATATTTTAATTCTGTAATTTTCATTTTTTATATTCATTGACCACTAGGATGGTCGTATACTAGGCAAGTGTTTTTTTTTTTATCAATTCCTGTTGATGTAAAACTTCAATTGTCTTCACTATATCATGTTTCATATACTTTCCTGTACTTTTATGCAAAAAGGCTGTGTATTTAAATTGTATGTATTTTATAATTTACAGTTTCGCATTGATAACTGCTCTTTTGCTTTAAACCGTACATGTGTTATTTATCAAATCCAATGATGTGAGAAAATCTCAAATTGAATTCAAACATACTTTCTCATCGTTTTACTCAATATTCATCGATACTAATTTTAAACATAGGCTACACTCACACCACAGACAGTCACTGACTTTGTGGTTTTCTGTTTATTTGTGAAAAAATTGTATTCGTCGTCATCTAAATGAAATTGTAATTGCACACTCTTCCTTTATAACAAATAAACTTATTATTATTATTATTATATTTTCAACAAATCAATGGTAATAACTTCAACACGCATCGATTATCAAATAATCGACTTGAAATTTTCAAGTCCAAATATCTAAAAAACGGTTGCTTATAGCGACTTGTAACAAGGGTAGCTTTTTTACGTAGATATGATAGAGGAATTGATTTTTTTACTGACGAATATGCTAGAAGTACGCTCAAAAAAGTTATGAATCTTCAAAAAAGATAAAGGCGTAGGTGGCGCCCCCTACGAGATACTTCTCAATACCAATCTTCGTTTAATTAAGGTCAGTATTTCGAAAGTTATTTAAAAAAAAACGAAAATAAAAATAAAACTTGGAAACGAAGTGTGTCCGGACATATATTTATTTGGACAATTCATATTAGAATATTGTGAGGAATCACTTCCTGGAGTTTGACAAAGTACTTTCGAATCACCCTGTATTTTTTGTATTTAAATAATTATTCAATCAAATATCCCTAACTCGGAAGTATTCCTTATCTGAGCATCACTCTTCAGGAAATTACCCGTCGAAGGGATACATCGCAAGGTGTTTCACAAATATAAAGGGGTACAGACTAACAGATTCAATTTAAATTTGTGGAATACGAAACGGAAAGAAAAAAGCATGGCATTGTGTGAGTGCAGTGGAGGAGTGGTTCTCTATAACCAGTTCCTAATCTCTTGAAGAGCAAACGCGCATAATGCGACAGGCGCTCGAGGTGTTCATCGTGCTATAACAATCCGTTGCACACTTGCCCAGACGTCGACGAAGAACCAACCGTTGGAGGTTGCTTCCACCAACGGTCCATGGAAACATTGCTCGAAAAAGGCAAAGTTCTAATTTGAGATCTCAAACGTGAACAGAAAGTTCTTGAAGAAACTTTCTGGAGAAGTGAATATATAAAAACCTAACCTACTCATATTACGTCCAATTTCCAAAATTATGGAAAAAGCAATGTACATAAGGCTGTTCAATTTTTTTGATAAATATAAATTATTTTCACCGCATCAACATGGGTTTCGAGCGGGCCTGTCAACCGAAACTGCATCAACTGATTTAACAAAAAATATTCACGAAATTCTAGATAGAGACTCCCTTGCAGTTGCAATATTTTTCGATTTGTCGAGGGCTTTCGACACCATAGATCCATTTTTCTTGAAGACGAAACTCCATGCAATGGGAGTGAGAGGATCCATCAATGACTGGTTAATATATTTCACACTAAATCGTCGTATCGTTGTTGATATTAACAACACATACTCAAGCGAACAAACCATTGAACTAGGAACGCCTCAGGGTAGTGTTCTGGGACCGCTGCTGTTCTTGGTATATATAAACGACTTGCCGGAATTGTTTTAGGAGAGCAGGCCATTCATATATGCTGATGACACGGCGGTGATAGTCTCAGGAAACTCATATGAGGAGGTTACCCACAGAGTTGATATGGAATTCACAGGCATATACAAATCACCCACCATTGATCAAAATATACCATTTGGCAACACAAATATACAGGCTGTCAACTCTTTCAACTTTCTGGGAACTCTAGTTGATTCAAAATTATCTTGGAATGACCAAATAAATCACCTTTGTAACAAGCTCCATAAAACGTATTTTGCTATATTCTCTCTCAAAAAATATCTCAATGTTCAAGGTCTGATTAACGTCTACTATGCACTGGCATTCTCAACAATAAGTTATAATATAATTTCCTGGAGCCAAGCCACAGAGATAACTAGAGTCTTCACCCTACAAAAGCGCATTATTCGTCTAATTTTCAACTTAAAGTATCAAGACTCCTGTAGAAACCACTTCAAGAAACATCGAATATTGACAGTGGTCAGTATCTACATATTGAAAATATCGTGTCACATCCACAAAAGCAAACACCATCTGAAAAAGTGCTCTGAAATTCACAAACACAATACTAGAAATCAAAATAATATTTACATGGAGAAGTTTCATTATATGGAGTACAAAAAATCTCCGAAATTTAGCGGGAGTCATCTCTACAACTTACTGCCTGAATTACTAACAAATCAATCTCTGAAAAGATTCAAGACTGATCTTAAAAAAATTCTTTCCTCAAATAGTTTCTACGACGTTTCCGAATTTCAAATATACTTAATATCCGTAAAATGATTACCATTCAACAGTTCACTTTCAATTTCAACTGTATCATGGCTATAGTATTTGTAACTAACTGTACATTATATTGCATCGGTCTCTAACCAGCCATCAATTCAAAAAGCTCTAATGAGTTTCTAAAAAAAAAACTTCAGAAAACTTTATATATTTATGTATTATCAAATTATGAGTTGTGTGTTTTTTGATGTATGTTGTATGTTTTTTGTTTTTTAAATTCAGATGACGAACCTACATGTATGGCAGGAAGGTTATAAATAATATATCTAATCTATCTATCTACGTATAATACCTGCAAGCGCTATGATGAATTCGTACCATATTTCTGAAATCGAGGGGCATCATTGAAATAAATTGTACAATACCGCATATTTTTTCGACTAAATTCCAGAAAAGTGAAACTACGAAAAGATGATTTTATAAACTTGAAATAAACGAAAACTTTATCAAATTATCATTTTCAATCCATGAAAAATGAAATCTTCAAATAATATCTATAAAAAAAATATATGCCAATCTTACTATTGTAGAATCTTAAAAAGTCAGTTCGTCCCAAAAATAGTTTTGAACATTCTTTTTACTATTTAATTGAACAAATATATCACAATGGATTTCATAAAAAGAATAATTTCCAATTTATCAACAAAAAAAATTAAATTCTATTCAGTAATCTTGCCCTCGATGAATAGAAAATAAAAAAATCCACGAAAAAAATCATCCGTCAATACACTTGTACTTTCCTTAAAATATTCATCATAAAATTGCCTTAATAATTTTCATCATCTGGTTATCAACAAAATTTAATCGAACTTAAAAAAAAAGGGAGAAAAATTGAACAACTATATCGAGGTAATTCAATGAGATTTAATATGAAACCTCCGAAATAAAAAACTGGGCGCCTCCACCATATGTCACCTTAAATTATGGAGATTCTGTCTACGGTCCTTTCTTAGACTCTTCTGACCAAGAAGACAACGTATACTTCATTTCTTCATACATCCACTCCACTTTGAGCAGAATGGACTTCTACCTTCGTTCAAAACTTTTGTATTCGCTTCATCATAGGGATTCGAAAGTTTGACCACAACTCGAAAGCTCTTGCCGATCTTACCTAAGTATGTCATATTGAAATTCAAAACACCGAAGAACTTTTCAATAAACAAAAAAAAGATTAGACCCACATTCTTTGAAATTACGTTCCAACCAGAACTTACGTATTCCTCCTGATTCGTCAACTCAAAGCCAAATTCAAAATGTAACCAATATAATCTATTTCATATACCTATATTTTAATAATTCCTTTCTTTGAACACTATTATATATATATATATATATATATATATATATATATATATATATATATATATTTTTATATATGATGTATATATATGTCAAATAAATAAGTTAGAATAGAGCACAATGATATTTAAAAACTGCATAAATACCTGCTATGATTGCTTAAAAAAATATCTGTACGGTTTGCATCTTGAAAACTTTTGGCCCTATTCTAGTCGACGCAGATAATCCAAGAGGGTGGCAACAGAGTTTTTCTATTATCAAATTAGAACCAAAAAGCCAAAATTATTTTTCCTTTTAAATGATCAAAATAATGAAATTTGAGAACAGAAAAATGGTACATGTGAATTTTGAAGAAAACTTAGTAAATAAAACTATGTGTAGAAGTCAAACTCGAAAATAAAATATGTATAATAGGTAGGAAGTAGAATAATGAATATAAATTAAAAGTGCTAATAGTAAAAAGTGAAATAAGATAACAAAAAGTGATGGTTACACAGGAGAAAAAAAAATAAGGCATGGGAAGGAAAATGAAATGAAAAAACAAGCATCTTAGAAAATTTGTGATCGATTTTGTGGAAAAATCCAATAAACAAAGTATAGAGAAACATTAATACATGCAATCAGATCAGAACCAATGATTATCAAGAAACCACTTACCAGGAATTGGAGATTATATGGCCAATACTTGACTTCACCAGCAGTAAGGGGGCTGAACATTTTCAAGACATCCACATGAACTTTTCACAGAACACCCCAGGATTTGTTTGAGTGCGAAGTGATAATATTCATGGAACAGCCACATTGTTTTGGGTTTATTGACTATAATACATAATTTTGAGTGGCAATTTTCTTTTTCTATTCACCACAAATGACATGAGCATAACCTATATAATTTATTTTAGAGTATGTTCGATTTTGCGCATGATCATGTTTTTCAATGTTTTCAATTTTGATTGTTTGGAAAATATATTTAGAATAGACATCTTATGTTGGACATTCCTGTGTTCATTTTTCTTTCAAGCGGATTCTATAAAAACCAACAGAACCCAATACTTGAAACTTCAAATTTTGACAGTACTGAGATACCTACTAACGTACTATGTTTGAATAACGAGATTTTGCCTAGACAAAAGGTTGCCTTGAGGGAATCGTTAAAAAATAACCGATGAAAAGTACTCTACCCGCACCACTGGTGGAAGTGGTCAACATATCTGAGAAGAATGCTCGACGACAACAAGTAGTAGAAGAGTCTTTGGCCTGCCTCAGAGCTGTTAAGGGGTCCCTGGAACCACACACGATGGTTCTTCTGACCCAGTCACTTATTCAAACAATCTCATTCGCAAAGCGACATCTCAAAACGTGTAATGTTTTACATAGCGTATGTAGTTAGGAATCATTAGGAGTACTACCTACCACACAAGAATTTTAACGCGAAAAAAAGCGAGAGTGGGTTCGGTGCCAAACTTTGCAAACATTTGAAGGCTGCGATTCGGTCAGAATTGTCGAGAATCGGTATATTGGCTCCGGACGGATATTGTTTTATAAATAATAATAATACGTTTATTGTTCATCATAATAAGTGGGAATGGATGTACAGTTCACAAGTTGGTATTGGTATATTTATTTTTCAGTTGGCAATTTTATCATAGTGTCATAACTATATGGCCTCAGGGGCCTTAAAATGGGTTGGTAGCTCAGGATAACTTTTGTTATTATATAACCAGATTATGAACTCAGAATCAACAGAACAAACATACACCCTTGGCGCTATTGTCGTCAGTCACATATCAGGTGTTATTCATTCGTAACATATTTTCGTATTTTCAAAATAAAATCAATAAATCTGACAACCCAACAAAATCGGCATGGCAAATAGTTGCTGAACTATCAAATAAAACAAAAACGGTTCGGCATGAAATTGAAATAAAAGTGGGGGATTATTTTGTGAAGGAACCAGCGACTGTACCAAACTTATTTAACAATTATTTCATAGAAGAACCCCGAAACATTGTCAACCAAATCGACTGTAAAGGTCCTGATTCAGATTTCTTTATTCAAAAGATCGCAACATCATGTGGCTCCTTTTTCCTTGCTCCGTATGATCAGACTGATCTATATGACCTACTACGAATAAAATTGAAAAATAAGTTTCTTCAGGTCACGATGAAGTACGATGAAAAACACTCCATATCCTATCCACTCCACTTTTACATTTGGTGAATCTATCATTTTCCACTGGCAATTTTCTAAATATGTTGAAAATTGGAAGAATTTCACCAGTATTCAAAAAGAGGGACAAACATTCAGTAGAAAACTATAGACCAATAACAGTTCCATCAAGTTTCTCAAAGGTTTTCGAATACGCGTTCTTGAACAGGCTTCTTTCTTTCTGTCATAAATTCAATATTTTCTCTAGAAGCCAACATGGATTTCTTAGTAAGAGATCAACCACAACAGCAGTTCATTCATACTATGATAGAATAATCGAATTCATTGAGGCAGGCGAGTGCCCTGTGGGAATCTTTTGTGATCTTAGCAGGGCATTCGACTGCGTCAATCATTCTATATTACTCGAAAAATTAGATAAATATGGTATCAGAGGGCTACCTCTACAATGGATATCAGATTATTTGAGGTATAGAAAACAGTATGTCAATGTGAGCAACAAAAGTTCTGAAATGAAGGACATTGATCTTGGTGTGCCTCAGGGCTCAGTTTTGGGCCCAGTATTGTTTATTCTTTTTATTAATGATTTGAGTATTTTATCAGTACCGGCATCATTAACTTTATATGCAGATGATACATCTGTGATCATATCAGATAAAACCGATCTAGCCTTGACATATAAATGCAACACAGTTTTCTCCAGATTGCACGAATGGTATTCTGCAAATCAGCTGTTTCTAAATGTTGCAAAAACACAATCCATAAGGTTTCAAGATATCACATTCGGCTCAGATGATGCCTCAGCGCAATATGTCTCTAGTAATAGTAACGTTATAACGTTTTTAGGTTTTCAAATTGACTCATGTATAAACTGGAAAAGTCACGGTCAATCACTGATATCAAAAATGAATTCACTATCATATCAATTCAGAACCACTAGGAAAGTGTTGGAAATAAATCAGCTGCTTTCACTCTAGTATGCACAAGCTGAAAGTAGATTGCGATATGGCGTATGGGGTTTATCTGTATCCTCACACGATGTTTTTATTGCCCAAAAGCGAGTTTTGCGTTCTCTCGTTGGTATATCGGGCCGTACAAGTTGCAGGGATGTCTTCAAGTACCATAAAATTTCAACACTTCCTTCATTATTTATTTTTGAACTCTCTGTTTACTCATTTGAGAATGAGGTACTTTATTCAGTACCAATAAAGTCAGACATCAATTTGATACCCGAACAAAAAATGATCTTCAGGTACCTTTTAATAAATTTAGCTTTTCATTCAACTCTCCTCCCTCTATGGCGCCCAGGGTATTCAATAAACTGCCAAAATATATAAAAGAAAGTAAATGCATTAAAATATTCAAAATACAATTGCGAGAATTTCTACTTGAAAAGTGTCTGTATAGTGTTAAAGAGTTTATGTCATAGAACCGTAATGTTTTGTTTATATGCTTTTATTCTGATTGTCGTCATGTTTCTTTTAGAATTTCTTAGGACAATTTTAATTGAGGTTGATAATTTTTACTTCAAACCTGTGGTTTCAGCTTTTTGGTTTTATCTTAAAATTGAAATTCTGAATTTTGGAATTGTGTTTTCTATGTGTTTCTATGTTTTTATATTTACCTAGATTTAGTGTATGCTCTTCCTATGCGATGTTATGTTGTCTACTGGAAAATAAAGATATTATCTTATCTTATCTTATAACCAAGTTTGGCAGTTTGTCATCTGTACCGGTGTATACAAATGTGATTTTGCCGAAAATGTCGAGTGATGTGCCTCGAAATGTCGATGGATACTTGCAGAAGTTAAAGAAAAAGAGGAACCCTATCTTTATTTACTTTTTGAATAACAATGACTGATCTCTTCACTTTTATCCATATATTAGCGAGCCAGATTCATAATTAAGTTTATAAAATGACTTTTTATTTCATGACTTTTCCTATGTTAGTGAACAAAATTTTCATTTAATTTTGAATGTAAATTAATAGTTTCCTCTGATGACTTTTGCTTATATGTATGTGAACAAGATTTACATTTAATTTTTGAACGTTAATACCGAGTTCCTATTTGTTGAGTTTTGTTATACAATTAAAGTCAATTTTGTAAATCAGCAGCATTTATTATCTGAACCCCATTCCACATAACCGCACAAACTGGAAAAAAACTATATAAGTTATTTTATCAACTTGTTTCTTTTTATTAACAAATTTAACTCTTTCACGAATAATATTTCTTTCAAACATTAATAAATTATTATTTGCACTATATTTCATAATTTTCAATACTATGAACAGATGTTTCTTGGGAAAAAAAATTTTTTTATTATTACTTGAAAATTTTCGTGTATTTTCCATTGTTCTTGACCATGAAGCCAAAAAAATTTATCTGAAATGTGGCTTCTTATTAACTGCTATTGATCCTGCCTTACTTCTGTACGTGGATCTTCCACAATCTCTTTTTCATGTTCTTCCACTATGACCCTTCCAATTTCCCTGCGTTGTCGCTCTAGCCTTACCAGCCTAGAATAAACATATTAGCATTTGCTTTGCTATTATAGAAATGCCAAAACATTTTCAATAATCTTCAGGCCGGACACAAACCTTGTAAAGTATTGATAAACAATATCAGTAACCAATTCAAAACAAAAATGAAATAATAAAACTCTCTCTTCATTTGCAAATTCTATTTGTTCCTCAATTGATCCCAGTATTTGAGGTGCAGCTTCTTTTGAACGTCAAAATCAGCATTGTGCAAATATTGGAAATGATTTTTTCCTCAGATCTATCGAGGATGACGAACCACAAATTCATCATCACTATCATCTTCAAAGGCTAGATCATACACCCGTCGAAATGCCATTTTAACGAAATGTCACATCAATCTCAACTTGAAGTTACAATCCTCCTAAAATGGACGATTTGTGCAATAATAATAATAATAATAATAATAATATATGCTTTATTGTCCAAAGAGTAATAATCTTATTGACAAAGTAATTTATCGTTGAGGAAAGAAGTGGTTATTAATTAAATTAAAATTGTAGGGCACAGAACAACACAAAAAAGAAAGACTATGCAGAAATAAGTATATTGATAAAATTCTGGATGAAATCTCTATCAATCGAAATGCTCATATAGGGTTATGACGATGGAATAGTGACAAGTTTACTCATCGCAGATAACATCATTATGAACATCGTTTATATTTTCAAATCAAATGATAAAAGAAAGGAGTATAAAGGTAAAAAGGTATAAATATATTTTCAAAAACTGTCGTTGTAAAACTCTTGCAGACTATAATAGGGTCTAACACTGAGGAGGTCTTTTAGAGTTTTTCTGAAACGAATGTAATCCAAAGTTCTCAAGTGATGTGGTAGATGGTTATACATCTTGAGGCCATTAAACACAATCGAGTCCTTAATGAGGGATGATGTAGGTAAAGGTAGTCTGAGATCATTGGAATGTCGGGTGGCATAGGTGAAGGTGGCAGAGGGAAAATTTGTTTTATGTTTGTGTAATAGACAAACTGATTCTAAAATGAAGATAGCATAAACCGTTGAAATCTTGTTCGTAGCAAATAAAGGCCTGCAAGGGTCAGGTACCTGAGGGCTCTTTTTTGTAGAATAAAAACTGACTCAATTCGGGTTTTAGTACAAACGCCCCAGAACGGGATTCCATATCTTAAGTGTGACTCTATTAGTGCGTAATTAGCGCTTTTTGCTGCAGTTGAGCCCAATTCATTTGAGGTAACTCTAACTGCATAGCATCCTGAAGCAAGTTTGTTATTAAGAGATGCAATGTGATCATCAAATTTTAATTTATTATCTATACTAACCCCAAGGAATTTGGCATAAATTCTGTTCTCAATGAAACTTTGATTTGAAGTTGAAGGTATGTTGTCAGTACTACATCGGAATGATACAATATTAGTCTTAGAGATATTGAGAGACAGGAGGTTAGAGCACCAATCTTTGATTTTAAGAATATCCGAACAGATAGTTTTGTGAAGATCATAACTATTTTTATCAGTCCATAGTATCGTGGTATCATCCGCGAATACTGTTAATTGGCCTTTTATATCTATAGAAGCCAAATCGTTTATGTACAGTAGAAACAGTATAGGGCCTAGTACTGATCCTTGTGGTACTCCGCTGTTTATGTCAGCTGGCAACGAAGTTGTTGTAGACTCAACAATTTGACTCCTACCTGTGAGATAGGAATTAAACTATCTATGAGTATTTCCACTGATGCCATAATGATGTAGCGATTAAATCGCGATTAGTCGATTTAATCAAGCTTTGGAGTGTGGCGATTTAAGAGCTAAATCGAGATAAGTCGGAATTAGGTAATTCCAAGATATTAAGTCGGAATTCCGAGATACTGAGTCGGAATTATAAAAAAAAATCAATGACCCGTCTACGCCTTCGTACAATCCCTTTGAATGAAACTGTAGAATTTTTAGACAGTTGCAAGATTTTCGACACTGGGTTCCTTGTTTTTGATTTCTATGAAGCGTTTCTTGTCTTCATCTTGCCTTGAAATCTAAACAAAAAAGTTGATCAGACAACTTCAATAGTACAGACTTGTATAACTTCTTTGGAAAAGAGGTAATCGAAAAGCGGAAGGTTTTGCGAAAATATCGATGATCAATTCGAGTATGAGGAACTGGTTGAATTGTGTAATATATCTTCAAGCTGTTTAGTTCCGTTATTATGAGTATATGACAAAACATTCCTGATTTCTATTAATGTTTATTACTTGTCGGTTTTCCTTTCATCAGTTTCCATTTCTAATCGATTTATGACTCAATAACTTTTTGATGTCAATACATTGATTGCATTCATGCATTCTTGAATGTGAGAGTACATTTGATACGCGACGAGTGACAATTTTCTTCAGAATGATAATTATTTTTAGGTTATTATAATTTACCTCCCAATTGTTTCCATGGTTTTCATGGGAAAAGACAATCAAAAGCGATAGTGTTAGTTTTATTATTATATAGTTTTTGATACAGAAGAGGAGAGACAGTCTATGGCAAACCTGGGCAAGAAGACCGGGAAGTATCCAAAAAAGTTATGCCTCTTCTCGAAAAAAAGACAAGGAAATTCCACCTCTTGCCTTGTTTCGTCTCAAGAGAAATCGATCATCAAAACAAGACATGATGTTATTGTTTAAAAAAAAAAGTTTTTAACCGCCAACTTAGTTGCAAAGCAACCCTCGGATGTCAGAGACTTGTATGAGTTAAGAAGCTTTTTAATTATCATCATTCAATATAATTCAAAATAAACGGACCTATGTTCATATGAAGAATTGTTTTTGAAATCATCCAAGGATTATCGCCCTTTAGGATCAGCATTCAATTATGAAACACCCTGTATATATATACAGTATGTCTCACCAAGTTGGAACCATATGGAAAACTTTTTTATTATTCATTTCAGGAAAAAAAGTTATTCTTCATAAAAAGTTTTGCATGTTCTAAAATCTGAAATACAATTATCAGATTTCAAATTTTTCCAGTCGTATACGCGGTTTGTCAAAAAATATGAATTTTACACAGGAGTAAAGTACCTTTATATTCGACAATATCGAAAATTCTTATTGAAAAAAGTTGTTCAGAACTAAAAACCACATTAGACATTGAAAAATTAGGTTATGTTACTTTTTACTGTTTTTTCTATTTTGAATGAACATTTATCTCTTTTGATTATGAAACACATGATCACCTTTTCTTTTCTTAATGTTTTCTAACAATTTTGCAATTTAAACACATAATGAATGCATATGCATATATTGTGCAAATGAGAAAATGCATACAAATACTAAGTTGTGTAACTAACATAATATTAATTCTGGAAATAAATAGAAATTTAATGTTCCCTCATTCCACTGATGCCTCGACATATCCACCTTCTCGTTCAATGCATATAATCGTTCTTTTGGCAAATTCACGTAATACATTCCTTATCATTTCTGGAGAAATTTCCTGGCATGTTTCTAAAATTATCCTCTCCAAATGGTCAACATCTTGAAACGGCCCTTTCGAATAAACTTTTTGTTTCAAGCAACCCCATAAGAAGTAATCAAGGGGGGTTAAGTCAGGGGATCTAGCAGGCCAAAAAAGATCACAATATCTGTGAATAACTTTTCCATGGAATGTATGTTAAAGATATTCCCTAACATTTGATGTACTGTGGCATGCGGCACCATCTTGTTGGAACCAAATACATTGACGTTCTTGTAAGGGTAGTTCGTTCAAGAAGTCATTGATGTGAGTTTGTAAAAACTGTAGATAACGTTCGGCATTTATAGATTGGCGAAAAAAAGGTCCTATTAATCTGTTCTTATAAATGTCACACCACACGTTCGTCTTAAATAAATATTGGTCCTGAGACTTTATTACAAAATTAGGATTTTTATCAGACCACCAGCGACAATGTTGTGACGAAAATGTTGACTCATCGGAAAAAGTTATACGCCTCGTAAAATAAGGGTCCCCTTCTAATTTTCCTTGGATGAGATGGCAAAAATCAAAGCGCCTATCATAATCCCCTTCTTTCAATGTGTGAAGATTTTTTATTTGAATGGTCTGTATTTATTCAGTTTTAAAATTCTTGCCACTGTATCTTTACTCACATTTTGTTGCATCGACGACTTCCTTTTGCGCAATGACATTTTTGGATTTTCTACAACTGACAGCATTACTCCAAACTGTGTATTTTCATCGGCAACCAGTTTTCGGCATTTTCCATTAAAATGATTGTTAATACTTCCAGTATTCTTGAATTTATTTACAATTTTCGTAACAGTTGAATGATTGATATTTTTATTGGGATGTCTGTTATTAAAAATAGTTGCTGCTCTATGCGGTTTATAGTTTTCTTCCACAATCAAAACAATTTCTATTTTCTCTCCACAAGTTTTTATGTGTCTTATTAATTCAAACGCGTTTTGACATTCACTGTCAAACATATCTTGCTATTAACGCATCAACAAATTATTTCTTTGTCAGTGCATCCTAGATTACACGTATCTACAGTTGAATTTGCATTGTTATTGTAGACAAAATAAGAACAAATTATTTTTCCATGTAAATGGATGTAATTGCATATTTGAACGTAGTTTTTAGTTCTGAAAGACTTTTTTTTACAATTCCAGTCTTGTCCAGCACCATCCTGTTTTTTTTTCTCATCTCTTGTCCAGCACCATCCTGTTGGAATGTTATTTCCAAATTGCCGAATTCATCTGGATTATCTTCCAAAATTTCAAGGATTAACGGTTCTATTGCGTTTTGCAACAGCTCCAAATAAACCTCACCAGTTAAATTAGTATTTAAAAAAAGAGACCCAACGATGTGGTTTCCCAGGATACCTGCCCAAACATTCACCTTCTGGGAGAATTGGGTATGTGTTTCTCGAAACAGGTGAGGATTTGCGTCACTCCAATACCTCACATTCTGTGTATTTACATTTACATTTAGATAGAAAGTACTTTCGTCACTAAAACAAATTGTTTTGACATAGTCTGGCTGTTGGTTAATTTTAGTTTCCATATTTTCACAAAATTCTAGTCTTCGGTCTGGGTCGTCGTCTGAGAGTTGATGAACCATTTTTAATTTGCATGGATGAAATTTGTTTTTTTTCAACACCCCGTGTACTGTACTTCGACTGACTTCACAGGTAGATGCAACGTGAGTTGTTGAAGAAGTAGGATTAACTATTACTTCTGCCAGTATATCAATTTTTTTCTCATCAGAAATTTGTGGTCTGCCAGATCGTTTCGCATCATTAATACTACCCGTTGTTTCAAACTAACGGAGAAGCTCCCTTAAATAAGTCCTCAAAACGGGGCGATCGGGAAACCTCTCATTAAAAATGCGTTCTGCTGCATGAATATTTTGTCCAGTTTCACCAAGAATTAGGATCGCTGCTACTTTATCACCTAAAGCACGTACCATTTCGCTTCTTGAAGCACCTAAACGTTCGGCTCACAATAGTTTAACAAATTATTAAAATGTACAAAAATATTAAAAGTACCAAAAGCTGCTAAAACAGTTAAACGTTCGATCAACAATACACAAATTATTAGATGTACAAAAACTTGGACAATTACAAAAACGTCGAATAAGGGAGACTAACAAAAACGTCAGCTTATTTGACAACTATCCAGAGGCGGAGCTTGAATTTGGAATTTTAGTATTAACTGATTCAATTAATCACAGCTTTGCGTTTTTTAAAAGCAAGTTGCCAAAACTGCCATAAACACAAACAAAATTGGTATCATTGAATAGGATTTTTCGATACCTTTCAAAAGAGGTGTCGCTTGCCGTAGGGTTTCATTCAAAATTATTGGTCACAATGGCCTTGTGACGTCATCTTTGACGATTTCGTCATCTATCATCACTAGTAGGGGAGTTTACAACTTTTGATATTCAGTTTCCAAATTTCACTCGTTTATGTATAATCGTTCCAAAAATAAGAGGGGGAAGGGGACTTTTGAGAAGCACTGTATATTTTGACATACCGCGTATACGACTGAAAAAAATTGATATCTGTTGATTGTATTTTAGATTTTAAAATATGCAGATTTTTTTATGATAAAATCAATAATAAAAAAGTTTTCCATATGGTTCATCTTGGTGAGACATACTGCATATATACAGAGTGGCCACTTTTTTAATGGGATTGTATTGGTAACTTTTAAACCATAAGAGTTAGAACGTCGGTCAAATGGAGAAAAAGTTGCATTCATAGAAGCATTGTCAAGCAGTTCAAACAAATCGAGATTATCAGGGCCGGTTATTGAGATATCATAAGAAAAGTAAATTCTGTCATTTTTCTTTTTCTTTTTTTCTCACTTTATTTCGAATATTATCAAAAAATGTCACAGGAGTTTTTTATTCGACAGTAAATTATCCTCAATTTGACATAATCAGATTTTGTATCCAACGTTTCGTACGCTCTGAGCCACCCTCAACCTCATTTTTTTCAATACGGACCTGCATATTTTATGACACTTTTCGAAATAACTTTCAACGCTGAATTCAACGATATATCATACAATGTCATTCAAAGTTGATTTTCAGGTGATTTTGACCCTTATCCAAATTTCTTTGGGTCGGATCTGTATTACATTTAGGTACCTTTAGTTTAATTAACAACATGCAATACATTTCGATATGAAAATCAACTAACTCATTTTCAACTGAATTGAACGTAACAGAATCAAAGCAAGAAACAAGTAATAATTATTTACAAATTCCAAGAGGTGAAAAACCTAATTCATAATAATTAAACGAAACTATCATTTAATGAAAGAAAAATCAAATGATTATTCGAAAGTAAATGATGAACATTAATGAAGTAAGTGTTCGAAATGTCCACTATTTTATAAAATGCACTTTGCGGTTCTGGAACCCATACTTCTTATAGATTTGCTTATTTCGTCTTCTTGAATACCTTCCAATACATTCTCAATCTTCTCGCGAAGAATCTCTATTCTCGGGTTCGTAGTGTCATACATTTTATTTCTCAGATATCCCTACAAATAAAAATCCAGCGGATTCAAGTCCGGAGATCTGGCAGGCCATGCTACTGGATCTCTTCTTGTTCCAATCCATGAATCGGGAAAAGTTCGATTTAGATAGTCTGTGACTATTCTTGAGTTGTGTGGACCACATCCGTCTTGTTGGAACCATGGACTATTACGCCGATACCGTATAGGAAGATCATCCAACATTTCTTCTATAATTTCTACATATTTTGCTCCGGTTAGGATGCCGTCAATAAAATAGGGTCCCAGTAATTTATTATTCAACAAACCGCACCATATGTTCAAAGAAAAACGATATTTATGTCTAACTTCATGAATTAAGTGAGGATTTTCTGTGGCATAAAAATGTTTATTCCTTCGATTGAACATGCCAGAATTTGTGAATATCGTTTCGTCTCCCCAAATGATATTGTGCGCAAAATTGTTGTTATCCCGCACCTTCCGTTAAAACCAATTACAGAATTGCAACCTTCCCTCAGGATCATTGCGATATAGTTTTTGCACGGCTTGGTATTTATAGTCATGGTATCCGTGTCTCTTGAGTATTTTATTAACAGCACTTTTTGATAAATTGCATTCACTGGCCATAGTTCTCGATCCTATTCCTGGATTCATTCGAATTTGGGCCAGAACATTGATGTCATTGATAGGCTCGTTTGTAGTACATGAGGACCTCTATGTTTGATGAATGAATTATGTGCAAGTAACGTTGTAGATAAACGTCGAAACATTTTAATATTTGGTGTTGTTCTTTCAGGATATAATACACCATACCTTTGTTGTGCTTTGAACGAATTTCTATCTAGTTTTATGTACACTTCGTACCTCTCTTCTCTTCATTTGTGTATCTTACCATATCGAATAAGTTAAATTGAAATTACTCAGAAAAGTATTTAATGACAAGTTCTTGTGACACAATAATGAACGAAGTGACAAATAATATGACATTTCTTGTTATGTTCTTTTTTATCCACGGCCTACTACTTGAAAATAATACATTCAATAAACCTAGAGTTGTGTGTAAGTTAGAAAAAACAAGTCTATCAACGATATCAATGTTCTGACCCAAATTCAATTGATCCCAGAAAAACAATCGAGAACTGTGGCCAGTGAATGCAACTTATCAAAAACTGCTGTTAATAAAATAGTCAAGAGACGCGAATACAATGATTTTAAATTTGAATACCAAGCCTTGCAAAAATTATACCGTAATGATCTCAAAATAAAGTTCGATTCTGTAATTTGTTTCAACGGAACAAATGACAAATCCAACAATAATGATTCCTCGCGAGAAGATTGAGAATGTATTGGAAGGTATTCAAGGAGACGAAATAAGCAAATGTATAAGAAGTATGGGTTCCAGAACCATAAAGTGCATTTTACAAAATGGTGGATATTTCGAACAGTTACTTCATTAATGTTCATCATTTACTTTCGAATAATCATTTGATTTTTCTTTCCTTAAATGATAGTTTCGTTTAATTATTATGAATTAGGTTCTTCACCTCTTGAAATTTGTAAATAATTATTACTTGTTTCTTGCTTTGATTTTGTTACGTTCCATTCAGTTGAAGATGAGTAAGTTGATTTTCTTATCGAAATGTATTGCATGTTGTTAATTAAACTAAAGGTATCTAAATGTAATACAGATCAGACACAAAGAAATTTGGATTAGGGTCGAAATCACCTGAAAATCAACTTTGAATGACATTGTTTGATATATCGTTGAATTAAGCATTAAAAGTTATTTCGAAAAGTGTCATAAAATATGTAGCTCCGTATTGAAAAAAATTATGTTGAGGGTGGCCCAGAGCGTACGAAACGTTGGATACAAAATCTGATAATGTCAAAATGAGAATAATTTACTGTCGAATAAAAAACTCCTGTGACATTTTTTGATAATATTCGAAATAAAGTGGGAAAAAAAGAAAAATCAAAATGACAGAATTTACTTTTCTTATGATATCTCAATAACCGGCCCTGATAATCTCGATTTGTTTGAACTGCTTGACAATGCTTCTATGAATGCAACTTTTTCTCCATTTGACCGACCTTCTAACTCTTATGGTTTAAAAGTTACCAATACAATCCCATTAAAAAAGTGGTCACTCTGTATATATATATATAAACGGTATACCGACAATAACGGGATACCGATAATAACGTGAAAACGGGATAACGAGAAAACTGGATAACGGGATAACGGGATAATGGGAAGCGGGCAGAGTCAAAAGCATAACCTAGATGGAACAACACAAAGAAAAACATACGAAAAATAAGTTCTACGTGGACGAGAGTTTTCAGGATTTTTTTTTATGGAATATAGAAATTTGGACAGGACAATGTCTGTCGGATCAACTAGTCTGCAAAATATGCAGTCTTGTTTATCAGTTGTTCTTATCGTCATGATATAACTGTGCCCACACAATTGTCAAAACTAATTTCTGCTACGTACCATAAATAATCATGCATATCTATCGATAGATATGCAGATATGGAGAGTTATGCAATAGTCAGATTTCAATACTTGATTGACCAACATTCACACTATCAGTTCAGATACATTTCATGTTTGGAATATTGACTAATTCTCGAGGTCGATCAATAATAACTGTCAGCGCTAGTTTTATTATGCATTTTCTGTTCCTCAGCTTCTTCTCGAGATTACACAACTCGGTCGATCATCTATCATAGATGTCAGCAACTTTCCATCTAACGAGAAAACAAATCGAATTCCCAAAGAAGGGAATTCCCCAAAATCCCTATCGTCATCTCGAAAGTGAAGGGAATAGTTTGTGGTGTTGAATTGTATCAGATGGGTCAAAATTATTTGATTCAGCCATTATATCGAAGGTTATTTCCAAAACGTTTTGATTTCCAATGTCCACCATCAAGCTCGATGTGAACCTTCGACATGTCTAAAGGAAGACGGTCGCTTTGTGGTGAACCTTTCCGAAGTAGGAGTTGCAAGTGACATTCACTTCTGCTGCAAATAGAATAGTTTTGTAATTGTAGAATCTCTTTAAAAATATAGGCAGCTCCCCTTCCAGATATGGTTTGTGCCGAGCCTAGAAACGGAAACCTACTAAAATTACAACAACATCGTACTTCGTTGTTGCGAAAATCACCTTCTCCAGCAGGCATAAGGCTCTTCAATTGTTTACCACCAGCCATAAAAATTATTTCAGAATTACCTTTGTTCAAACTGAGAATAAAAAAGATTTGTTGGAGGGAAGTTTCTATTCCATAAACGAGTATCTGGAATAAATAGTTATGACAAAGCTTTATATGTTTATTTTAATATTTTACACCGACGATTCCTGTATATTTATTTATTTATTTATATAATGTATCAAACTGACTATGTCCCATTGATTATTTGATGTATTGGAGGAATATTTTAGTACTATTATATCACATCTTCAAGACCTCTTTGCGGCCTTTTTTTGTATTGTGTACGAGCTTATTAAATGTGTTTATATGTTTGCTTGTATATGAGTGTATATATGTGTGTGTGTTTATATAATTTATATTATCCTTTTTTTTTTGGCATGTCCAATACCATGTTATATGGTCTTCCTGGAATAAAGTATAATTGTATTTGTATTGTATGTATCAACTTACGGAAGTCAAAGAAAAAACACTTTATTTCTAACAATATATATATATATATATATTGGGCCAAAATTCAGTGTTAGCTCAACTAACAAAGATATAAGTAGATTTATTACTGCTAGTTTAGAAGATATAATACAAGA
Organism: Gonioctena quinquepunctata; assembly: GCA_018342105.1. NCBI lineage: Eukaryota > Metazoa > Arthropoda > Insecta > Coleoptera > Chrysomelidae > Gonioctena > Gonioctena quinquepunctata. Next base: position 169,363 of record JAFIRS010000240.1, on the reverse strand, counting down.
ATTTAATGATGAACAACGTAATATGTATAGAACTCAATTCACTAATATCATAACAAATTTTATCAATAAAAACCATGGAACCAGAGACCAACTCACGAAAATTTTTGACAAATGTAGAATCTTCCTCAAAGAACACCCAGAAATTTGTTTAGTTAATAGTGATAAAGGTAATATAACAGTTATTATGTACAAAGATGACTATAAAGAAAGGAGCGAATTATTATTAAATGACAAAAAATACTATGAACAACTAAGAAGAGATCTAACATCAACCTTACAACAAAGAGCTAATAAATTGATAACTTCTCTGAAAAACAAAAATATTATAGACCAAACAACTTCCAAACTTTTGACCATAAAAAACGCCGTAGCACCAAGATTTTATACTCTTCCCAAAATACATAAGCCTACATTAACAATGAGACCAATCACATCATCAATAGATTCACCAAATAGTAAAATAACTAAATATATGACTAAAATTCTGACTGATTCTTATGATATAAATAATCCTTACTATGTTGAAGATTCATTGAAATTTAGTGAATTCATAAACAATATGTCCTTACCAGCAGGTTATGTCATCATAAGCTTGGATGTTGTTTCACTTTTTACTAATCTTCCAATCGATTTGGTGAAGATCAGTATCGATAATAAATGGGATGTTATTTCTAATCACTGTAATTTCGACAAACAAACTTTCATGAATGTTATTGACTTCATATTCGATTCATCCTACATGGTATTCGAAGAAAAATTTTACAAACAAATTTTTGGTACTCCTATGGGTTCTTGTATATCACCGATTTTATCTAGTTATGTATTAGATGATCTAATTGGTGAGTGTCTCAAAAAAGTTAATTTTGATATTCCCTTTATTAAAAGGTATGTTGATGACCTCATTCTTTCTGTTCACCATCTACAAGTTAATGAAGTTCTCAATATATTCAATAGTCATAACCAACATATACAATTTACAGTGGAGAAAGAAAATGATAACTCAGTTCCATTCTTGGACATGAGACTGATCAGAACAGAAAATAACATGATAATCACAAGATGGTATAGAAAACCAATCAACAAAGACTCATCAATTACCATTCGTATCATCCAACCAAAATTAAAGTTATATGATTACTAATATGAAATCTAGAGTTGAAAAGTTACCCATCCTTCTTTAAGAATGGAATGTTTGAAAGAACTTAAAATTATTCTAATTGAAAATTCTTACCCTAATTCATTGATTAATAAAATATTATTCAGTACCCCTTCTTATACCAACTCTCGAATACCAAATTCACTGAATAATAACAATGACAATCGAATTCACTACAAAAGTCTCTCTCACATTCAAGAATTGACACCAAAATTGATTAACTTACTGAAAAACGAAAATATTATAATAGCAAAAACCAATTTGAAAACCATTTATAATCTTCATTCCAAATTGAAAACTCCAATACCAAAAAATTTCAAATCTAATATTGTTTATGAAATTCCATGCCAAGATTGTGATCAAGTATACATCGGTCAGACCAAACAGATGCTAAAAGATAGAATCACAGGCCATAAAAGTGATTGCAGAAGGTGTATAAGATCTTGTGCTTTGGCAACTCATTTCATAGACAGAGATCATCGTATTGATTATCAAAATTCAAGGGTATTAGATGTTGAAAAAGACCTGACAAAAAGACTTTTCTTAGAAATGGTCCACATTAATAAAAATAAAACAAAAACTATTAATAAAAAAACTGATATTAATAAACAAGGAGAGATTGATCAAAATAATAGTCCCACATAAAAATATATTGTTTACAAATATTTTGTCATCCTGTATAATGAAATTGTCACTGTCTGAAATATTTCCAAACTTCAAATAGAAAATTCCAATGTTCTTCATTGTTCCAAATTCTTTTTAATTTTCATGTTAAGTAAGTAACCATTTATATTATATATCACATGTTTTTTATTATATAACATTGTAGATAGTCTTGAGAAAGAAAATAAAGATTTTCGAAAGCTTGACTTAATAACGAAGAATATAATTTGAACTGGTCATCACTGACTGCATTCCCAAAAATAATTTCCACTATATATATATATATATATATATATATATATATATATATATATATATATATATATATATATATATCGTAACATTTTGTCGACAAAGTCCAAATCAAAATACCACAATAGGTACGCCACATACATACTCATGGTTTGTAAGTGTTGTGAAAAGTTCTTAGTTAAAATAAAATCAATAAGCGCTATAGAAGACGAAACCCACTTATGAGCAACAACATGAATTGAAATTTAAAAAAAAATATCACAGTTTACATATTAGACAATGGAAGGACTAGAATTTATATGCAAAGTATTCCTCTAAGGTATAAAAACATTTCCCTTTGAGAAGTTTCTTAACATTCTTTTTGAAATGCTTCATATCATGTATGCTTGTAATTTCCTTGGGTAAATGATTGTATACCTGCTTGCTTCTGTAAATCAAAGATTCTCTCGTTAGGGAAGAAGTAGAAATTGGGATAGCGGGTTTTTTCTCCTGACTACATTGGAGATAGTGAACATTTCTCTGTATTTATGTAGCAGACAGGTAGTCTGTAGAATAAATATTTCAATTAGCGTTAGTATTTTGTGTTCGGAATTGAATTTATTTATAGATTCTTACTGTATAGTATTTTTGATTTAGATGTTTCCATCAAAATAAAAGAGATGAAAGTTGACAAGGGTTTTATATGATTGGAATTAGAATTTGGATATAACTTGGCAAACATAAAAGAAATATAGAAAGAAGAAAGAAACATTCCGAGAATATCTAGGTTTTGAAGGAAATATTGAATAATAATTAGATCCAACATAAACTTCATTACTATTAGTCTGATTAACAAGTTAAAAAACGGGTTAATTCTTGTTCCCGGTCCTAAAAATATGTGCAATAGCTCATTCGATTTGGAATGTATCTCGAGCATTTATTAGCACATAAAAATTGCAATTGTTATTAACAAAATAAGATGAAAAAAAAAGATATTCAGTTTTTCGTTAATAACTCAAAAACTATTAACATTCAAGAACTTTTGAAAAAAGATGCTCAAAGAAGAGGGAATTTCCAATAAAAAAGTCAGGACTCCGTGAATTTTATCTCTATTATTTATAATTTTTATTCAATGCCGAAATGAGAATACCGCTGGAGACAGTATATCACACGAAATAATTTTTTTATAGTATTAAATATCAATTTAAAAATTTGAAAAAATCATGGAGTCATTACTGGAACTCAGAACACTTGGAAGAATAAAGCCCCGTTGAAAAATAAATTATGTCGATTATTCAAAAATTATAACGATTGTTAATTAACAAATTTTTATCCAATCTCTGTTTTTACAAAAGTCGACATAAAAATTTTAAATAATCGACCTATCAATTTTCCGCTTCTTGGAGCTCTTTTTATATACATACTTAAAAGATCACGTCATAAAAGTTCATTCAAGTTTTGTATTTTGTTTGTTATAATTTTTTTAAATGAACAAAAAATAAAATATTAAAAAAACGTTGTTAAAAAAAATGTGTTAACAAATGTTATCATACAGCTGTGTTTGCATCTAACAATGGCATTAATTAACGTTGGAAAAAAAAAATTCACATCATTTGTTAAGGAAATTGTTTATAAACAAATAGACAACTATAATATTTAAAAAACAAAACTTACCATTTTATTGTCAAGACAAAATAATAATAAAAAAAATCTTGAATATTTTTTTTTTATTGTTAATAATTCTTTTGTTTTTATATTTTGTTTGTTTAAATAATCAATTGAGAAATTTTTCTCTTTGAAATCATAATTAGCATTTCTCTATAGGTTAACAGAAAACAATGTTTTTTATCAATAATTTTATTGTATTGTTATATATGACTGTTTATGAAATTATTTTTACTTCCAGGAAAAAAATTAACCAAGGTTCACAAATTGTTAACTTAATAAAGAATGAAATTATTGATAAATTTTGTTTTCGTTTACCTATAGAGTATTGACAATAATGATTTTTAAAGAGAAAAAAAATTCCTAAATAATTGTTTAAACAAATAAAATATAAAAAAAACTATTATAAACAATTTAAAAAATTATTTAAGTTTTTTTTTTCAAATTATCATTTTGTCTTGACAATAAAATGTTGAGTTTATAATTTTTTAAAATTTTTTATAAATGACGTGATTTTTTTTCCCTACATTAATTTTCGTTAGATGCAAAAACAGCTATATAATAACATTTGTCAACAAATATTTTTTCAACAATTTTTTTAATATTTCATTTTTTGTTCAATTAAAAAAATTATAACACGGGGCTTTAGTCTTTCAAGTGTTCTGATGACACTATGATTTTTCCAAATTTTTAAATTAATCTTTAACACTATAAAAAAAATATTTTGTGTGATAAACTGTCTCCAGCGGTGTTGCGCCCATGCAACAGAACTTGACTGCAATTTCCCCAGAATGGAATTCCATACCGTAAATGAGTCTCGATATAGAGTAGTAGGCAGTTAGTGAAGCTGACAGACTAAGTTCACGGAGATAATATTGACGATATAACAATCTGATGGGAGCTGTTATATGAGACTCAAATCTCAAAGTACTGTCAATGTGTAACAGGTTCACACGTAGTCTGTTGAGATCCCAAAGTTTCCCGATCTAAGTCCCAATTGAATGTTATCAAGTTTGTTTTCGAATTATTCAGTCAGAATATTCGCATCACACCACATTTTTTTTATATCTATTGGAATGGATTGGATTGAGACAGAACGATCTTCATTGTGCTAAGAAACAGTAGTGTCATCTGCAAACAGTGTAAGTCTTCCAGATATATCCAGTATAGCCATATCGTTTACATAGAGCAGAAAGAGGATAGGACCCAAGACCGACCCTTGGGGGACTCCACGTACAATTGTTTTCTTCTTGGAGTTATTAGGACCTCATTTTTGTTTTTGTTTCAGTCTGTAAGGTTTGATATGAACCATTCCAGGGCCGTGCCCCGGAAGCCATTATGAAGGAGCTTCTGCAGCAGAATTTCATGACTCACACAATCGAAGGCTTTGGATAGGACAAGAAACACTGCTGCAACCGCCTCCTTTTCATTGATGTTCATGTATATTTTTTTCAAAGAAACCGAAAATAGCATCGGTAGTGCTTTTTTCATTTCGGAACCAATACTGTCCACTAACCAATATATTGTGTCTCTCCAAAAAACCCATTACTTTTCGTTTATCTAGCTTCCCAATGATTTTAGATAGCGTCAACAGCATAGAGATTGTTTTGAAATTGTTTGGGTCATCAATAGCTCCTTCTTGTAAAGAGGTATTACTATTGCTGACTTAAGACTGGAAGGGAAGACACCTGCAGCAAAAGAAATGTTTATAGCCGATACCAGAGCGCTTAGGGCTTCGTCATGTAGTTCCAACATCAATTCTGCTGGCAAATAATCTTCACCAGAGGATTATTTTCTTTATATCATCAATTACCAACTTCAGCTCAGTTAAATCTGTATCGTACAAGAACATTCAGTTCATTGAAGCAACTATTGTTTATAATTGATTGGTTTGAAAATATGAACAGGATGAAAAGGGAAACATTCTCAATTGAATATTGATAGTTAGGGCCTTTTCAGAATATCTATCAGATGTAGTTCAATGTCCAGCGTGGCTTTAGCCGGGGAAGTAGTTGTTTTCTGTTAGACATTCACAAAAAAAAAACTTCATTTTAATCGTGGATTTTTCATTTCACAGAAAAATATTTCTATCAATATTCAATTGAGAATGTTTCCCTTTTCAACATGAATACCCCACAAGAGGTTATCTTGACGATGGAAGATAGTAACTAATGTTTATCTTTCGGTCGCAGATGATTCCACATCTGATTTTATGAACATCCTGTTTATATTTTCAACAAATCAATGAACAGGATGTTCGTAAAATCAGATGTGGAATCTTTCCATTCAATATTCAATTGAGAATGTTACCCTTTTTAATATTTTTTATAAGTTATCCATCAGGTCAACTAACGAGATGATATTTTGTATTGGTTGATTGGCTATTGAACAGTATTATTCATTCAAGAGATTGATATCTATGTACAATCCTAGTTGTTTCTTACCATTTTCACCTCGCAGGTTATTGTCCACATCTCTTTCTGTTTATGTTCTGCCTGATTTAGTTTTTCACCATAGTAGAGATCTTCAGTTATTTTGATGGCTTGTTTGTAGATACTACGATATTTACTGATATATGTCATGAAAAAATGTTATCACTATGGAATTTTCTGATAGTATGCAGGCAACGTAAATTACTGGATGATTTTCTTTCTCAACCCTAGTGGACCATAATCCAGAAAAATAATCAAATATTCTTTTTCTACCACAAATAGAGTAGTTTTGCCATCTAATGGGAGTGGAGAGAGATCTTCGAGCGTCTTTTTGTCAGTGAAGGATACAATTTTGATTTTTCTGGGGTTTGTCTCCTCTGGCCGCTTCCGAAGATTTTTGGAGGATAAAGAAAGCTATCTTCTCATACATGGTCTTGTAACGATATATCTGTTACATTTCTTATTGATACAAAATAATTAAGAGCAGCTCAAGTTGTCTTATCAATTCCAATCTAAGAATCGCTATTGCAAATCTTAGCGCCATCTAACGGCGATCAGTCATTAGAGTTGAGAGAAGATGAGCGTGAAGCATTTGACAGTACGATTTGCTATGAAAGGAAGCAATCCTCGGCCCTTAGCGATCGAAGTTGAATCGGGAGTTCGCTTGTTCTGAGGCTTGTCAGCCATTGAGTAAAGAAATGGAATTTGTTCGTGTTGAAATGGCTGATTGATTAGAGCATCTTCCTTTCTTCTGCGAAAGTGATTTCGGGGCAGTGAGTTGTAGTGTGATATCGAGGTATGTAGAAATATTTTTGATCACATTCAATATATGTCTTGATGAAATGTTTTCTAGCGAGAACGTGGGATATTTCTTCATGAAGTCCCGATATCTTGACTCATCAATAGACGTTGCTCAGTAAACAACGGCTATATTCATTTAGCTCGAGCAGATGATTGATTCCGGTGCGGTGCCATGTATATTTTTCAGGTGAGTTCAGGTGGAATTGTAAATGTCACATGTAGTATGTCGAGTTGAATCGGGAAATCGGTCTCATCTGTTTTGATTGCTTTTTCTGACGGGGGTTCATTGGGGTTTAAAGAGGGGTTTCTCAAGTATTAGGGTATCACTTGCACCGCATTTGGGTGTCAATCACAAGAAGTATGTGATGTGGTTGAATACTATATATATTATTCATGCATGGTCTTGGGGATGTATTTTGGTACAGTTTTTAATTTGGTGATAATTATCACAGAGCTGTGATTTTTGCTTCTGACCTGGGTGAAGCGATCATATATAAATATGTATATGTTTGATCCTTGGAGTTTGGAATAATACATAAACATAGTCTTGGCTGATCAAGATCCGGAACAACTTTATTTTCTTTATACAGCAGAAACTCTTGTACATTTGTTGATAGACTGATATGAGTTTGGTATTTGTTTTATTGTTGTAGTGATTTACAGAAGGAAACATTATTTGATTTGCAATTATTATTGGCTGGAAAGTTTGAATTTTTATCCAAATTGAACAAAAAATTCTGGCGTCAAATTTACAATTTCTTAAAACATTTGCTTGATACATAAAAAATTTGAAACTAGCAAGGCGGTCCAAAGAACTCCACACCGCTCTTCACTGAATAGACCGGGCATTCTATTACAATAGGTAACTTGTTACAGTCTATAACATGCCTTTCAACTCACGAATGTAGGAAAATTCACTTTTATTAGTAATGAGAGATAATCGTTTTTCTACACGCTTTATATTAGCTTCACTTGTATGTTTGTTTGTTTGTTTGTAACCGACTCCTATGGGCGAGATTTTGACCCACTTCCAGACGTCCGAATGATTTGAAATTTGGCAGGTGTACATAATTCCGGTGACAACGCATCAAGAAATTTTTGTGTGAAGAACAAACAAAATGGCGGCACCAATATGGCGTACGAAATTTGTGATTATGGTCCGATTCGCTTCAAATTTGTTATCTGAGGGTTTTTGTGGTCGGAGATTTTGATTCTTTTGTCAAAATTGAAAAATTCAAGATGGCGGCTCCAAAATGCTGGACGAGTTTTGTGATTATGGTCTGATTCTATTCAAAATTGTATTAGGGTTTTTGGGTCGAATTTTGATTATTTTGTAAACCTTGAAAAATTCAGGATGGCGGCTTTAAAATGGCGGCCGAGTTTTGTGATTATGGTCTGATTCTATTCAAAATTGGTATGTAGGGGTTTTTGGGGTCGAATATTATGATTCTTTTGTAAAAATTGAAAATTCGAGATGGCGGCTTTAAAATGGCGGCCGAGTTTTGTGATTATGGTCTGATTCTATTCAAAATTGGTATGTGGGGGTTTTTGGGGTCGAATATTATGATTCTTTTGTAAAATTGAAAAATTCAATATGGCTGCTCTAAAATGGCGGCCGAGTTTTGTGATTATGGTCTGATTCTATTCAAAATTGGTATGTGGGAGTTTTTGGGGTCGGAGATTATGATCACACAATTTGATAAGATCATTCCATTTTTTAATTTGCAAAAAATAATAAAAATAATAGTTAGAAAAAACTAAAAAAACACGCTCATATAAATAAACCACACTAAAAAGTAGGAAATAAACAATAGTTGAAAAAAACTAGAAAACACGCTTTCATAGATAACCAGACTAAAAAAATTGAAAAAAAATAAATATTTTATTTAAAAAAAAGCGTGGGGTGCATGGTAAAAATAATTATATAGTACATTACACACCGAGGCGATATCATGCACCCCACGCTTTTTTTTTAATAAAATAATTTTGTTTCTTATTTTTAATTTTTTTAGTCTGGTTTTCTATAAAAGCGTGTTTTTTAGTTTTTTTAAACTATTATTGTTTTTATTCATCTCATTGCTTGCTTGAACTCTCCAAACCCATCGGGTTCCATGAAGCAGTCTGTGGTGTGAGGAAGTCATCCCAGTTGTAGTGCGGACAGGGTCGCTAGATATTTCAGTAATTCAGAGTAGGCCCGACATAGGCGTGCGTCTCCCAACAATTCGACAGTCGCATGCTCGGCACGAGTCGATATCAAGCAAGTATTATAATACCTTCGTTTGTTAGTACACAATTCTCGGCCGGCTGTGACTCGAATTATTCGTCGTGTTCTGAGATGAGATCTATAAATAGCAGCGCACAGTCACCAACATGGTGGTGATGTAAAGATTCTGCGGGCATGAGCGTGCGTGAGGGTATTTGATTTATGAGACTGGAACCAGAACATTGTCATATTCAGGAAATTTATCGTGTTTTGTGTGTTTTGTTTATTTTATTTCATGCTTGCATTCGTTCATGATGAAGAAGCGTCTTGTTTATAGGATAATATACCTCGGAGGGAATGATGAATTTTACTCGCGATTTTCAAGAAATGTAAGAGAAAATAGTATATTGTTTAACAAGCACGGAATGATACTCATTTCCACGAATGTGTTTGCAGCAGGAGCCGGAAACGAGTTTTTAAATGAACATTCCGTGTGAGTTATACACTATACTTTTTCTACGGCTTCAACATAAAATAGTAAAATGAATTTACAACAGATACTTGAACTTCAATTTTAATTGTATAGAACATTTTCATTTACAATTGGAAACATATTGAATAACTGCACAATGTTCTGATTCACATTTCTTTAAATTGACTTATTCGCAATATTTACAGTTATATTGTTACAATGATTAAATGTGATCTGTGAAGCATTTGGGCATTGCAATGGCACATTTGATATTTCTTCATTTTCAAAATTATATGACATTGAAGTAGATGGCAGGTTTTTAGATTTATCAATCGAACTCACAATTTTATTGGCGATGTCATATTTATTTTTCATTGACTCGTCAATATAACTCTCCGCAACTGTGGTTGATTTCCAACCTCCATGTCGCTTAAGTGAGGTGATATCTTCGCCAGCGTCTATTAGGATTGTTGCTGATGATCTCCTGAAGCAATGACCAGTGTATAGTTCAGGATTTGGAAGTTTCAAGTATTCAGCTATTTGTTTTCCCGTATAACCAATTTTATTAATACCAACTCTTTGTATTGAGCATTTTCCTTTTTGATAATTTAGAAAAAGATAATCTTGTCCAACGTGTCCAGGACGGAGCTCCCTGTACTTCTTATAAATATCATAAAAAACACCTGTTATAGTGAATTTTCTTGGAACTTTGGTTTTTGTATTTGGTATTTGTACAAGAATTGCTGTGGAACCCAAATCTCTACAATCTGTTGTTTTCATTTTGTAAAGTTCATCCCTTCTAGAAGCACCCATAATCCCCATGATTAAAATGACCTGAAAAAATAAAATAAATAATAACCTATTGAATTAAAAAAAATGCACTGCGTGGGCTCGAACCTTCAACTTCTAGTAAAAGTGATAATTGTGGCGTTGTACCGCTGAGGTACTTTGCTTAATGTCATATAACGTGCAGACATGATATAAGTAATAAAGTATTAATTGTAATTTTTTTCAATCTGAGCCAATTCACTCAAAAAAATAATAACTTACCTTATCAAGTAAATGTATGTCATCAGGAGCGTGTTTTATAAACTTATCGATTTCATCAGTGGAGAAAATTTTCGATTTATTCGGCCTGTATCCGTTTGATTTTCTCTTTAGGAATGGAAGTTTTGAATCGTTGCCAATGTCTACAGTTCAGGGGTGCTATTTTCAAACTCGAACGAATTTTTTCGTATGCGAGTTATCGTATGCGGAATATTTCCGGCCTTTGCTCATTTTCAAATGTAAGAATAAATTTTTCGCTTAACATGATGTTGACATGAAGAAGTGGCAACATTGAATTATTCAGGTGTTCTATGGTTTCCACTTCTTGGATTGAAAAAAGTGAGGTGTAGGTGTAAAGCATAAAGCAGTTGTGATGAATGTTAAATATGAATAAGCGAACCGGAAATTTGTCCAGTGATCAAAAAACAGAATTGTTAGAGTTTCTGAAAAGAAAAACTGCTTTGCAGAAAGGAAAATTCTCGAATGATTTTACATTTGAAAAGGCACAAGGAATGTGGATGGAAGTGTCCAACACTCTGATTTCTTTACCGGGGGCACATAAAGATTGGAGACAGTGGCGGAAGGTAAGTTGAAGTGTATCTTTTGATTTTTATTCGATCAGGTAAATATAAAGTTACACTACACATGCATTCTGAATGGGGGGAAAATACTTTTCTAGCGTGTTTCGCCTCCTGAAGAAAAATGGGGCGGTCTCATACCGTTCCCTCGTTATAGCTCCCATTTTCAAGCACCGTTTTCTCGTACAAAAATCACTCAAAATGTCTCCTTTATTTTACCAGCATAAACAATACACCCCAAATCACTTATTTTCGCACAACTTTGCACAAAATATCGTTGTTTTTATCGAAAAAATCCTTCTTACACAGTTCCAAATAGAGAAATATCATACTTTGACAGATGGAATTTAGTAACTTTGCCTTATTGTTCATGTTGGTGATGAATGAATCACCTCCAACCACTCGAATTCAAATGTGAGCAATAGTTTCCCCTTCATTTATGTGTGTAGCTGTTGTGGGCGGTGATTTATTTATTACCAACATGAAAAATAAGGCAAAGTTACTTAATTCCATCATTCAGAGTGTGAAATGTGTTTATTTGGAACTATGTAAGAAGGAGGATTCTTTTCTTTAAAAACGACGATATTTTGTGCGAAGTTGTGCCGAAAATAAGTGATTTAGGGTGTATTGTTTATGCTGGTAAGGAGAAGGAGGCATTTTGAGTGATTTTTGTGCGAGAAAACGGTGCGAGAAAATGAGGTTGATTTTTTTTAAGTTCTCTATCTCGGGAACGATATGAGACCGCCGCCATTTTCCTTCCGGATTCGTGTTCAGGAGGGAAAAACAGTAACTTTATATTTACCTTCATGTCATCTTCTGCGCCCTTGAGCCCAAATTTAGGCCTCTTCCAAAGCAGCTACATGTATAATTTGGTTGAAATGATCCATTTTACAAACTCCACCAAATATATTCTAACTTAAATATTATAGCCTTTTTCTTCCCCTCCCAACCTTTTCCTGTCATTTCGTAAGCGAATATTTCGTACCGCATGGATGTGACCATACGATGCATTTCAATCGAACAGTGTTCACCTATTTCAAAATACAACAATTGAAATTTCACTCGAAAATATACATATCCGCATACGGAATTCACTCTGATGGGTTTGAAAATAGCACCCCTGTTGATATTTATCATGGTCCTTAACAAGGAATATTGCGCCCATAAAGTTGAGGATTTAAATTTCTGAGACAATTCATCAAAATATGCAAGTAATACATTTTCTGAAGTTGACGCGGTGACCTTTTCCTTTTGCCAATATGTGAAGGATTTGTAGGCTTTTTCATATTTCTCTTTCGATACTTCCGGAATCAAGTTTATACATGCCTGATTTGCGGCTGCAATTATGTCTGGAGGAGTTAGTTCGTCAATTTCACTGCTCATCATACCTTTAAACTTTGACAAGTTCTGTGGATTTGAATTGACAGATGTCTTCAGTTTTCCTTGCTTTCCATGGGAGACGTGATTCAATGACCAACAATAACACAATGACTTTATTGTGTTATCAGATAAGGAAATGAAATTGAAAACATACAATGTACTTCATTGTTCAGTCAAAAACAGTTTGAAAAAGGTAGTTTAGTATTATAGCCGTAGAAAAAAAATGTTTTCATTCAAAAAATGAATGCCCTTCTCTCCTAGTCAAATTTCTAGAATAATTTGGAAAGATTAAAGTTACTCACTAATAACAAATCATTCTTGCTATTTCTATTTGGGATAGAGTCAATAAGACATGTTGACTTTTGGTGAAAGTACCGTACCAGTGAATTCACCAAATCTTGTGAATTAGAATTTTTGTTCTGACGATCTTGGTGAGAATACCAAGTCATAGCTATGAAATTATTGTATTGTCATCGGTTCTTGATACGTTTGCAAAAAGACCCTGCAACAAACTTTATGGAAAGTGGCTCTCTTGAAATCGGCTGAAACTTTAGGATATTGTAGATATCGATGTCCCAAAAAAGGACAGTTTTTGAGAAAATCAAGGTCAAAAACTGTCAAATTGGCGTTTTCAGCTGTCAGTGGTAGTTTCGTACGCCATGAACAGATCGGTTATTCCAACGACTCGATATTCCTGAAACTTGATGGAAACTTTTTGGGAACGGATCGGGGCAGAATTTAAAATTCACGTCGTGGTTCCAATATAGCCCCCCAAAAAAAGGCCATTTTTCCATATTTTCGAAACTCGATGATAACTTGACCGAGGAGATTTTCAGGGTCGCTGATAACGAATCTGGGGTCAGAATTTGAAAATTCACGTCATTGGTTCCAATATGCCCCCATCCCCCCCGAAACTCGACGAAAACTTGACCCAGGAGGGTTTTTAGCATCGTCGACGACGAATATATTAAATTCAAATCAGTGGTCCCAAAAAATCCCCTCCCAAAAGGCCCCTTTTTCGATATTCCTGAAACTCGATAAAAACTAGAACCAAGGGGTGACTGAGAGATATTGGGACATTGTAAAATCACGGTCACCACGACATGGCTGCTATAAGTTTGTAATATACCGGGTGAAACAAGATATCGTGCCACCCCTGTAACTTCTGCATTCGTGAACGAATTTTTCTGAAATTCAGGACAGTCATATAAGCAACCATTTTGGATTTGATCAAATTACAATCCAATATGGCAGATTTCCGGTTTTTCTGCAAATTCCAGCAAATTCATTTTTTCAAACAGAACACTCTGTATATTTTTACATATTCAAGTTCAACAGGTCAAAACAAGTCCAAACCTTAGTCAAATGTAATTTTTTTGAAACAATTGAAATAAATATTTATTTTACCTCGTGGATAAATGAGATTTGGTCAAGGCTATTCACAATGAGTCGCACATAACAGAAAAACATAATTTTTTCTGATTTTTTTGTGTCATTTATTGATGAATCAATTCAGTCACATCACATTTTGATCAAAAATTATTTTTTTGCAAGTGAAACCCCTATGGGCCACCTCACCTGTTTCTCTAGAACATTCATTAAGGAAAAAATGACATCATTTTCGTATTTCGGTGCAGTAACAAATTGTATACATTCAAAAATCTACAACTAGTTCATGAGTTTCGTTGCAGTTCGAATAATTTTTCAACCTAGTAAGCTGTGGAAAACCACATTTCTGAATCTTGTCAACTAATTGTGTTTCGCTGTCATCTTTCATCTCAACTCTCGAAAATCAGTTAACTTCCGGGAATTAGTTTAGTAGAAATGTAAAATCAAAATTATAGGTACACAAGAAGTGAAAAGGTTGATATGTTATTAATTTACGGAGAATGTCTTGAAAACATTGTCGCCGCTTGTCAGTTATACGCTGAACGATACCCACAAAGAACCTCTTTCAAAAATGTGGAGAGAAAATTCCCAAAGGAACTCAACAATGGAGAAGATGATCGTAAGTGATGAGGCAGAAATTAATGTTTTGCTTATGTTGATTTTGATCCAACCGCTTCGACACGGGAATTGGAATACCAATGAAATGTCAGTCGAGAAAACGCTAGAAGAATTAAAAAAACAACATTATCGTGCTTATAAGTATAACTTACACAATTAGTTGACAAGATTCAGAAATGTTGTTTTCCACAGCTTACTAATTTGAAAAATTATTCGAACTGCAAGGAAACTCATGAACAAGTTGTAGATTTTTGAATTCATACAATTTGTTACTGCACCGAAATACGAAAATGATATGTCATTTTTTTCCTTAATGTATGTTCTAGAGAGACAGGTAGGTGGCCCATAGGGGTTCCATTTGAAAAAACAGAATTTTTGATCAAATTGTGATGTAACTGAATTGATTAACCAGTAAGTGACCCAGCAAAAAAATTTCAGAAAATATTAGGTTTTCTGTTATTTGCGACTCATTGTGAATAGCGTCGACCAAATCTCATTCATCCACGAAATAAAATAAAAAAACAATTTTAATTTCAATTGTTATAAAAAAATTACATTTGACATAAGGTTTGGACTTGTTTTGACCTGTTGAACTTGAATGTGTAAAAATATACAGGGTGTTCATAGAATCAAAATGGCGGCTCCAAGATTACCGATGATTTCTGTGTTTATGGTCCGATTCTACTCAAAATTGGTATTTGGGGGTTTTCGGGGTCGGAGATTATGATTTTTTTCACAAATTTAAGATGGCGTACGATTTACGATTTACGATTTATGGCCCGATTCGATTCAAAATTGGTATGTCGGGGTTTTTAGGTTCGAAGATTATGAATTTAGTTGAAGATTATTAATTTTTAGTTAAAATTCATAAATTTAAAATGGCAACTCCAAGACGGCGGATGAGTTATTCTTCAGATGGTCTTCTCATTGAAGGACTACATAGCTCAAAACTTACAGGAAAAATGCCTCATAATAACGATGCTTTGACAAAAATGCATAAATTAAAGCGTACTAAAGTACTAAAAAGCACAAAATAAAATAAATAATAAAAAACCTTCTTGAAGTCAAGCTTGTGTTCAAATGCACTAAAAAGTAGAAAATAATTGCTTTGGATGTGTGACGTAGGTTATTCCGTGAGTTATAGATTCAAAAGCTTGTCGCCTTTTTTTTATTCGAAGTTTGTCTTTAAAAAGGTTTTTTAATAATTATTTTATTATCCTTCAGATATTCATTGAGATTCTGGTTGCACCATGTAGTTTACACAAGAAATATGAAATATGTTTTTTTTTATCCCATATATTTCACTGGTATATATGTGAATTTCTAATAATTTTCAACTCATATCTTTCAAAAATTATTTAGGTTAATCCTGTATATTCCCTCTGTAAATAAACAAATACATCTTCACATATATTATGATTTCGAGCAAAAAAATAAAAACATTTGCGGACAAAATTATATAGCAAACTGTCATCATTTTTTCATGCAGAATCACCCCCCGAAGTTTGTCGCACTTATTCACTAACACCCTGTATATTGTCCACAATGTTCTCGAAAATAAGTACAGCTTTTTTCAAATCGTCATTTCATACAATATTTTAATGATATTTTTGACTTCAACCGCCTCCCAATTAGAATTGTAATCGGTTTGAACAAGCAGTGGCAGACTTCACGCGCTTTCATCTGTTTTGACACGTCTGAAGATGGAAAACGCAGTAACATATCGGGACAAATTCACTAATTTGCTGTTATTTCCTACTTTCAGGGGGAGAGAAAACCCAAAAAATTTACAACAAGAATAACTCTCAATAGAATGTATCGCCGCCAAATGAAAAACTATGACTTCATAATACGTTATTGTATTCTAGTATGGGGCGGTACCTTCAAGACATCGCTAGTTAACTTAAAAGTGATTCAGAATTCATTAATAAGAATTATGATGAAAAAAGATCGGAGGTATTCTACTAAGTCGTTGTATGATGAAACTGGAATATTCGGAGTTAGGAAACTTTACATTTTTCGGAGTTTACTATGGACTACTAATTCTTCAATTACATTTGTACATCATGCATTCAATACTCGTACCAGTTCAGTTAAGACGATGAATGTTCTACGCTGCAGACTTACGCAAAATCAAAAATTTATATCGTATCTTGGACCAAAACTTTACAATACTCTACCTGAATCATTGAAAGGCATGAGAAACAAACTCAAATTCAAGAGAGAGTTGAAAAAATTTGTTGATATTAATTATGATATGCTTCTACTGATACTCGAATGAGGAATAACCATTATTAGAGGTGCCTTCCAGAGCGCATCACAAACAGATCTCTCTCTCTCTCTCTCTCTCTCTCACTTCTTCTCTCTATCTCTTCCCTTCTTCACCCTGCAATATTAATATGTCTGGTTATATAGGATTAGAATCACTATTTTGTTTGGGGGCTACAATACAAGCTCGCTTAGTGTAGCCGTAACATTCAAACTTTGTTCTCCTAGGACTATGTAATCTTTATCTTTATATGTATTTTTTTTCCCTCTTATGTTTGAAATGAATCTATATCTGTTTTATACCTGAATTGAATAAATTCACTTACTTACTTACTATATAGCTGTGAAGATCATTGATATAAGTTACGAACGAGAGCAGGCCCAGAAACGTTCCCTGCGGTACACCTAGGATAATTGGACTCGGTCAAATAATTTAATGTTATGAAAAACTTTGAGAACGATTGTTTTAAGGAGTTCCAATCAAATTATATGCAAAACCAAAGGAAAAATGGACGAAATTACCGAATACATATCTCTTCCCAGAAAAAGTAGTTATAGTCCATCCAATATCAATTGCAGAAGCTGTTTCTATAGGGAGCAAATGAAAACTCACTTCGCTAACACGAGCGTACATGCGAAGAAACGGAACGAAAAATAATCTATACCACTCGTAAACATTCGCCGTCGGCAAACGGTAGATCAAAAGAGCCGATAGTCAACGTGGACTTGAGTGACGGCTGTCTATTCTACAACTGATTCGTCTTGGCCAATCAAGTCGGACATCAATGCTGGCAGGTGTGTCTATACGATGGGAGGTCAAAAATCACGCGTTTTATTTGTGTTTTAATAGCTCTGAAAGATTAAAAACCAGTAAAGTTTTCCCAATATCAATTGCAGAAGCATAAAAAAGTCTTGCGGCGAAATCCTGTGAGCAGCAGTGGCGGAGATAACTAATTTTATTCAGATATTTTAAGATTTTAAAAATACTTTCATTTATACAAATACATTAAGAAAGAAAAATAATTTCTTTCATTGTTTGATGTAGGTTATTATTATATCCTAAAACGTATTTTGATCGGCACACACCAAGACCATAGACGCTACTGGTTTTTAATCTTTCAGAGCTATTAAAACACAAATATAACGCGTGATTTATGACCTCCCGTCGTATAGACACACCTGCCAGCATTGATGTCCGACTCGATTGGCCCAGACGAATCAGTTGTAGAACAGACAGCAGTCACTCAAGTCCACGTTGACTATCGGCTCTTTTGATCTACCGTTTGCCGACGGAGAATGTTTACGAGTAGTACAGATTATTTTTCGTTCCGTTTCTTCGCATATACGCTCGTGTTAGCGAAGTGAGTTTTCATTCGCTATAGAAACAGCTCCTGCAATTGATATTGGATGGACTATAGCGTCTATGGTCTTGGTGTGTGCCGATCGAAATACGTTTCAGGATATAATAATAACCTACATCAAACAATGAAAGAAATTATTTTTCTTTCTTAATGTATTTGTATAAATAAAAGCTTGTCTTTAATTTTTTTTCATTTTTCATTATTTATGGAGTATTTTTAAAATCTTAAAATATCTAAATAAAATTAGTTATCTCCGCCACTGCTGCTCACAGGATTTCGCCGCAAGACTTTTTATGCTTCTGCAATTGATATTGGGAAAACTATAATATTTCTGAATATGTAAAAGCATGTGCGATCATCCCAAAGTACGTGTGCTTCGTATGTCATCTGAAAATAGCTCTAACTCTAATCCAATATGACATAGTGCGCAGGCTGGTCGTAAAGCATTTAAAGAACGTGCTGTGACCTCTACCTCTTTTGTCTTCTCGCTTGCGCGACATGTAAACAAGTGAGTTGCAGAATCTAGAATCGAGTGAGCTTTAATAGACTGTCAAATAAATTAAACAACTTGTGAAGTATTATTATTGAGTCCATTGTTGGGAAGTCGATTATAGTTTCTATAAAACTTGTCAGTTACTAATCATTTATCATTTGTTGCTAGGAATTTGGACTTGTGAAATACAAACATTGACGGAATCACAAGGACATCTTTCTCATGTAATGTCATTATACCTAATCGAACAATGCACAATTATTCAATGAACTTTAATTTAATGTCGGTTTTAATATGGGAAAATATATAATTTTGCAATCTTTTCTGGGCTTCCCATTATTAATAAAAATTATTTAACATTATTTCAGCGGAAAAAAAATCTGCAGATTTGAAATATTTTGAATGTGGTAATTTATATGCAGACATATTAAAAAAAAATAAGACAGGCTTTTATACAGATGCAGTAAAGTGGAAAAAAAAATTTCTTTAATTGTCTGACATATGTTTTTTTGTGAGTAGCAGATTAAAAATCTTGCCGCACAAAAATACCTATTTTAAATTCGCGGAAGCTTTTGAATCTGCTATTCACAGAATAACATAAGTCATGTTGAAAAGGGAAACATTCTCAATTAAATATTGATAGAAAGATTTTTCTGTGAATTGAAAAATCCACAATTAAAATGAAGTTATTTTTTGTGAATTCTAACAGAAAACATTTACTTCCCCGGCTAAAGCCACGCTGGACATTGAACTACATCCGATAGATATTCTGAAAAGGCCCTAACTTAAAAGAAAAAATCTGAAATTGAAAATTTGCATTTTCATTCAGATAGTAATAACAAATCAATCTATCATACCCCATGACAGGTTTTAATGTCAGTAAACACTAATTTCAAAGTGTCTCTCCAAAAGAAATGATTCTTACTTTTTCCATCCTTGCAAAGTGAGATTGCTTCTTGAAAATGTGTTTCCCATTTCTTCCGGTCTTCCTGATGATCGTGGAAGCGTGAAATAGATTTTCGTCGACAAAAATGTATTGAAGACCTAGTGAATGCGATGTCTCTCCTGCGTCAATGTTACGAATGATTTCTGGTGAGTACTCTCTTTTGGAAAACATTCTTCTTTGCCTCATTCATCTTTATGAGTTCTTAATTAGGACTGGAATAGAAAATCAAATTACTATCTGAATGAAAATGTAAATTTTCAATTTCAGATTCTTTCTTTTGAGTTAGGGCCTTTTCAGAATATCTATCAGATGTAGTTCAATGTCCAGCGTGGCTTTAGCCGGGGAAGTAGTTGTTTTCTGTTAGACATTCACAAAAAATAACTTCATTTTAATTGTGGATTTTTCAATTCACAGAAAAATATTTCTATCAAAATTTAATTGAGAATGTTTCCCTTTCCAACATGAATACCCCACAAGAGGTTATCTTGACGATGGAAGATAGTGACTAAAGTTTATCTTTCAGTCGCAGATGATTCCACATCTGATTTTATGAACATCCTGTTTATATTTTCAACAAATCAACATAAGTCAAATATTGAAGAAATTATTTTTCCTTTTTAGTGCATTTGTATAAAAGCTTGTCTTACATTTTTTTTTTATTAAATTATTTTTAGTCATTCATGGAATCCGTCATCTTATTGAATTCTGACAAAAATTTATAATCTCCGACCACGAGAAACCCACATACCAATTTTTTTGATTTATTTATAGAGTAAAAGTCGACATGTTTGGTTGACTCATCAACATCTTCAGGACATATAACAATTGTTATGTATTTTTACCGTATATAAGTCCTGAAGATATTCACCTATGAGTGAACGAAACATGTCGACTTACACTCTTTATAAATAAATCTACAAAAAAAATATAAATAAAAGCTTGTAATAAACATGTCCTAAGTGACTGACTGATTGATTCATAAACGCCCAGACCAAACCGCTGAACCTAAAAAGCTGAAATTTTTACAGCGTATTTCCATAATAACATGAATAACCACTGAAAATAGTATATTGTTTTACGAGTGACGAAAGCAACATTTTTTGAAACGAGAGAACAGTTTACCAGCCGAGGCTGTGAAACACTATACTTTTTCTACAACCCTGTTTATATCATGATAATATGCTAAACAAGAACGATGAACAAAAATTTTATTTTAAATTAAAAATAATAGAATTTCTTCAAACATTACTTGTGATTTATTCGTTAATTGTTACATTCGAGCAATTATTCAAAATTATAGTAGTATAACAATCAAGATTTTTATGTATTGAGGTAGACGATGCCACATCTGTTATGTTGTTAACTGATGTCACTCATTTTGTATGGATTGTAAAATTTTGGTTAGTATTTGATTTTTGCTGCTAACTGATTGATCAACATATCCCTCCGCAACGTTACTAGATTTCCTGCCTTCATGCTTTCTTAATTGAAGTAAATCACCTACTGCATCCACTAATAGCGTTGCGGAAGTTCTACGTGAACAATGCCCAGTATATTTTTGGGGATCAGGCGAGTTCAAATATTGAGCTATTTGCATAGGAAATTTACTGAATTTATTCATTGCTACAACCTGTCTAGTACACTTTTCGTTCTGGTTGGTTGAAAGCTGACGAGCCAGAGACAGGGTGTTTGGGTATTTTCTTAGGCCGCAGTGTCCAGTCAACAGACCCACTATTATACGTGCCTTCGTTCTGTTCAGGTTCAGAAGGTCAGCCGTCAGGGTCCGGTTTGGATGCCCTACCATGACTTTGCTGTGTATTTGCCCGACAGTTTGATCCCAATATTGTTGGTGTCTTCTTTTTATCCACCCGTCGATAAGGGTCCTGCATCGGTTTTTGCTAATCCCATGTACAGGTTCTGGCCCTGTGAATAGCGTTTCAGATGCTTTTGCTAGCTGGTCCGCTTTTACGTTGCCTTCAATGCCTCTATGACCTGGCACCCACATCAAGGTGACCTTGTTGTGTTTTGCCAGCTCGATGAGGTTCTGGAGGCAATCCCAGACCAGTTTAGACTTTATCTGTATAGAGTTGAGTGCTTTGATAGCACTTTGACAGTCAGATAGAATGTAGATGTGTTTTTTCCTATAACCACTTTCTAGATTCTTCTGAATGCATACCATAATAGCATCTGTTTCAGCTTGGAATATCGTGGAGCATTTGCCAAGTGGTATTATGTAATCTCTTCTTGGCCTTACCCCATGTATTCCTGCTTCCGTTCGTTCAACTGTCTTTGAACCGTCTGTATACCAGACTATGTCCGCAGTTGATTGTGATTCTATACTCGAGGCCCATCCAGATCCGTCAATTCGTGTTTCGAATGGTTTTTTGAATGAGTATAGGTTCCGTTTGGTAGTTGATAAAGAATCTTGAATTTATTTTGTCCATATCTAGGTTCATATATATTTTAAAAATCTCGTAGAAGAACACAGAAATGTGGAAGGAACGCGCTACTTTTATTTTTGTTTTACGTATTGTAACTGAGAGTATACTGCTGGTATCTTTTACATCATTTACTGTCGAATCTTTCAATTCATGGCAACGACAAGCCCCCGAAATTCCAAAAACTAAGGCTACCTACAAACGTTAATATTAATATCATTAAGAATTTGTCGCGATAATAAAGTAATTAACTTACCTTAGTCATTAAGTATTTGGAGTCGGGTGCATTCTTTAAGAAAGTGTATATCTATCGGAAAAAAATTTAGACTTGACTTTTAAAACCATCAGATTTTCGTTTAAAAAAAGAACGTAACTTGAGATATTTAGTGATATCGATATTATTTTCAATCGATAAAGTGGTTCTCAACATCGAATACATAGACCATAGCGTCGATGACTTAATTTTTTTTTTTACAACCATCCAAAATATGCAAGCAGCACAGTTTTCGAAGATAAATTTACGTGATTATCAACTCACCAATCCATGAATTTTGTATATATTTCTTCATATCTCTTTTTAGATTTTACTGGTAATAAATACAAAGAGGTTTCCTCAGTTGATTTGCTATTTCTGGTGGTGTATTTGGAAAATCTAAATCACTTTCCGAATCAGAAATCATGAAAAGTAACAATGCTTTCAGTGCACACTGACAAGTCTAAACAATTAAGGAGGAACGTCAAACTAATGAAACCAGGCAACTAGATATAAATTGTTTTTAAATTTCACGGTATTTTTACGATTCTATTTTGCTTTTTAATTAAACAAATGTGAAAAAATGCATTCTAATTATAGAAATGATTCCTGTCTTTGTTTATTAATAATTAAGAGCCATCAAAACATTATATACGAGGGCGGGAATAGATTAAAAATATAAAATTTAGCTTTTGTCACTACAAACGAAAGTTAACGTTATGAGAATTTCTCTTACTTGCGACGGAAATCACGTTTTCGCGTAGGTATTCTATTACAAAATGACGTATTTTCGTAAAAGGTTGTAGAAAAAGGTTTTTTTTTTTATATAACATCCCTAAAGGGGTGAAAATTTGCATAGAAGTACCATTAGTTTTGAAATTAGAATCATAGAAATTGGTATTGGGGCTCTCTTCTTTTCATATAAAGAAACACGTATTTCAGGGTATTCGAAAATGCATCCCTGGAGGGGATAAAATGGGGGTTGAAATTTTGTATTGGGGTTCCATTAGTTTTTAAATTAGGGTCATAAAAATCGGTATCGGTGTAATTTATTCAAAAGATTTCTCAAAAGGCTGAACAGTCATTACTTTTTTTGCATATTATTTGAAATTTGTGTTAGATAGCTCAAAAAACATGAATTTTTTGGATTTTAGTGAATATTGTATATACAGACTTTCTCAAAAGGATATAAAGCAAATACTAACGAAGCATTATACAGATATTATGGCATTAAGTGGACCAAAACCTTGGAAAAATATCGATTATAATGTTTATTCACCAAAAATACAAATTCTCCACTTTTCCACAGCCTCAAATTATTCTTGCAATCTCCCTTTTATCTACCATAAATACCTATCTGGGTAGTATTCAGATGTCCCCAAAATTTGTTAAAAACCACTTTTTGGGTAACGCCTCTACCCAATCTCTTCAACTTTTCATTCCCTTTCATCTTTCCAAGCATTCGTAAAAGTCGTAGTAAAACTACAGTATTATATTTTCCCGCATAAATAAAGACTGGATTGATACATTTTTCTATTTCTAACACATTTCCGACAATTTTTTGTGAATGTTTCGTTACATTTTCGACAATTTTTCAACAAATTTTCCTCAACCGCATAGCAAGAAAAGATTACACAATAGACCTCAGATCACAGTGTGTACTTATCACCTCACATACAACCATTCATATCTATTGGAAGTTCACCAAAAGCTAGAAAATCATTGAGCATAATCTCGAAATCACATACAACCCATTCATATCTATTGAAAGTTCACCAAAAGCTAGAAAATCATTCAGCATAATCTCGAAATCGTGTTTAGGTAATTATTGTCAACATATTCGATAGATTTCTGTACATCAGGTATGTCATCATCGCATACATACTTCATTGATAATTCTTATTCGTTGGACCGCGAAATACTCGAGTCTCCTGCATTATAATGCTTTGCAATTGAATAAACGATATAGCTGACTCATGACATACTACGTTCAACATGTGGTTGTCGACACAAGGATTTGTTTGAACTCTGCTTTTTTTCTGACTTTTCGACATATGCGTTGATTCGGAAATTATTTCTCCAGATGTTCATCTGCTTAATGTTCATTATGTAACACTCATTAGAATATCTCGAAGAAGGTCATAATAGTATTTCCGCAAAAGGGGTTTCCTCTTGGCATTATCAATGGGTCAGTATAAAATGTATTCCTGAATGTAATATCTGTTTTAATAAGCTTTCATTTGGTCTGTCTGCTACAATTCTTGCAAGTCGATTTTGACTCACTTTCTGAGGAAATACAACTTTATCATGTTGGTGAATTATTCGCCTGAAGAAGATCGAAACGTCATATCCTTTCTGTTATGTTGGTTATACGAAAATGATGTCAATCTTCCTTCTTCCTTCTTCCATCAAATATCAGTCATAGTGTAGATTGAAATTTGGAATGATACAAAAAGTATATTTATTGCTTTTGTTCCTTAACTCCAACAGTCTTTTTCAATCTATCATTGTCTAATCTGAGAAAAACAATATCAACTATCCAGTAATCACAAAAAGCAAGTAGAAACATTAATAAAAGGTAAAGTGCAGGTTGCCACTGCCTCGTCAGTGTCAACGATACCAAAATATTATTCTTTCTCTAGCTATACAGGGTGTCCAAATTGAAACAAAGATTCCCTTCGAAAAATAAATAGGTCTTTCCTAATATGTTTTTCTCAAATGTCGTTCGTTGCATAGATACCTGGTGTTGAATATGAAAAATTGAAAGTATTTTTTATTCATAACTTCCAGTTTTGAAAATTTTCCAATTACATTCAAAGGAATGTTTTTGTTCACTAAGTGCTTTATTTTGAAAAAAAAACACATTTTCAGTTGCCACCAGTGGCGTACAAGAAGGGTATCATGGTCTCTTTCCTCCCTTATTTTTACGCCACTGGTGAAATCAGAGAAAAATCTTGTATTTTCGCATTCCTCATTCAATTTCGAGGAAAAAATGTATACATGTTTGAATCCGAAAAAACGAATCGTTTTCAAGATAATTGCGCTTTTATGAATACAAACATAGTAGCGATGAAAAAATTATTCGGCTGAAGTGAATTTTACAATCCTAATTACTGGTTAGAATTACAACTGGATATGCTACCAAAAAAATTGATGACACTTTCATATGCATTTTTCACAAAGCTGCTTTCTTGCAGAGGTATCGTAGATTTCAAAAATAATCAATTAAATTTGCAGAGATGTTTTCCTTCAATGGGTGCTCTATTTTGAGAAAAAAATCAGTTGCCACAGTGGCGTACAAGAAAATGTCATTGCAATTTCTTAAAAATAAAAATAGAAGACTATATAATCTATTTATTGAACAATTTCTTCAAAATCCTTTCAAATCAAATATGCTTTAATATCGAAAGAATTAAATTCTCATTGACAAAGCTAGAAGAAGGTAATCATTAAATAGTTATAAACATTTAAAATATAAAAGTGTACAAACATTTAAAATACAAAAAGAGTACAAACTGTATAAATATAAACACACATACATACATATACCGTGTGTAACAGGATCATGGTACACCCCCCGTATCTCTTTTTGTTTTGAAGGTAATTGATTGAAATTTGAGATATCCCATATACATAATGAGCGGCATTTTTTGACCTACAAATGATTTTTTTTTCACTTTCGGTTTCGCCGGAAGTGATAACAACTTTCGATTTTTAAATAGAACACCCTGTATATTATTACATTTCTGAAATCTGCATAATTTTCTGAATCCAATGATACCACATAAATGACATTTCAAAAGTCAATATTTTTGATAATTCAATTTTTAGTTTTCCATTTAAGTGTGCCATGATGGTTCAGATTTATTCCAATTCACCCATCTGATGCTAGAAAAATCTAAATCCCGTCAAAAATACTAAATTGCGTATTTTATGAGCAAATAAAGTTCATCGTAATCGATTTTGGGGTAAAACTCAATTTTTTCAAATGGAACCATATTGGTACCGTGGTACCATTTATTAGTACACTTAATAATGAATACCTGCTAATGAAATGTGCGACAAATACAATCAAAATTACAGCTAAAAGAAAATAAGATAATACAATTACTTTGTTCTAATTTAATGCTAAGAAGATACTAAGGTGGCTTTGAAATACAAAAAAAGAACACAAAACATTACAACAAATGTTCGAAATGCTGTCCATTAACGTCAATTCACTTCTGAACTCGCATAGCTGTTTCTTGAAGAACGTTCGCTAATTGCTGGGCCGTTATACCATTAATTGCGCGTCTTACTCGCAACTCCAGGTCTTCGCGGGTTGTAACAACGGTTGCATAGACAATGTTTTTTAAATGGTTCCAAACAAAGAAATCAAGAGGTGTCAAATCAGGTGATCTTGGAGGCCATCGCACAGGACCATTTGTCGAAATTACGTTTTCTTGGAATGCCTGTTGAAGGTAATCAGTTACTATTCCTGAACTATGGGGAGGAGCTCCATCTTGTTGGAAATACATTCCCTGTCGTAGATGGAAAGGTAATTCAGTTAACCTGTCCTCAATTTCATTTTGCAGAAATCCTAAGTATCTATCTCCAGTCAAGCGTTCTTCAAATATTATTGGACCAATGATTCTACGACCGAGTATTCCAAGCCGAACATTGAAACCGAACCGCACTTGAAAGTTACCCTCCCTCAATAAATTTTGATTTTCTTGTGACCAATACCTTGTATTTTGTCGGTTAAATAATCCAATATTTGTAAACCTAGACTCGTCCGAAAATAAAATCCTTCCCGAAAAAGCATTGTTTGGCTGCACATTATTCTGCAAGATCCAATTGCAATATTCCATCCTACGTTCATAATCATTTTCGTACAGGTGTTGGTGCAATTGATATTTGAAAGATTTATAATTATGTTTGTGCAAGATTCGGCTTACCGTTTGGTGACTAATTTCCAATTCGAACCCAATTTGCCTTAAAGAAACAGTCTTATCAACTTCTATTCGAGCTAAAACATTAATTTCCGTTTCTTCGTCAATGATAACGTTTTCTTTGGAATCATGGTTAGGCTCTCTTCGGAATTTATTTTCAAGACGATTAAAATAATTTCTTGCTGGACATTGTCTATCAGGATATCGGTTGGCATAAAGGTTTCTAGCCGCAACGGCATTTTTTCTACATTCCCCATAAATAATCAACATGTCCACTTTTTCATCCCTTGTATAAATGTGGGGCATTTTGAATAAAAATAACAACAAATTTAAAGATTTTTCCAATACACAATAAAAACACCGATAAACCAATACCTTTAATTTTTTTATTTGACAATCTGAATTTAATTTATTTGACAATCTGAATGAATAATTTCATTGTTTTCAAAGCCTCCTTAGTAACTGATTTCCTTCAACAGGCATTCGAAGCTATGCGAGTTCAGAAGTGCATTGACGTTAATGGACAGCATTTCGAACAATTGTTGTAAAGTTTTGTGTTCATTTTTTGTATTTCAAAGCCACCTCAGTAACTTCTTAGCATTAAATTAAAACAAAATAATTGTATTATCTTATTTTCTTTTAGCTGTAATTTTGATTGTATTTATCGCACATTTCATTAGCAGGTATGAATGAATTCCTTATTGATAGTACTAATGAATGGTAGCACGGTACCAATATAGTTCCATTTGAAAAAATTGAGTTTTACCCCAGAATCGATTACGATTAACTTTATTTGCTCATAAAAAACGCAATTTAGTATTTTTGACGGGATTTAGATTTTTCTAGCATTAGACGGGTAAATTGGAATAAATCGGAACCATCATGGCACCCTTAAATGGAAAACTAAAAATTGAATTATCAAAAATATTGACGTTTGAAATGTCACTTATGTGGTATTATTGGATTTAGAAGATTATGCAGATTTCAGAAATGTAATAATATACAGGGTGTTCTATTTGAAAATCGAAAGTTGGTATCACTTCCGGCGAAACCGGAAGTGAACAAAAATTAATTTGTAGGTCAAAAAGTGCCGTTTATTATTTATATGGGATATCTCAAATTTCAATCAACTACCTTCAAAACTAAAGGAGATACGGGGGGTGTACCATGATCCTGTTACACACGGTATACATACACGTACATACATATATGCGAAAAGTCGCATACTAAAAAAATTTTCTATATAACATCTACACGTTATATATAAACAGACACAAATTAAAATTACAATTCGAAATCAAAACTTAAATACTTAAAATACATTGTCTTAAAATTCTTCCAAATTATAATATGCTCTATCTAGCAGTAACTCCTCGACAGAGATCCTGAATCTATTATGTGCCACCAAGGAACGAATATGTGAAGGAAGATGGATAAACATTTTTTTTGCATTATAAATTATTGACCTCTTTACCAAGGAGCTTCTGCGAATTGGTAGGAATACTGTGAAGTTATCACTCCTCGTCTTGTAAGTTGACAGAGATTGGATATTATTGTAAAAATTTTTGTCGATTGAACATACACTCTCCAGAATAAAGATACATGTCAATGTTAATATTTTTTGAGCAATAAACAAGGGTTTGCATGAATCTCTGGGTTTTGCTCTACGAAGGTATCTCTTCTAAACACCGAGTTCAAGAGACATTGAGAGCTATTCCCCCAAAAACAAATTCCATATCTCAACAGTGAGTCAATCAGAGCAAAATATGTTGCTCTCGCTGCAGATGTATTCAATTCTGATGATATGACCCTTACTGCAAAACAACCTGATGACAATGTTTTGCATAAAATACTGATAGGAGTATTGAAAGACAGACTGTTATCCACATGGAGTCCCAAAAACTTGCCTGATGGTTTAGTACTTTTCTCGAGTTCCCTAAGATTATGTCATTCAGAGTGCATCTGAAGGTTACAATGCATGTTTTTGAGACATTGAATGATAATTTATTGGAATCACACCAGTTTTTCACCAGGGATATGTCTGTAGCTATGTGTTTATTCAGTTCATCACTGTTGTTGCCATGCCACAGTATTGTAGTATCATCTGCGAACATAGTGAATTTATCCCTGATATTGATGCTTGATGTACACCAAGAACAAAAGGGGGCCAAGCACCAATCCTTGTGGTACCCCACAACTCTCCAGTTGAGATTTTGAACTTTCTCCGTTGAGCGAGACCATTCGTTTGCGTTCCGTTTAAGTATGATTGAAACCATCTTAATGTTACATCTCTGAACCCATAAATTTCTAATTTTTTGAGAAGTATCTTATGATCAACACAGTCAAAAGTTTTTGTAAGGTCGCAAAAGATTGTTGCAACTGTATCACCTTCGTTGATTTTGAGATATATATTCTCCAGTGAGGCAAACATGGCATCATTTGAGCTCTTCGCTGTTTGAAAGCCGAATTGGTGAGAGCTTAGCAAATTATGATAGAGCAGAAATGAACACATCCTTTTTTTAACTAATTTTTCAACTAACTTGGCCAAAGTTGGCAATAGTAAAATAGGCCTTAGATTAGAAATTAAATCACAGTCTCCTCCAAAGGATTTATTACCGCTATCTTGAGACATTTCGGGAATGTTCCATTCAAAAATGATATATTAATTGCCTCGGCTAAAGCAGACATGTGGAAGGTGGGTAGAACATTAGCGGAGATCTCATCCCAACCAGAAGTATGTCTATTTTTTATATCTTTTAACATTTCTTTCAATTCCTCTGGGCTAGTGGGTGGTAGAAAAAAGGAATCTTTCACAGATATATCCTTCAAATAGGTGACTGGATCTTCTTGTGTTTTAATATCCCTAGATAGAGA
The DNA here is from genome assembly GCA_018342105.1 of Gonioctena quinquepunctata. Classification (NCBI taxonomy): domain Eukaryota; kingdom Metazoa; phylum Arthropoda; class Insecta; order Coleoptera; family Chrysomelidae; genus Gonioctena; species Gonioctena quinquepunctata. Next base: position 139,164 of record JAFIRS010000240.1, on the reverse strand, counting down.
TTCGGCAATAGTGCAGTAATAATTATTGATTTCATCAGCCGCTAGAATGGTATTTAGGGGTGACTTACTATTTTTCCCTCTAAGATCATAAATAATTGCCCAACTTTCTTTAGACATATTGTTGGACTTACTTATTCTTTTTCCAAAATATAGTTGTTTAGCTGCTTTTATAAAATTTCTATAAATTTCTATAATTATTAGAGTACAACATAAAGGCTTCATTTTCAAGCGAATATTTTCTTATATAATGAAGGGAACGCAAGTTTTCACATGAAACTCTTATACCCTTTGTTATCCACTGCTTTCTGACTTTAGTTTTTGATTTGATCAAGGGAAATGCAGTATTGAATATATCACAAAGTTTTGCGTGAAAATCGGTCAGAGGGTCTTTATTCTTTAGAGTTTCCTCCCAGCATATAGTTGAACTCAGCTGTTCAAATGTTTCAAAATTCTTCCTACTAAATATGCGTCGAAAATGTTCATAAGGTTTTGGCTTTATGTAATTGGTTTGTATTTTACAAATGACAGCTTCGTGATCAGAAAGACCACTATTAGTGACCTCACAAGATAGACAGGTAATATTGGTACATATTCAATCTAAGATGGATGAGGAGTATTTCGAGAAACGGGTCGGGGATTCCACATGCATTGTGAGGTTGAATGATTGAATCAGGTTCTGGATCTAATAAAATGATCGAAGTGTCCACCATTGTTTTGGATACAAGCTCTAACTTTTGAGGAAATTAAATTTTTCTTAGAACATTTTCGTTTAGCTGCACCCTTTCCATGTTTTCCTGATTTCTCTCTCGCAAATCCTCTATTGTGTATTTGGGTCTGGAATAAAGTTTCTGTTCTAATTCTCTCCAAACATAAGAATCTAGTGGATTCAAGTCTGGACTACGGGAAGGCCAACTGAGAAGTGTATCTCTTCCGCGACCAATCCACCTGTTATTGAAATGAAGATGTAGCCATTCCCTCACTGGCAGTGTGAAATGAAGAGGTGCACCATCATACATAAACCATAATTGTTGTCGATCTTGTTAATTTATATCTTCCAAGAATTCTGGAAGATTATTAGCAATTCCAATAGGTTATCGGCTACTACTCCACACCAAAAATATTTATTTTAAATGAATATTGGAAATGGTTTTCTATAGTTTCATGTGGATTATCTTCTGCATATACATGTGTAGTCGTGTATACGTGTTAAGTCACTTAGGTGCTTTCTGTACACGAACTGTACCATGTCCCTTATATATGGTGTCAACTTGTAATCAGTGCATTTCATACTTGTTTTATTATTAGTATTATTATTTATTATTATGTTATTAATCTAATTTATCTTTGTATCATTCTTGGTATCATTTTTTTTGTATCACTTGTATCATTTTGTGTACTATAAATGAATAAATATACTAGATATCCGAGACAATGCATCTGCAAATACATTATCTTAGTACCAGATATACAGTGCTCATCTAAAGTCCGTTCCCCCCCTACTAATTTTTGAACCACCTGGTATGTCGCAACGAAATTTGGAGGGTTCAAATAAGCAATAAAAACCTACCTTTTCATGAAAAAATAACAGCTAAAAGTTTTAAAATGGCGGCTGAGCGCCATCTTCAATAATTTTTTTTAAATAGAATACCCGTATATTATTCCATTTTCGAAATCTGCTCATGAATCTCTAATACACTTCACTCCTAAATTCAATTGTTTTCGAAATATTAACGTTTGAGAAGTGACATTCCGGTTTAAAATGAAGTATGGATTTTTATCACTTCTGGTAAAACATTTTGCTAACTAAACGTTGTTATTAATTTGTAGTTAAATCTCATAATGAATTCGACTAATAAGAGGCGTAAAGAGGATTAAGGATAAACAGTACCGCTTACCGGAAAATCTCGAAGCCTACGAATGTGTTCTGTAAATGCACAATCAAAACAAATTAGTTGGCTAAAAATTTATAATTAATTTTTTAATAACACTTTTATTCAACACCAACAATTATTTCATCAAGTGCCCTATTATAAATAGCTTCTCTCACGTTGATGAAAGTCTGTTTACCTATATCTTCACATGTATCTATTATTCTGCGTTCCAACTCTTCTGTTGTTGGGCATTCAGTAGCGTAGATTTTTGACTTCAGATACCCCCAAAGGAAACAATCTAGAGGTGTAAGATCCGGAGACCTTGGTGGCCATTCTGTACTTCCCCTGCGACCTATCCATCGCCCAGGAAAGTTTGTATCGAGGAACTCTCTAGCCATGCGATCGAAATGGCGAGGTACCCCATCCTGCTGAAATATGATTCCACGATTTTCAAACTCTTCCTGATTGTTTAATACAATTTGTCTTATTCGAGGTTCAATTTCAGTTTCTAAAAGATTTCTGTAAAGAACTCCTGTAAGATTGCCTCTGATGAAAATCGGTTCAACAACGCGATTGCCCAAAATCCCCGCCCAAACATTCACCGTTTTAGGAAACTGGGTATGTCCCTCTCTAAATATTTGCGGATTAGTATCGCTCCAGTATGGTACATTCTGTTTGTAGACTTTTCCATTAAGAAAAAACGTGCATTTGTCTGCGAAACATACACGTTTTAGGAAGCCCCTCTCCTTCAATTGTCCTTTTTTCAGGACTCTTTGGACACTTTTTGAACTTACTCCACAGGATTCAGAAACTGCAGACGTCGACTGAGTCGGATTGATTACCATTTCAGCAACAATTTCTACCTTTTTTCTTCTGTAAGAGGCGGTCTTCCTGATCTTGGAGCATCTTTCAGCGTACCGGTGCTTGGAGCTTAATTAAAAATTTGCGCAAATATGACCTCGAAATAGGATTCTCGGGAAATCTGTCATTGAACATACGGACTGCTAGATGATAATTTCTTCCAGCTTCTCCAAATATCAAATTCATCGTCTAAACTACGAGCCATGATCTCACTTTTCATAAAAGGATTTAGGCGCTCAATGGACTATTTGACAGTTGATGTTACCGCGACAACGAGTTTTTCCAATGCAAACTTGATTGAAAGCAACATTAGTGTTTTTGGTTGGGTTTGAAATGACCAAAATGTCACTTTTCAAACGTTAATATTTCGAAAACGATCGAATTTAGGAGTAAAGTGTATTAGAGAAAACTGTTGAGAATTATGAACAGATTTCGAAAATGATATACGGGGACTTCTATTTGGAAAAATTATTGAAGATGGCGCTCAGCCGCCATTTTAAACTTTTTAGCTGAGATTTTTCCATGAACAAGTAGGTTTTTATCTCCTATGTAAGCCCTCCAAATTTCGTTGCGATATACCAGGTGGTTCAAAAATTAGTAGGGGTAGTCTTGGAGAGGATGAATCCATATTTTTATTGAAAGTTAATGGTTTATAATCTGCGAAAATAATAAAATGGGTACCATCCAACATGTAACGGAAGTATTTTATTGATTCCTAGATATAAAGTAACTCATGATCATACTTTCTCTGCGCATTGGACATATTTGTAGAGATGAAACCCAAGGGGTTCCCGGGAGTTTCTTTTAAATTGGGGTTTGCTGCTCCAATGGAAGAATCACACACATCAACCATTATCCATAGCTTACTGGATGAAGAGGGATTCTTTGTTTTCATGACTAACTTCCTTATTAATCTCTTGGAGCACATTTGGGAAATAAATCAAAGTCGCTGGTACCCTTGGTATCAGGATATTTTTCTCTAAGAAATGCCCCCATATTAACTGTTGCAGAATGCCCAAGAGTTGGCCTGGCATAAACAAAATAAAGTACCCAGTGATCACAAAAAGCATATAATAAATTAATATTAAAAACAACAGTTTGCCTCAAAAGTAAATTAAATTCCGAATGATAAAAATATCGAAAGATGCCCAGATAACCCGTACTAGGAAAAAGTAAACGACAAATGAACACCTGAATTAAGCAATTACGGTTGGATGACTTCTCTTGATTTCTCTTCAACCCGACGTCGAAATCAGAATCTCTTAATTGCCTTTTACGGTCCCAGTTTACGGAGTAATAATAGTAAAACCTGCAAATACGATTACGGTTTACAAACGTTTCCTCATTGGGTTGATGTACGACATATACGTATGCAATTATTGCTACTATGTCGTCCTGAGGTGTTTTTCGGAGTTATGCAACGCATGCATTGGAATTCGTGCCAGAAAAATCTTGAGTAAAAGTAAAAGTTTTACCACAATGAGTTTTAGAATCACTATTTTTCGCAAATCTTCCATATAAGCCATGTTCATTTTTACAGGTCCTCGATGACAATAAACTCCAATTATACCCAAAATGGGGTCAATCTACAATGGGCCATTGTATTTTTTTTGTCATTGTAATTGTTCAAATAACTTTCTGGAGTAAATATGTCCCATCATAAGCGTCTTCAATTATTAATAACTTTTCGTATTCCTTCGATATCCATCCGATTTATTTGCGGTACCAACTCCGGAAATCTACATAGGTAGAGAGGACAATAGAGAGAAGAGCTAGAGAAAGCCGATAAATGACGGAGAGAAGACAGAAAGACGACAAAGAGAAAAACAATAGGTGGGAAAGGGAGACAGGGAAAATCAACGGTTGCAGGAATATTTCCAGAAAACTCTGAGCTAGAACAATAAAAAGCATTTTTCGAACAATGTTCCAGGAAACCGAAAGGCGAATTGCAAGACTAAAGGAAGAAGTTGACGAAGTACGAGAAGAAGCTACTGCGGTACGAGAAGGAGCAGAGAAAGAAGTGTGGTTGGTGCATGAGAAAAAATGCAGAATTTGAAAGAACTCAACGGAAAAGTTGCTTCATATATATGTATATATATGTATATATATATATATATATATATATATATATATATATATATATATATATATATAACCTCTTTTAAAAGGTATCGAAAAAACCTGTTCAATGATACTAATTTTGTTTGTGTTTATGGCAGTTTTGGCAACTCGCTTTTAAAAAACGCAGAGCTGTGATGAATTAAATCAGTTAATACTGAAATTCCAAATTCAAGCTCCGCCTCTGGATAGTTGTCAAATAAGCTGACGTTTTTGTTAGTCTCCCTAATTCGACGTTTTTGTAATTGTCCAAGTTTTTGTACATTTAATAATTTGTGTATTGTTGATCGAACGTTCAACTGTTTTAGCAGCTTTTGGCACTTTTAATATTTTTGTACATTTTAATAATTAGTTAAACTGTTGTGAGCCGATCGTTTAAATGCTTCAAGAAGCGAAATGGTACGTGCTTTAGGTGATAAAGTAGCAGCGATCCTAATTCTTGGTGGAAATGGACAAAATATTCATGCAGCAGAACGCATTTTTAATGAGAAGTTTCCCGATGGCCCCGTTTCGAGGACTTATTTAAGGGAGCTTCTTCATAAGTTTGAAACAACGGGTAGTATTAACGATGCGAAACGATCTGGCAGACCACAAATTTCTGAGAAAAAAATGATATACTGGCAGAAGTAATAGTTAATCCTACTTCTTCAACAACTCACGTTGCATCTACCTGTGAAGTCAGTCGAAGTACAGTACACAGGGTGTTGAAAAAAAACAACTCTCAGACGACGACCCAGACCGAAGACTAGAATTTTGTGAAAATATGGAAACTAAAATTAACCAACAGCCAGACTATGTCAAAACAATTTGTTTTAGTGACGAAAGTACTTTCTATCTAAATGGAAATGTAAATACACAGAATGTGAGGTATTGGAGTGACGCAAATCCTCACCTGTTTTGTGAAACACATACCCAATTTCCCCAGAAGGTGAATGTTTGGGCAGGTATCCTGGGAAACCACATCGTTGGGCCTCTTTTTTGAATACTAATTTAACTCGTAAGGTATATCTGGAGCTGTTGCAAAACGCAATAAAACCGTTAATCCTTGAAATTTTGGAAGATAATCCAGATGAATTCGGCAATTTGGAAATAACATTCCAACAGGATGGGGCTCCTCCACACTATTACGGTGCAGTAAGACGGTATTTGGATGAGGAGTATCGTGGTAGATGGATTGGACGACGAGGTTCAACGGAATGGCCAGCTCGATCACCGGACCTCACACCTTTGGAGTTTTTTCTGTGGGGGTACCTCAAATGGAAGGTTTACGCCACTGAACCTGACAATATTGACGTTTTAAAACAACGTATTGTTGCAGAATGTGAGGCTGTTTCCGCAGACACATTTGCAAAAGTACGAGAAGAGTTTAAAAATAGGATATTTCACTGTCAGGGAGTAAATGGAGGTCACTTCTAGCAATTTCTTTAAGTAGATACTGATTCTTAAATCTGTAATTAATATCATACTGAATGGAATTTAAATTTTAATGTTTACTAATGAGCCATTAAAACTGCCATAAACACAAACAAAATTAGTATCATCGAATAGGTTTTTTCGATACCTCTTAAAAGAGGTGTCGCTTGCCGTAGGGTTCCATTTAAAATTATTGGTCACAATGGCCTTGTGACGTCATCTTTGACGATTTCGTCATATATCATCACTAGTAGGGAAGTTTACAACCTTTAATATTCAGTTTCCAAATTTCACTTATTTATGTATAATCGTTCCAAAAATAAGAGGGGGGAAGGGGACTTTTGAGAAGCACTGTATATTCTATGTTTTCCATATAGTGTCTTATAAATGTTCAGAAAGAGTGTTTCATTATCAATGGGGTATAATGGGGTTCGTATTCTCGCCACTTAGCTCGTATTCAATTCCCAACTCCGTATCTCCCATTTTCCGGTGCTCTTCCTTTCGGCAGAGTTGGTTGCGTGAGCCACGACCTTCATCAGAATCACGGCTATGGATCGACCGTCGGGATCACTATAGCAACCTTCGGTACCTGTTGAAGGTAGCATACGTCATTCGCTGCTTCGGCGTACGTCACGACGCCACATGTTTGCCCTTCGTGACGTCGGAGCGGAAATCAACTCGAATGGATAGAAATGGAATGGAATGGATTGCACAATATAACTGAGAGTTGCGTGTGTATTTGAAATGTTTTCTGAATATATAGAATCAACTTACCTTCTGTAATTCCCAAACCATACTAGACCGAGAGTGTTATAAATAACAGGGCAGCGAGTCATAGGAACAATAATGCTATTTAAGATGAATCATATTTATTTATTTGTAGCGCAGAATGAATAAACTGCTGAATGTTACTTTTAAGATAAGCAGGTGTACTTCTTTCCAATGTATTCGAATGCTGAAAATAAATCAGTTCACATAGAGACACCAAGGTGTATGTTTGCTTTGTTTTCCAACTCTTGTGTTTTAAAAAAAGTTAATTTCCGGTTCCGAATACTAAACTGGCGCAGTCGGTAGGATTTGTCAAACGTTTCGACAAAAATTGCGAAATCGGTCTGTATCAACAGTTTATTGACAAACTCTGAAAAAGTGTGTTCGGAGCCGAAAGACTCGAAGAAAACCAAGTGGAAAGCAGTGTTGGACGAGGACTACATCGCCAAATTCAACACATTCGAAGCAGAGGACCCAAATCGCCGAAGTTTCGAAAAACTAGTGGAGAACCACATCGTCGAAGCCAGCCTAGTCATAGGAAGTCCAGAGACGAGGGAAAGCATCGCCCAAATCTTATTGGCAGTAGCTTAAGGAACCAACAGAAGAAAGAAAAAGATTGAAGCAATCATCACACTACTGCTTATCAGCTGCGCCAACGGAAAATTAATCCAACCAAGATTCCACCACTTAGAAGACAACCCTGGTCTCCTACCTTTCAAAATTGGAAATGCCCAAAATAAGATTGACCACTGGTCATTTATCCAGATATTTGACATCAATCACATAATCGAAGAATTTCATGTACTTCAAAAACAATTTACTACATTGAAAGACACTTTTTAACCGACGAAACCAAAAAGGAGGAGGTTCTCTAGTCGACCCCTATATTTTTTTCCATAATTTTTTTTTATGTATGATCACGCATAACTTTTTACTGAGGCGTCCGATTCCGATAATCCTTTTTTCAGTGGATAGTGTGTACTTCGAAAGTGGTCCCATTTGAATTTAAAAGATGAAATCCACTCCTGAGGGTAGCAACATGAAGGAAATTGATCACTCACCCTCTGAATTCTGGTCCGTTAACCGATTCTATCAGGCATAACTTTGTACTGGGTTCTTCGATTTGGATGATTCTTTTTTTAATCGATAGGGTATACCTTATATTTAGATTTGGAATGGGGTTATACCCTTACGGGTAGAAAAATAGGGAATAATCGATTTTTCACTTATGAACATTGGCACACACATACGTAGTTGACAATGACAGATCGCTAAAATAAACTCACCAGAACAACAAAAATAATTTATATTACAACAAATAGTAAAAGTAGATAATCATATTATTTAACTGGTAATAGTTGAAGTAAGGTGGGTAAGTAAGTATTTAGGAAGTAATCAAAAATTAAACCGACGAAATACGGAACTGAAAAGTAAAAAATAAAATAAACCTTCTTAGTCTCAGTAACTAAGCTCCTAAACTAATGTCAGTAACTAATTTTGAGTCGGCGCCAAACAAACAATCAACGAACATCATTAAATTACTTGAAAAAAATTATCAGAATGTCACCGCGCAACTCGATGCCATCATTTTACGCCTTACCTAATTCATTTGCTTGTTTGTTTGGCGCCGACTCAAAATTAGTTACTTACATTAGTTTAGGAGCTTAGTTACTGAGACTAAGAAGGTTTGATTAATTTTTTACTTTTCAGTTCCGTATTTCGTCGGTTTAATTTTTTGTTAAAAAGTTTTTGTATATTGAATACTATTAAAACCAACTATAAAAAAGAATTCTATAATTCATACGAATTAATTGAAACAATTGAACGAAAAATATATTCTCAAATTAATCAACTGAACCCTTTGAATGATAATAGAATAAAAGTGGTTTAATTGATGGATTAGGATCCATTATCAAATCCCTAACAGCAAATTTAGACCAAAATGACGCTGAAAAATATGATAAAGCTATCATGACATTATCTGAAAATCAATCGAAATTAAAAACCATTGCGAAAGATCAAATCACCCTTCTTCAAAAATCTATTGAAATATTTCAAAATACTACGAGAACTATGGCACATAATGAGATTTTAATGCAAAATCGTATTACTGAGATTGAAAAAATTCTACAAACTATAAAAATGGAAAATTTCAAAACTTATGAATATTTTCTAATTCAACTAATGATTTCTCAGATGACCACAGCTTTTCAAGTAATTCTTTTGTCAAAATCCACGAATTTAAGATGGCGACGAGTTCTGTGATTAGATCCCGATTCCATTGGATCCCAGAATTGGTGTGTGTATGTGGGTTTTTGGGGTCGGGTATCATGAGTTTTTGTAAAAATCCATGAATTTGAGATACCGATTCCAAGATGGCGACGAATTTCGTAATTATAGCCCGATTTCATTCAAAATTGGTATATGGGGGTTTTTGGGGTCGTAGATCATGATTTTTATTGTCAAAATCCACGAATTCAAGATGGCGGCTCCAAGATGGCGACGAGTGTAGTGATTAAAGCCCGATTGCTAGGGGTTCTTGGGGTCGGATCTGATTTTTTTGTCAAAATCACGAATTCAAGATGGCGGCTCCAAGATGGCGACGATTTTTGTGATTAACCTGTTCATTCAAAATTGGTATGTGGGTTTTCTTGGGGGTTTTCTTGGGTCGGAAAACATGATGTTTTTGTTGAAATTCATGAATTCAAGATGGCGGCTCCAAGATGCCGACGATTTCTGTAATTATAGCCCGATTCCATTCAAAATTGGTATGTGGGTTTTCTTGGGGTCGTAGATTATCAATTTTCGTCAGAATTCAACAAGATGACGTAGTTCATGAATGACTAAAAAGAATTGAATAAACATTATTTAAAAAATAAGATAAGCTTTTATACAAATGCATTGAATAGGAAAAGATAATTTATTTAATTCTGTGAGTTGCAGATTCAAAAGCTTGCCGCCAATATGAAATAGGAATTCTTGCTCGGCAAGATTTTGAATCTGCTACTCAAAGAATAGGTCAAACGAAGAAATTATTTTTTCCATTTTAGTGCATTGGTATAAAAGCTTTGCTTGATGTTTTTTATCATTTTTATTCGATTTTAAATCGCCTAGAAATCGCAAATGCTCAAACGAATTTTGTTTGTATCTGAATTTTCCTGTATATGAATATTTCATCATTCGACTACTCTCTGTGTTGCCATTAATTGTTCAGCGGATAATCATGGAATGGATGCGATGCATACAGAACGATTACAGAGGCTCATTCAGAGAAATCTCTGTTGCAAAAAACATCAGTTGGAACCGACCTAATTTCTAGATATTCCCGACTTTCAACGGTGCTGTTTATTTTTAATGAATATACGCATTTGTAGCGTTCAAAAGATTGTTATCGTTTCCAACCATCATAATATCACAGCATGAGATTTTTATTAATTTGTTTGAAAATATGAACAGGTAGTTTATACAATCAAATGTGGAATCATCTGCGACCTTAGTCATTATCTTCAATTGTTCAAAATAACCACTAGGAAGATAGTCAACGTCCAACGTCTGCATTAATGACTAAGGTAAGTTAATTACTTCATTATTGCGACAACTTCTTAATGATATTGATATTAACGTTTGTAGGTAACCTTAGTTTTTGGAATTTCGTGGTCTTGTCGTTGCCATGAATTAAAAGATTTGACAGTAAATGATGTAAAAGATACCAGCAGTACTCTAGTCAACATGTGCCTTTTAGCTCAAAATTTTTTATTCGCCTCGGAAAATTATGATCGAGGTGTCATTCGATTCGTCATCGCATCTAGAAACTTTTTGAAAAATTTGGAGTGGCGCTTGCAAAAATTACAAAAGTTATAAACAATTTAGTAAAAAATCAAAAAGGGGTTTGATTTTTGCGAATATCTCAAAAAGTATTCAAAATTTTCAAAATTTGAAAAAAGATCCAAAAAGAGGAAGACATTTCCTAAAAAAAAGTTTCATCTGGCGGAACTCTAGGACCAATATTTATAATTTTCCCAGAGAGTTGAATATACGCCCGAAAACGGGTACTCCGGCTTGCGCAAGCCACGCCCCCTTCGGACCTGTAATGAATAAATATTATTTAAATTATTAAATATGAAAATTAAAAATTGAAAAAATTCAGGCGCCTGAAGGATAGATCAATGAACAATAATCCGCCGATCAAAAGTTTTTATCGCGATTTTTCAATTAGTTATCTATTAATTAATTAACAATTTTTTGTAGCACGAACATCAACATTGAAAGTGCGATAATTGTTAAACTATAAATCTGGGAATTTTTTCCTTCCATGGAGCTATTTCACAAAGACTATAGAATAGATTCCCGTTGAAAAAATAAAATAATTGTTAATTTTCACATTGTTATTAACAATTTACTTAAGTTAAAAATTATCAACCTCGATTAAACATTGAAAAAAATATTGATTTTATAATATTGCTATTGGTCCGTTTTCGTTTGATTATAAGCTACTCAAAATGATTTTTAATAATTTTTATCCATATTGTTTAAAAAATTGTTATAAACAAATGCGTTGTTTATAAGATAATCAAAAAATTTTTTTGTTAACTAATCTTTTATGAAAATTATGATTCAAAAAAAATCGTTTCTTAAAAAAAATTGTATTGCTTAAAAACGCATTTGTTAATTAACTATTTTTTTACCACTTGTTATGAAAATTAAGGAACCATTTTTTTTTTCAAATCATTATTCATCTTGCTCTTCGATGTCTGATTTTTTTTTTATTCAAATTTAAATTGTTATGCAATAAACAATTTGTTATAAACATTGAATTTTTATTTATATTTTTTTTTGCTCTAAAAAATACAACAAAAACAGCCCAGTATCAGTTTTTGGAAAAAAAAATGATTTTTCTATTTTTTATTTGATTTTAAGTATTCTCGTATATTTAAACTTACCTTTCGCGCCGCTTTTCTTTTATTATTAATATTACTTATAAACTATTGCAGATACAACAAATTCATCAAGACTTTTTTTTTCTAAATTAGCTACTCAATTAATTTTTTTTTTTTCAATTAATTATAAAAATTAAAGGAAAAATGTTTTTTTGCTTTTAATATCGAAATATCTTATTAACTATAACAGATACGACAAAAGTTAATTATATTTCTACATTTCTACTTTTTTTAATAACAAATTATGGCTGTAACCTTAAAATTCATAAAGCAATTAGCAGCTATTGATAAGAATGTATTGGGCAAAAATTTTCGGGAATTTTTGTTCACATTAAAATATAAATTTCTTCATAAATGTTAATTGCTTTTTGGAAAATCGCTTAAATATTTTAAACAGTTATAAATAACATCCATTCATGAACAAACTAAGTTCATTTCCATACTAATTGTTAGAAATTTCAGTCATTCTTATCGAAATCTTTGATGTCACAATTTGTCTAGATGTAATTAAGAACAATGACCGAGTATTTTTGGATAATTATTGAATCCTAGTTATAAATAATTGAGTTAGAGCTTTAGTTTGGTTATAAATTTGTTGAGTGGCTAATTGAGAAAAAAAAAGTCTTTTTAATTTAAAATTAAAAAATAAAAAAGCAGGCGCGAAAGGTAAGTTTGAATATACGAGAATACTTAAAATCAAATGAAAAATCGAAAAATAATTTTTTTCCAATAACTGAAAATGGCTTTTTGTTGTATTTTTAGAGCAAAAAAAAATATAAATAAAAAATTCAATTGTTTATAACAAATTGTTTATTGCATAAACAATTAAAATTTGAATAAAAAAAAAAAAAATTCAGATATCGAAGAGCAAGATGAATAATGATTTGAAAAAAAAATGGTTCCTTAATTTTCATAACAAGTGGTAAAAAAAATTGTTAATTAACAAATGCGTTTTTAAGGAATAATTTTTTTTTTTAAACGATTTTTTTTTCAAATCATAATTTTCATGAAAGATTTCGTTAACAAAAAATTTTTTTTGATTATTTTATAAACAACGCATTTGTTTATAACAATTTTTTAAACACTATGGGATAAAAATTATTGAAAATCATTTTTGAGTAGCATCTGATCATACGAAAACGAACCAATAGCAATATTATAAAAATAATATTTTTTTCAATGTTTAATCGAGGTTGATAATTTTAACTTAAGTAAATTGTTAATAACAATGTGAAAATTATTAATTTTCAAATTTTTCCAACGAAATCTATTTATAGCCTTTGTAAAATAGCTCCATGAAAGGAAAAAATTCCCAGATTTATAGTCAAACAATTATCGCACTTTCAATGTTGATGTTCGTGCTACAAAAAATTGTTAATTAATTAATGGATAACTGATTGAAAAATCGCGATAAAAATTTTTGATCGGCGGATTATTGATCATTGATCTATTCTGTAGGTGCCTGAATTTTTTTAAGTTTTAATTTTCATATTTAATAAGTTTAAATAATATTTATTTATTAAAGGTCCGAAGTGGGCGGAGCTTACGCATGCGAGAGTTCTCGTTTTCGGACGTATTTTCAACCCTCTAGAAAAATTATAAATATTGGTCCTAGAGTTCCACAAGACGAAACTTTTTTTCAGAAAATTTCTTCCTCTTTTTGGATCTTTTTTCAAATTTTGAAAATTTTGAATACTTCTTGAGATATTCGCAAAAAACCAAATCCCCTTTTTTTTACTAAATTGTTTATAACTTTTGTAATTTTTGCAAGTGCCACTCCAAATTTTTCGAAAAGTTTCTAGATGCGATGACGAATCGAATGACACCTCGATCATAATTTTCCGAGGCGAATAAAAAATTTTGACCTAAAAGGCACATGTTGACTAGACTATAGTTACAATACGTAATACAAAAACAAAAGTACCGCGTTTCTTCCACATTTCTGGGTTCTTCTACGAGATTTCTAAAATATACATGAGATATGGACAAAATCAATTCAAGATTCTTTATTAACTACCAGAACGGAAAGTGCACTAGACAGGTTGTGGGAATAAATACATTCAGTAAATTTCCTATGCAAATAGCTCAATATTTAAACTGGGCATTGTTTGCATAGAACTTCCGCAACGCTATTAGTGGATGCAGGAGGTGATATACTTCAATTAAAAAAGCATGGAGGCTGGAAATCTAGTAAAGTTGCGGAGGGATATGTTGATCAATCAGTTAGCAGCAAAAATCAAATACAAACCAAAATTTTACAATCTATACAAAATACAACGCTATCCGATTACGGCGCATCTTCATCTGGAGTGATATCCGTTAACAACATAACAGATCATCGTCTACCTCAATACATAACAATTTCGATTGTAATACTCCTATAATTTTGAATAATTACTCGAATATAACAATTAACCAATATTCAAATCATAAGTAATGTTTAAAGAAATTCTGTTATTTTTAATTTAAAATAAAATAATTGTTCATCGTTCTTTTTTAGCATATTATTATCATATAAACAGGGTTGTAGAAAAAGTAGGTATAGTGTTTCACTCGTCGAAAACATTTTTTGAAGCTCGTGAACATTACCAGCCTCGGCGGGTAAACTGTTCTCTGTTTCAAAAAATGTTACTTTCTTCACTCGTAAAACAATATACTATTTTCCTATTAGTGCATTTGTATAAAAAGTTTGTCTTAAAAATTTCTTTTAAAGCGTTTTTTTATACATTTCAGCCCATTTTATAAACGTGATATATTAAACAAAATCTAAATAATTATTTCAATTCTGCAATCTATAACCCATCCTTGAGTTCCCATGAACACAGCCCGGTTATTTTATTATAGTTATATACGCTCGCTAATTAAATAACTTCCTTAACCGATGGAATAAAAAATTTCACATGTCCACTTCCACATTTCAATAAATGAACGAACGGTATGTACCCAACCAAAATTGGAATTAGTGATCTTGCCACCGTGTGAATTGTAAATAAATCGACGGTGACAGAGTTGTTGAGATGAACAAATAGTTGGTGCTATTATGTCTTATTATGATGAAGTAGATAGTGTGGTGAGAAAAGCTCACCTCTGATCCAAGGAATTTACTCACTGAATTACTGCTATTTTGGACGTTGCGGTATTTTTGTGAAACTAGAATGTGGGACCATTTCTTTTTAGAAAGGATGAGATGAGTGTTTTCATAACTGATGCTTCCAACACCCAAAACAACCAAACAGTTCGCACTATTGAATAAAATTGAATGGTTATTGCTCACAAAATCAATATTTATTATAGGCATTCGATTCACAATAAGTCCAGAGGTTGTTGAACTTTGGCCAGCTTTTTGCAACATTTCCCAGGGTTCAGTTAAGAATTACATTATTTATTTCAGCAGAAAAATTCGAATATCCTGCAAACTATGATGCATCTAAAAATGTTCTGAAGCCTTAACTCTATCAGATCATGTGCCCATTTGTCAGTCTGGAAATATTACAAAATACTTTGTTAAAAATCATACTGAAAAAAACGTTCCGCCACTATAGAGTTATATAAAAGATCAGGAGTTCTCACACTGAGAACATTATACATTTATCATAGGCCAGTAGAAATAGACATGATTTTCCCAAAATTTAATGATAATTACAAAAGTTTCAAAACTTTAGTAGAGTGAAGAGAACTTTCATATATGTAGTCTGATTCTGCAACCCTTTTTTCTGAACGGATGATGTTGAAAATCGGGATTTAAGGAATTTTAACATTATTAGCGCGGAAAAATTTGCAAAAGTTCTGCAAACTTTCGAAGTTTTGAAAAATTGCAATTTGAAATGTCTGTTTTATCGAAAAAACATTGTTGTTAGTCCTAATTTTCCGATGAAAATTCCAAAAGTTCTGCAAACTCGAAAAAATAACTGAAATAATCTTTTTGACAAGAGTTTTAATTTGCAACCTCTTGCGTCAAACGGAAAATATATTTTTTCATTAAATTGTTTTTTTTATTGAAATAAGTATCGAAATTTCAAATAATGGTTGCAAGTGGAGATGTCCTGACGTTGAATGTTTTCATTAATTTGCAACCTCGTCTTTAACACGGAAATGAGGGTAAAATCAAAAGAAAAATATTTTCGTATTTGTACTCTACCAAAAAAGCAAAAGATTTGCGAATCGGGCAGACAACTCATTTTACCAATTGGTGGCAGTATAATAATTTGCAGACTATGTTACAATGCGGAACATTATGAATTGATTCTATTTTTATTTTTGCAACACCTGTGTTATCTGAATAATAAAGATTTTTATATACCTAATAAATGACATTCATTGTGTTACCAAGTTAACTATCGACCAAGAAGAAGATTGTCAACGGTAGGTGATTCAATGTTGAAAGCTAACGTTTTCGATATGAATTCAAAACATCAAATTACAATTAGGAATTTGATTGAAAAAATACGTATGACTACGTTTGAGAATCGAAAATCTCTCGACACGTTTTCATAATTTTCTTCATTCATTAAAAAATGCAGGAAATATTGAGATTTAAAAAACACTCGTACAGTTGTACATTAGTATGATTAACCTACAACTGTGTTACGTCACAGTGTTCTGTTTACAGAGTAATGAAATGTATGGCCAAATTATAAAAAAAACAAATCAATTGTACAAAAAAAATGTTCCGTTGAACAATGATGGTTGCAAATCTCTTGCGTCACGTAAAATATTAGTCGTAATTTTAATTGCGATTTGCAAAACTTTTGCAATTATTTCAGAAGTTGTAAAAATGCAAAAAAATATATTGGTGGATAAATAGGTTCCGTTTTTCGTATGAGTTTGCAAAGTTACATTTTTTTTTTTTTTTTTATGTTCTGGTTCCCACGAAAAGGGATATCCTATAATGTTCAGAGAACATCGTGGGAACCTAGGGAAAGAAGGTAGGAGTTGGTGTTCTTCTTAAATTTCTGAAGGTTGTATGCCTCGGGGAACACCTCCCTAGGCAATGAGTTCCAAAGCCTCGCTGTTCGTTGGATGAACGAGTCTTTGGAAAGTGATGTTCTGCAGGTCTCCAAAGTGAGCATCGCCCATGAAAATATCTATAAAATAGAGACAAATCGCCAACTTTTCTACGGTGTTCCAGACAAGTGAGCGAGTTTGTAAGCGAGGCATCACCGACGAGACGAATTGCCCTTTTTTGGACAGAATCCAATAGCCTCAGGATATGTTTAGGTGCCGCACTCCAAATATGGGAACAGTATTCCAGGACAGGTCGGATCTGTGCCTTATAGATCATAAGCAGTTGACTGGGGGTGAAATAGCTCTTGGCACGAAACAGAAAACCAAGTTTTTGGGATGCACTTTTGGCAATGGACCTCACGTGATTTTCCCAGGAAAGGTTATTGCTGATAGTAATACCAAGCATCGATATGGATGGCTTCAGTGGTATGGTTACTCCTGACAAAGTTATGTTAGGCACAGTGAGATCGGCTTTTCTAGAGAAAAGACATGCTTGTGTTTTGTTTGCATTGAATTCTACCAAGTTATTAGATCCCCATTCGAGAATTGTTGCTAAGTCCATATTTATATTATTAACATTTCTTCCTCGTTCATTTCTGGTTTCACGGGCTGATATAGGGGCCCTGGAAGGGAAAGCGGTATGGAGGGTACCATCATCGGCAAAGCTGTGTAGTTGACATGAAGTTGCTTTCAACAGGTCGTTGATGTGAAGTAGAAATAGTGTTGGTGCGAGAATGGATCCCTGCGGAACACCAGCATTTATGAGTAGAGTGTCAGATGAAACTCCATCGACCACTACATGGAGAGACCTGTTTGAGAGAAAACTAGCAAGCAGAGAACACAGGGGAACCAAGGAAGCTTGGCGAGGAGTCCCTGGTACCAAACTCGATCGAACGCCTTGGAGATATCTAATGCCACAGCTAAAGTTTCTCCATACTTTTCAATAGAAAGCTGCCATATATGTGAGACGTAAGCGAGCAGGTCACCAGTTGATCTCTGATGGCGGAAGCCATATTGCCTATCGTTGACAATTCCTGAGTCTTCCAGATATTTCATGAGCTCGATGTTGATGGCTTTTTCCATGACCTTTGAAATAATAGATAACAGTGCGATAGGTCTGTAGTTGCTAGGTAGGGTCTTTTTGCCTTTTTTAGGGACTGGCTGTACTCTTGCAATTTTCCAATTGGACGGAAATACTCCCAAATTGTAAGAGTGGTTGAACAACTTGCAAAGAACAGGTGTTAGTTCGGGGGCACATTTCTTGAGAACAATCGGCGGGATTCCGTCAGATCCACAGGCTTTGTTGGTGTTGAGACCCAGCAAAATCTTTCTGATAGTACGTTGGCGAAAGGTGATCTCGGGCATGTGACTGTCAATAGGTGTAATGTTCGGGGGTTGTTTTCCCGAAGAATCCAGAGTGGAATTTCCAGCAAATAGGTGCACAAAGATATTGGCTTTTTCCTGGGCAGTCGTTGCTAGTGTTCCATCTTCTTTGGTTAGGGGAGGAAAAGAGCTGGAAGTGAAGTTTCTTCCCACAGCTTTGGCTAAGGACCAAAATGAACGGGATCCGTTAGGACATTCAGCAAGTTTTGATCTTATTTTGGCTTTGTGGGCATCTTTTGAGCATTCTATTGTCTCTTTACATATGCCTCTAGCCTCGACATATGCTGCTCTGGTCTCAGGGCCCGGATTTTTTAGCCATCGATGGTATGCTGCCTGTTTGGAAGCCACAGCTCTAGAGCAGTTTCTGTTAAACCAGGTCTTATCGGATGATGTTCTTCTTTCGGTATTCGGTATGTAAGTTTGCATCCCCAACATGATGATTTCAGAAATTGTCTCAGCACATCGTGTTGGATCTACTGAAGAGAAACAAACTCTCTTCCATGGAAACGCTGAGAAAAACATACGAAGACCTTCCCAGTCGGCCGAATTGTAATGCCACATGAGACGGGGTGGTATTGTGCAGCTCGATGGTAAATGGAAAGAGCATGTTGTGGAGATGAGGGTGTGGTCAGAGTTTCCAAGTGGGGCACAAACTTCCATTCTATATGGGTCAGGATTGGTGGTGAGGAAAAGATCTAGTGTATTGGCAGACTGGTTGTTGACATCAGGGATGCGGGTTGGTAGCTCGACCAGTTGTTCTAGACCATGAGTGATGGCGAAGGCCTCGGCTTGACGACCCGCATCATCTGTTTTGTTAGAGAATTTGAGCCAGGCAGCGTTATGTACATTAAAGTCTCCCATGATTATGGTTTCAGCTGTTGGATGGTTCTCCTGAATGTAGTCCAGTTTGAGTGATAAAAACTCAAAGAGGTCGTTATATGAAGGTTCATTAGGTGATAGGTAAAGGCAGCATATCCTCTAAGACCGATACTCTCTTTATTTGCAACCGCAATAAAAAACTTTTGTGAATATTTC
The DNA here is from genome assembly GCA_018342105.1 of Gonioctena quinquepunctata. NCBI lineage: Eukaryota > Metazoa > Arthropoda > Insecta > Coleoptera > Chrysomelidae > Gonioctena > Gonioctena quinquepunctata. Next base: position 119,774 of record JAFIRS010000240.1, on the reverse strand, counting down.
AAATGGAAGTGTTGATAAAAAAATTTAATAAATAAATGATGCGTTTTTCAGAAATGGTTGCAAATGTACGTGAATATTTTAAACTTTTTTCCGTTCACTTATTCAATTTGCAGAACTTTCGTGATTTTTTTAAACAAATTACAATGAAAAACTTAAACAAATGACAAAAAACAAGGTTCTGTGACTTTTACAAGGTTGCAAACTTAATGCATGTTGTAAGACATCATTACTATCGGTATGCCTAGTTTGCAGAACTTTTGCAATTTTCAGTGCGATAATAAAGCATGAAAACGAGTTTTTCAATTAAAACAATGTTCCGTTCATCGGAGATTTCTGCAAAATTTTATAGTTTGTTTTCATTGATGCACTAACATACCATTGAAGTTTGAAAACTTTTGGAATTAATGTTAATTGATTGTCCATATCTACTGGCCCATCAATCCATTCCATGGGTTTCAAATGGCCCGCATGACTATGTTTCACATTCGCATAATACTCGCAGAATGGCATGTCAAGCGCTCAATATTCCTCCCTGTAGGCTTACACATACCCAGAAACTCATAACATACCACGGACCCCAATTATATAACCGGCTTCCTTCTCACATAAAACACTCAACCGGTAAGAAGACACAGAAAAAAAAATAAGAAAATTTGTTATTTCTCACCAGGAAATATTGCTCAAAATAATCGATAATCAGGATGAAAATGTCATAAAAATGCTAATGTTTTTTGCCTCTCCTCAATGTTTCACATTTTTAATCAACCTTGAACAGACAATGTTAAGAACTCTCTATGCGTAGTTTTTTTCTCTTCTCTCTCTACTGAAAATCACTTAATTATTTATGGGAGATAGATCCACAACTCAAGCCTAGCTTAGGTGGCTTCTCCTGCTTTTAATTTTAATTTCAATTTAAGTTGTATACCTTACGATATGTACATATTTTGAGTTGGGTACTCTATGGAACTAATTTGAGAGTCATCTCCACAAGTATAAAGTTGTTTATTTTAATTCAATCTTCAGTGAATTGTACAATACTAAAATGATAAAAAGGGAAGGACATTATAAATTCTGTGATGTTAAACAACATGAAGAACTTACCAACAAAAATTTTGGATCAGAAAAGATGATTTAAATGAAGAAAAAGTTGAAAACACATATTTACACCTTATTAATGTAGGTGGTTTTTAAGTTTGGGAATCGAGCCCCAAAAATTGAACAACGTCCACATTGTGTGGGAAAATGAGTTTGTTAAAAAAGTGTTGAGCAACTCATTTTGCCCCACAATGTGGACGTTGTTTAATTTTTGGGGCTCGATTCCCAAACTTAAAAACCACCTACATCAATAAGGTGTAAATATGTGTTTTCAACTTTATCTTCATTTGAATAAACTTTTTGTTGGTAAGTCCTTCATGTTGTTTAACATCACAGAATTTATAATGTCTTCCCCTTTTTATCATTTTCGTATTGTACAATTCACTGAAGATGGGTATAGATATTCCAGAAACATGTTTGAATTAAAGTAAACAAGAGATAAGTGCCATGTGAAGTGGAATGAATAGAAAAATCGAATTTAAACGGTTTTTTTCACATAAAGGATTCAATATAAAATTGAACCAGAGAAAGGTAGATCTCAGGTGAAAAACAACTACTTTCCTGGCAAATACCACGCAGAACGTTGAATGATATTCACCTGAAAATCCATGCATACTTCCATATAATATCAATGGACATTGAATGCAAATGTTTCTTTCTGATAAGCTCGATTATGTTTAATTTATGTCGTGTTCACCTAACAATCCGCATACCGGTTTCAGGCTTCTTGGCCCTAATTAATTTTTCCGGAATTTTTTTCCGTCTTTTGAATCCTTTATGTGAAGAAAACCGTTTAAATTCGATTTTTCTATTCATTCCACTTCACATGGCACTTATCTCTCACTATATGCTAGACGGGCTTGCCACTTCTACTGAGAAGGAATCTTTTATTTAGAAACCTATCGAGGTGGGAGATTTTCGGAGTGTTTCTTTCTGTCACTAGGTACCGCCAGTTAAAGTTTATCTTTTCCGGCGTACCTATAGGTGTTACAAGATCGATGATGGTTTGTTTACGTTGTGTCTCACTTCAGCCAGAGTTCTTTGTACCTTTGGCTGGTTGACTACTCCGTACTGATGAGGGCCAAGAAGCCTGAAACCGGTATGCGGATTGTTAGGTGAACACGACATAAATTAAACATAATCGAGCTTATCAGAAAGAAACATTTGCATTCAATGTCCATTGATATTATATGGGAGTATGCATGGATTTTCAGGTGAATATCATTCAACGTTCTGCGTGGTATTTGCCAGGAAAGTAGTTGTTTTTCACCTGAGATCTACCTTTCTCTGGTTCAATTTTATATTGAATCCTTTATGTGAAGAAAACCGTTTAAATTCGATTTTTCTAAAGTAAACAACTTCATACTTGTGGAGATGACTGAGTCTCCTAACCAAAATATTCTATTACTCCACTTTGAGGATGGACTACTTCTTTCAAATTATTACTATGTTATATCACTTGTAAATTATTTTGTAACTGGGTTCTACTATGAGAAAATGGTAACTGATTTTTTCCTATGTAAATTACTATATAACTAACTATATAACTATAAGTCCTGACTGACTGACCGACTCACTGACTGCCTGCCTGCCTGACTGACATACGATCAATGTCCAAACCAAACCGCTGGACCTAAAGAGATGAAATTTTTACAGCTTTTTCCTATGATGACATAGGTATAGTCCATCCAATATCAATTGCAGAAGCTGTTTCTATAGGGAGCAAATGAAAACTCACTTCGCTAACACGAGCGTATATGCGAAGAAACGGAACGAAAAATAATCTGTACTACTCGACGACTGTCTGCGATTCGTCTGGGCCAATCAGGTCGGACATTAATGCTGGCAGGTGTGTCTCTACGATGGGAGGTCATAAATCACGCGTTATATTTGTGTTTTAATAGCTCTGATTAGATTAAAAACCAGTAGCGTCTATGGTCTTGGTGTGTGCCGATCGAAATACGTTTTAGGATATAATAATAACCTACATCAAACAATGACAGGAATTATTTTTCTTTCTTAATGTATTTGTATAAATAAAAGCTTGTCTTTAATTTTTTTTCATTTTTCATTATTTATGAAGTATTTTTAAAATCTTAAAATATCTAAATAAAATTAGTTATCTCCGCCACTGCTGCTCACAGGATTTCACCGCAAGACTTTTTTATGCTTCTGCAATTGATATTGGGGAAACTATAACCATTAAGAAAGGTTTTTTCATACACAATCCCTAAAGGGGTTACAATAAAAATGCATGAAATCTTCACCCGTATGTATGTATGTTACGGAATTTTTGACATTAGTTTTCACCCACTTCTAGACTAATTAATTGAAATTTCGCACAAGAATTAAGAACTGATGACAATAATTTCGTAGCTATGTATTCTTACCAAGACCGTCAGAAAAAAAATGCCTAATTCACATAACAAAGATTTGGTGAGTGTGTGTTTGGTCTCAGCAACAAAAGTTAGTGAAAACTTCTTTCCCCATATAAATGAATCAATCGAAGATTTTTTTAAATTTTTGTATAATTAGGGAATTCTGGTGATATCAGATTATAAGGAAAAATTGGGTTCTAAGAGCAGAGAAGTGATTTGTGTTATTCCTGATCATCTGAAAACGTTTCTGATATCAATTCATATTTTGTAAATTCTTCCAGCAGTGACCTTCTTCTTGACCAAAATATTTTAAAATACTATTCGAACCATACGCGTCCTGGCGTGGGAACATTATTTTTCTCTCTGACATCAGAAACTGAAGTATACAAAACTCTCCTATGAATCAAATCAAAAGCCACTGGGACTGATCGAATCAACATAACAATGGTTCCGAAAATAGTGCATTGATGTCCTGTGATTCTTTCAGTCTGTCATATTTTCAACTTTTGCATCGAGTGTAACGTATTTTCTTCCATCTGGAACAAATTATATATTCTACCTTTGCCTAAAGTACCTAATCCGGAGGATACGAAATCACATTTGAAAAACATATTTTCTTCCAAATGCAAATGCACTTGGAAGCTTATCTTCCTGCCAATCTGGCTTCAGCATAGCTGCGTGACTGCAGTCCCTCAAGGTCACTGACGACATTATCACCGGAGTTGACCTAAATCAACTGACATTAATGGTTATGCTCGATTACAAAAGCCTCCGACAGAATTAAACACCAGCTTCTGTTAGCAATTCTACATTTCATCGGATTTTCTGACGGTGCTGACTTATACTACACTCATATTTATCCGATAGAATGCAAGGTGTAATGATTGAAAGAGACCTCTCAGAATTCCAGGCTGTTGAAAACGGTGTCCCACAGGGCTCGATTCTTGGCCCACTACTATTCATTCTGTATACTCACGATACACTATAGCAATTGCCACTTTCATGCGAATGACACGCAACTTTATCTATCCTTTCCAGAAACAGATCTCTTGGAAGCCAATACTCAACTGACCTCTGATTTAGAATCAATGATATCAATTTCAGGGAAGTTTTGTCTTTCCATAAATCCCAATAAATCTGTGGCCATGCTGTTTGGTAGGAAAGTGGCACGGAATCGTTGTATTGATGCCCTGAACGTTAAAATCGAAGATGTGCCAATTATTCTCATTGACACTGCCGAAAACTCTGGGATTATCCTGGACTGCTCCATTAATTACAGTTAACACGTCAACCTGGTTATAAGACGGGCTTTCTGTAACCTCAAATTAATTTGTACTAACAGAAAAATTCTTGATAGAAATAGTAAAATTACTCTTTGTGAATCCATTGTTTTTTCACACCTGACTTATGGTGACATTATTTATGGCCCAGCCATCTCGAAAAGAGGTACATGATCCCTAAACTCTATAACTGGATTCCTGAAGACCTGAAGAGATTGAACATATCGAGTTTCAAAAAACGTATGAAAATTTTGATCCGTACATGCGATTTGAACTTCTGATAGGTCCAATTCCTGATATGAGCCATCTTAAACACTATATGTATATCCTTATCTATGTTATGTTATGTTTGTCATAATACTATTTTCTTTTACTGACATGGATTTACTAAAAGCAATTCGTAAGAGACTAACAATGTAATGTTCCTCTTTGTTTGTTTAATTTATATTTATATATATATATATATATATATATATATATATATATTGTTATGTTAAGAAGTACGTCGAATGTTTAAAGAGTTGAAATAAGAATTGAAAATTGAAAAAAACCCATAAATAAAAAAATGTTCGTATTTGGTAATCTGTGCTATGTTATTTTACAGTTTTTCTGAAGATTCTACCGTTTTTCTGCACCTTTATATAATATCAATCGATACCTATGTTTGAAATAAACATGTTTTTAACATAACAAGCAATAGGCATAATTTTAAAATTTTTATAAATCAAAATTTACGAATATATTTTGAGCACAAACAAATAACAAACTATTGAAAGTTCGAACATTCTGTATATGAAATTGGATCTGAACACAAAGCCAATGAGATGCCAGGAGAGATCTTGATGCAAAATAAGGAATTTTGAAAATATGAAAAGCAGAAACGTCAAAAGAATGATTTTTACATGTCTTGTATAAGTTTATAAGTTAGTTAGAAATGTTTCGTGAATAAAAACTGTCAAAGAAAAAATAATGAAAAGTGCAACAAAAAGGTTCGTGAAAATCGAAAATTCGAGAAAGAAAACAAAATGTGTTAGTATCAAGGGAGAGGAATCAACAAGCTAGGAAGATTGTAAAAAAAATATTTTTGGAAGAACCAACGATAAAATTCAGTCCTGAAAAATCATCAATTTGTATTAGAAAAACAGTTATGTACCAAGACAACATGGGAAATAATATAAAGAACAATAGCAGATAAAAGATCCCAGATGCAGAGTTAAGCTTAACTTTTTTTTTATTGGAGATTTACCAAGACGAGGCGAAGGCACAGTTGACAAAAGTAGCAGCAGTTTCCAGGACCCGGAGAAAAATCCAAACACTGAACATTCTCGTTACAAGAAGTCCCAGGTATTTTTTGAAACCATAAAAGTTACCGCAGTGCAATTAAAAACAAAACTTCTAAAGAATTTTCATAGAACATTTCACGAATTACTATATTGACCACATAACCTATAAAACTAGGTTACATTTCACTTTTAGTATCACATAATTTCACATTTGCTGTATATAATTGCTATGAAGCACTAACTAGGTTATTTATCGCAGACTAGGTGGTAGTAAGTCTTTCCTGAATAAAGGAAATTATTATTTTGATGAATCTCTGCATTATTTTCAATGTTTGAGCGACAAGGAATTGCTATTTTCTGAAATTGACATCAAGAAACTACTAGAGGGCTCCACAGTAGAACCGACTCCTGAGATTCCATAGGCGTACCGATTGAGTTAGCTGAGGTGAAGAAAATAAGGTAAAAGAAATAGGTAAAGTGCATAGCCGGAGATATTAAATATTTATATGGGTATTTATTTATCAATACATATTAAATAAATCTTCAAAAAAGGAATTAGCTTAAAGATTTTGAAATGGCAAAAATAATAGTAAAACAAAGTAGAACAAAACAAAAAAATGGCAAATATATATATATATATATATATATATATATATTGTTATGATGTCTGGTTGTGGAAAAAAATAAACAAATATAAAATAAAATAAAAACGAACCGCAATCAACGCATCATAACAATATATATATTTCTTTTTTTTCTTAATTTGTTTTTCATAGGTTGAGTGGAAGAGAGCACTTGTGTGACAGAACCTAACTCTGCCTTTTGATAGGAATGTTTTTTTTACAGCCAATGTTTAATTCTTCTAATTTCTTTATGATTTATGCCTGTAAACTTCTACCAATAAAAGCGTTTATTGTTATTATTATTATATGGGACAACGAGAACGTTTATGGGTCTGATTTTCAGGTTTTGACCAATTGTTCTGTTTTTGATCGTATCCAGTTTCATTCTAGATTTTTCTCAGAAATCTTTTTCTAGCGCTTACTTACATATTTCAATCATTCTGTTGGGTGTTTTTTCGTCCATCGCCATAATAACCATGGCTTCGGCTTAGCCAAGCGCAGATGAAAGCATCGTTTTTATTTTTCAGTAACCCAAGGTATGGTTGGAGCAGGATATCCAACGGTCGTATGCAATATAATCATGATTATGGTAGTTGAATAGGTGTTCATTATGCGATGAGGAAGAAACTCCGCAAGAAAGATAACAAATCAGCTGTCAATTAGTCCAAGAAAAATGATATGAACCATTGCAACATGTCTCGTATATTATGAGGAATGGTCGTTTGATTGATTATTTGAATTGGATGAAATATGATTAAGGTTTATAGATTTATCAGAATATTTTCCTATGATACGGTTTACTGGAGGTCTATGCAATATATTATTGATTTCTCCAAAAAAATCATTCGCGATAAAAACCTCTGCTTCATCCCAAACCTGAAGTGCAAACACCAAAATTGAATTTTATACGTCCCCATACGAGAGAACCATGCTTTGTTTTCAAAATAATATGTTCCCATCACTTTATTTCTCACGGTAGAATTCAAATTCATGGGGATATATTGTTCAAAATCGAATGTTGATCCAGAAATTCGAATCATAGCCACCCATGACCAATTTCATATTTCAACTTTTTTTCCCATTTTCTCCTCATCGCCCTGTACAACATAAGGAATATTATGCTAGACGAATGTTTTCTCATTTCTCCCTCCCATCGGAAAATCACATTACTTGAATTATATGACGGAATTTCACAAAATCTTGCTGCAAATAGTAAATAAAACTGAATTGTCTCCAAGGTATGATGCCAGAATGCAAATGAATTTATTTTCACACTACGAATAACATGTTTCAAGACAATCAGGAATTGTAAAATATGACAATTTTTTTATAGTTTCTTTTTCGAAATTCTGGATCAACATTCGATTTTGAACAATATTTTCCCATGAATTTGAATTCTACCGTGAGAAATGAAGTGATGGGATCATATTATTTTGAAAACAAAGCATGCTTTTCTATCTCCCTCGTGTAGGGTCATATAAAATTCTATTTTGGTATTTGCAATCCAAGTTTGGGATGAAGCAGAGGTTTTTATTAGGAATGACTTTTTTTGAGAAATCAATAATAAAAAAGTTTTCCATATGCTGCGAACTTTATGCCGGACACTGTATAATGATAGTAATAATAAAATGTACTTTCCATTACAAAATTCCTGAACTATGATGAATTTTTGTAATACTGAATATGAAAATAATTTTTTGGCGTGTATTGTATCTATAGCTTGATTTTTTCAGAGTTAGTTCACTGATATTATTATGCACATGTAGGCAGAACTCAAAGATTACCAACGATCGTAGTGTAGAAATTTCTATTTTTTTTAAATGATTCAAACATAAAAAGCTTTTATCCAACCATACTGCGCAGAAAACGTTTCTGGCAATAAAGATGCCTGACGATGGGAACGATAGTCCCCCGAAACGCACGTTAATCTGAAATCTGCCTACACATCATATAATTTTAGAAGCTGATCATCGTTGAGCACGAGTTTGAGATTTCCAAATTGATCAAAGCAATTCAAATCAAATTTTATTGCTCCAAAAAATTAATATATACATAATGAAAATACTAGTAATATGGAACAGTAAGTGGGGTGATCCAGAAGAATTATATAATTATTGTGTGGATCCAAGGTACAATGATTTATTTATTTATTCATTTGATTTATTACAACTTTGGGATACATAGAGGTTGGAAACCCAAAAATAGTATCCGCTAATTCACTATTTTATAAAACCATACATTAGTTACTTAAATTATACATTGACATTATTCTAGTTATCCGTGACAAACAATTGAAGCTGTTGCTAGGACTACCTAAACAAATAAGCTAATGAATATGCTGTCACTTTTAAAAATTTATTTGTTGCGTAGTTTATAATTTGATATGGGAAAATATACTAGAAACGAGAAAATTTATATGTTGCTAATTTACGGAGAAGCAAAAAAGAATGCAACTGATGAAGCTCGAATTTATACTCAGAGATTCCCTAATCGTCGCCATCCCACTCGGCATTATTTTCCAAAACTGGAAAGGAAAATGCGAAATGAACCAGAAAAAAAAGCCAATAACTTCATCGTCAGTGAAGAAAAAGAAGTAGACGTATTGGCCTATGTTCGACAAATTGTTTCTGAGTGCGATATAAGTTATTCGTCCGTTTGGTGAATTCTTCACAATAGTTATTTATGTATCAAGGGCGTAAAATAGGCTTTTATGGACCGCAGCGTGTAAGTAATAGCCCGAGCGATAGCGAGGGCTATTAACACGCCTAGGTCCATAAAAGCAAATTACGCCCTAAATACATACAAAATTTCATGCACGACCGGTATATTTGATGTCATGTAGATAGATACCTCTTTATATCTAGAACATGATGAAAATACATCAAGGCTGCCGTGAGGATGTATATTCATATCATATCGGAAAAAGAATAAATCAAGAAGTGATGGAATGAATGTTACCATGGCAACTCAGTCAATTTTTCGAAATAAGATTATATAGGCTAGTAGCCATATTTGCTGTCAATTTTTGTGATCACAGATAATTTATTACTGATTTTGAAATGGATTCAAGCAACGAAGAAAGTGTGAATTGTACTCCACCAGAAATAAGTAAAGCAGCTGAGGATGCGAAATTGAGTTTATTGCCAAGTGAATCCAAGAAAATATACGACAAGGTGTATGAAAAATTCGTGAGGTGGTGCAACGGGAAAAATGTTAAAAATAAGAAATACACAGATACTGTACTTCTTGCCTATTTTCTGGAAAAATCTAAATATTGTAAGCCCTCTACCATGTGGTCATATTATTCCATGCTGAAAGCTACTTTAAATGTACATGATAATATAGATATCAGTAGATACGCAAGATTGATAGCTTTTTTGAAACGAAAATTTGATGGTTATAAACCAGAGAAATCGAAGATTCTAAGCAGAGAAGAAATCAAGTTATTTTTGAGGGAAGCACCAGACGATTTGTATCTTATGATGAAAGTAAGTTCTAATTTCATGTTTTCTCAATGTTCAGTATGTTAATCTGAGAATTTATTGTAGGTAGCACTGATTTTTGGTAGTTGTGGAGCATGTCGCCGCGAAGAATTGGCAAATATCACAGTGGACGACATTCAAGATTTCGAGACATTCTCACTCATAACTATACGAGGAACCAAAACGAAGATAGATCGAGTATTTACTGTAATCGATAAAGAACAGAAGTCGCCAAGTTATTTGGATATTTACAGAAAATATTCTTCCTTGCGAGATAAGAATGATCAAAAGCGGTTTTTTTCATATATAAAAATGGCAAGTGTACGAGACAGGTTATCGGAAAAAATACATTAGGTCAAATACCATTCAGAATAGCCACTTACCTAGGTATTTCTAATGCGAAAGAATAAACTGGTCACTGCTTCAGACGTTCCCCAGCAACTATGTTAGCAGATGCAGGCGAGGATATAATCAACATTAAAAGACATGCTGGGTAGAAGTCGACGACTGTTGCGGAAGGTTATTTCGAAAATTCAGTTGCAAATAAGCTGAAGATTGCTAAGAAAATTGTAGAAAATGATGAGCCTTCTACTAGCCATTGCAGACAATCTGAAAATATTGCTCACTACTCTGAAACACCAGACTTCCAGTAATGAGGAATCAGTTGAAATCAGTAACTATCTGCAACAACAGAACACAACAAATCCAAATATTTCCATAAATAACTGTTCTAATTGTATTGTCAATATTAAGTTATAATTCATTTTTTAAATTAATTTATCTTCATTGTTTTCGTTATATTATTGTTAATGTTTTGGGTTTGATTATATGATCCATCGGAATATAGATTTCTATCGATATGAGATTGAAATTCACTTTAGCGCCTGTTCAACGATTTTATCGCCCGCCGGGCGATAAAGTAGTCCGCGGGCGCTAAAGTGCTACTTTACGCCCGGTCGTGCATAAATATAATTATCGATCATTCAAGTACCAACTACACCAACATCTTTACGATAACGACCACAACTAAAGATTAACTTATTGCAACTGGTTTTTGACTAAATACAGAGAAGATGTACGTTTTCCATTTGAAATTATTTATTCAGATGAAACTCGATTCACCAACTTGGGTCTGTTCAATCGGAATAATAAAAGGTACTGGTCTCAAACAAATTTACATTTGATGCAAGAAGGAAATTTTCAAGAGCGATTTGGTTTCAATTGCTGGATGGGTATTAACGGAGGAAAACTTTTTGGGCTAATAATTTTCAACGGACAACTTATTGCGGAAAGATATCTACAGTTTCATAGAAATCAAATTAATGATTTCATTGAAGATTTGCCACTGGCTAACCAAGTTGATATCTATTTTCAACAAGATGAAGCGCTACCTCACAATTCTCAAGTCGTAAGCAAACATCTGAATGACACCTTCCCAGAAAAGTGGATTGGTACTTATGGACCTATTCAGTGGCCTGCGAGGTACATTCTTGAGTTGTATTTTTTTTTATAATGTATTATTTCTTTTTCATATTCTAGATCACCAGATCTTACTCCGCTAGATTTTTTCTCTGGGGAACAATAAAAAATTAGGTGTATAACACAGCATCAGCTACTCGTGGAGAACTGGAGTATAAAGTGAGGGTGGCATTCCAGAACATCACTGCGGAACAGCTAATCAATGTGGTGCGCGCAACAATTGAAAAAGTTGAACTTTGCCGTGATCAAGAAGGAGGTCATTTTGGAAAATTTAAAACCTTAATGGACTATTTTGAGAGTTTTAAATAATTCTTAAAACGACTGTGAAGTCATAAGCCTTAAAGTCGTATTTTTTCCATGTTACTTAATCAAGATGATGGCATTCTAGATCGAAAAATAAAAATTGGAATAAAAATGACTTTATTCGTCAAATATTGACAAGTGAGGTATTGTTGGATTCATAATGTCATTTTCGATCGAAATAAGTAAAAATATATAGGATGTCCCATTTAAAAATCGAAAGTTGGGGTCATTTCCGGTCGAACCGGAAGTTCGGCAAAACAAGTAAATATGTGAAAAAAATGTAAATTGAACTATAATACACAACGCCCAAAATTTTATATCTTCAATAATAAAAAAGTTATAGGGATGAGCCACCGTAACGCATCAGCGAAGGCGTTGGGATTCAAACATTTAGTAATTATTTTCCAACATATTTATTGTCGCTAACTTTCCGAAAACCAAAACATAACGAAATCATCATCAACTATTTTCACGTTTTCCACGATTTCTGTCTCTCCATTTGTCATGAGAGATATGAAATCCAGAAGTTACTATAAAGCCTTCGGCCACAATAAATCACCCAACCTCAAAACATTACGCCGAAAAATATTAGGGGCACATTTTTTCTTGACCTCTAATCTCATCTTATCACGTTTGATGATCATACAAACTTTTTCTCCATCTTTCCTCGTAGTAGCTTTTTATTGCAGCATGAAAGTACGTCCCTCGTGTTTCTTATCGAGGGATATCTTTGAATGAGGGCCCGTCACGAAGTGACCATTCACCTGGGATGGATCACGAGAGTGGCACAGTGGCGTTTGAAATATACAGAGTGAGGCATTGTTATTTGTTAGGAGCTTATTTTTTTCTGACTTTTCTTTAATCGGTGCAGAAAATAGTGAAAGAGACTCGTCTTGTGAAAGTTTATTTTTCTTCTTGTATCATCACAGATGGAAGAAAGAAAGAAAGAACGAATCTTTAATTTAACCAAGTTACAAAAAATATATTGTTTTCGGCAAGTCAATTTTGGTAAAGAAGAAACTTAGTTTATATGTTCTTTTGAAGTTTACAAAATATAATATGAGAAATTATATAAATTTCAAATTTCAAACCGTTAAACACTCCAGTTCGGTGAGTCAGTTTTGGCAAAGAAAAAGAAACAGATAAAACAGATAAGCAAAATAAATCTACGACTATTGCCTGACCTGTAATAAAGAACCCCGCACGAAAACATATGGGATTGGCTCTCGCTCGAATTGGCTGAAATTTTATTATGTTATAGTAGGATGGGTCATTAGGAAACAGTGTGAGTTTAAATAATTTTGTATGTTTAGTTTCTGAGATATAAGCGGCCAAAGTTCGTAAAAACGTCGTATTGGGGTAGGATTGACAAAGAAATAAACTGTTTTTTAATCGAAATAAGACAAAGTTAGGATGAAAATGTAATGATCGGAACTCATAAACATGTTCAATTAAAATCATATTGGTGATATTACATTAGGGTGTATACGGGGCATAGTCTAAAAAATCGTTTTTCCAGATTTTTGTCCAGCACTATTTCAAAACCAACAAGTTATATTTTGTTAAGATATCATAGTTTCAATCTATTGTAGGCGAAAAAACGTGTTTTGTTTCTTGATGACTCTCTCTGTTTGAAATATATATTTTTTTAAATTTTCGAGTATACCCCTATGCTGAAAACAATTGACAGATCGTTTTTGATTACAAAAAAAGGAATTAATTGCTACTGCCCATTGAATAGATAGAGTCACATTCTGATGAACTCAATTGTTCAATATTACCTTTCATTTAGATAAAGGGTGCGTTACATTATTTTTTTTTAGGTTATTTACAATGTTTTTATTGAATATCTAGAAAACTGTTCCGTTAATTTGGACCATATTTCACTCACAATATTTTGAAAATGTTGACAATCATATACGATAGATTTATCAACTTTGTATGTTGCGTTTCTAAGATATGCATTTATGAAGTTTACGGTATTACGATATATAGGGTAACCTATCGATTTAACAAAATTTTATGGAACCTTTCGGCACATTCAATTCTATTATAAAACTTTTCGAAATCAATTATTTCATACTATAAACATCACAAACCACACTCAACAACAATTTGGAACTCAACAGTATAGACTCAAAAAAAAGCGAATTATAAATAACGACTAACATAAAATGTCAATTAATAGTATGGAAATTCTAATATAACAAATCGAAATTGAAACTAATTAGTTATAAACAACATTATCAACAATTTACGTAATGGAACTCTCAAAAACAAACAATAACCAAAACCCAAATTCAAATAAAATTATTATTATTGTTATTGATTGGTCTATTTGCGCAATCTAAAACATTTCTCAATAGTTTATGGCTAGGGTACTTTATTGTTTCTATTTTAAATTGATATGCGAAATCCTGAACCTGGACTATTACGCTGCCGCATAGCGTCCAGATTTAGGAATGCTATAAAGTATCAACTGTGGATATCCTTTAGTATTATTCCTGATGCACCTGGAAATGAACGTATTCTAGGCTACTACTGTACCTGCAAAAGTGGAGCAAGAACATGGGATGCTGTTCCCATATTTGCAGCGTACTTTGGTACCTAGGATATGCTCGTCATCAAGAAACAATAAAGTACCCTAGCCATGAACTATTAAACAATGTTTTAGATTGCGCAAATAGACCAATAAATAACAATATTAATAATATTATTTGAATTTAGGTTTTGTTTATTGTTTGTTTTTTGAGAGTTCAATTATGTAAATTGTTGTTTATGTTGTTCATAACTAATTAGTTTCATTTATCGAAAATATGAACAGGATGTTCATAAAATCAGATGTGGAATCATCTGCGACTGAAACTTTAGTCACTATCTTCCATCGTCAAGATAACCTCAATTTCGATTTAGAGTTCACTACTACAATAGAGCTCGTCCAGTATTGAAACGACCGTTTGGTAGGTAGAGAGGGGGAAAACACGAGTGGACACGATTTGATGTGGCTGCTTATGCTACGGCGAATCTTCACCAGTGGCTTGTCATGCAGCGTTTGAAAGGTTAGGTTTGTTCGATTAATAAATAGGTAGTGCAGTTATTTATTCAACTTCGACAAAAAATTCATAATCTCCGACCCCGAAAACCCCTGCATACCAATTTTGAATAAAAATCGGACCATAATCACAGAACTCGTCCGCCAAAAACTACGTCTCGTGTTTCGCCTATACCAAATAATTTGGTACGCCTATGGAATTTCTATTAATAGCCACAGTT
This sequence comes from Gonioctena quinquepunctata, assembly GCA_018342105.1. Taxonomy (NCBI): domain Eukaryota; kingdom Metazoa; phylum Arthropoda; class Insecta; order Coleoptera; family Chrysomelidae; genus Gonioctena; species Gonioctena quinquepunctata. Next base: position 104,578 of record JAFIRS010000240.1, on the reverse strand, counting down.
ACACAATGGTTCGGGTACCTTCGAGAAAAATTGGTTGTTAGGTAGGGGAAGGCCAAAGTGGTCGTTTCAATACTGGACGAGCTATACACTATAAGATTTTCACTACTCAAAGGTTCACTAAAGCACGACGCGTGTTTCGCTATACAATAGCTCCATCAGGTTCATTTCGATTTGTTATATTATAATTTCCATAATATTAATTGACTTTTTATGTCAGAAGTCGTTTTTTTGTTGAGTCTATACTGTTGAGTTCCAAATTGTTGTTGAGTGTGGTTTGTGTTGTTTATAGTATCGAATAATTGATTTCGAAAAGTTTAAAATAGAATTGAATCTGTCAAAAGGTTCCATAGAATTTTGTTAAATCGATAGGTTACCCCATATATCGTAATATCGTAAACTTCAAAAAACCATATCTTAGAAACGCAACATAGAAAGTTGATAAAACTATCGTATATGATAGTCAACCTTTTCAAAATATTGTGAGTTAAATATGGTCCAAATTAAAGGAACAGTTTTCTAGATATTCAATAAAAACATTGTAAATGACCTAAAAAAACAAGTAACGCACCCTTTATCTAAATAATAATAATAATAATAATCTTTATTCACAATCAAAATACAATCGCAGATCACTGGAATCACAAGTATTACAATTAGATTGAGATTGATGGTGTGGACAAAGTTTATAAAAAACTAAACTACTTAGAATACTAATGTATACGTATGTATAAGTATATATACATATATATACACACACATATATATACATATACACACACATAAACACATATAAACACATAGGTATACATATAAACAAATAATTAAGACAAGGGATGTATGTGGTTATGAAAGAACGTCAATGGGGTGTAACATGAAGATTTAGATATCAGAAGTACAAGGTATATTGTAGTGTAGTGTCAATATTGAGGATTATAAAATATTTTGTAGTAGTAATAGTAACATTGAGATCGACATAGTGTAACCTGAATAATATTTTTGTGAAAAAAAATCGAAGGGAAGATTTTGTCTTTAAATTTAAGGAAAATTAGTGGTCGTTCTACCTAATTCAAGTACGTATCTCTTCAACTGTCTTTTGAAAGAGTGTAAATTTATTGTTGCTTTTATATTGTCAGGAATGGAATTGTAGAATTTCGGTGCGAGATAAGTATATGACCTTTGGGTAGTCGTTTTAGCCATGAATGGAATGATATAGTGTTGTTTATGACGAGTGTTGTATTGATGATTTGGTGAGTGATGTTGTTGCCTGTGTGAATGGTATCTGATGCAGGAGTAGAAGTAATATAATTGTCTAATATCAAGGATTTTCATTTCAGCATATAAGATAACTGTTGGGTATCTGAGGTTTTTATCATGAACAAGTTTCAAAAACCTTCGTTGCATTACTTCTAAGGTATGGAGATGAGTTTTTGGGGCCGCGCCCCATATTAGTATTCCGTATCGGAGGTGGCTTTCTACTGGGGAATAGTAGAGAATTGAAAGATAATTTTTAGGTATGAGGTATTTCAATTTTCTAAACTTATACAATATAGATCTCAGCTTGTTTGAGAGATATGCTATATGCAAGTCCCATTTCATAAGTTAATCTATAATGACGCCTAAGTATTTTATTTTATGTTCAGGGCGGATTATGAAAGTTTCTGAATCGGATGTGACGGTTAGTTGGTTGTAGGTTGGAGCGGAAGAAGAGTTACAAGAAAAATTTAGATACGTGGTTTTTTCTGTGTTCACAGTCAGTAACTTGAAGTCCAGCCATTTTTTTATACGCGAGAAGTTAGCTTCTGCAGTATATTTCAATTCGTTTCATTTATCTGCCTCATAAAATATAGCCGTATCATCAGCAAATGATATTATCATCTTTTCCCAGAGAAAACAAGTCGTTTATGTATATATTAAATAAAGTGGGGCCAAGCACAGTTCCTTGTGGCACTCCATATTCAATGACTTTTTCGGTACTAAGAGTATTATCGATTTTCACAGCTTGGTATCTATTGGTGAGGTAACTTTCAAAGAATTTCAGGGAGTTATTACGTATACCGACATCTTCCAGGGATTCCAAGAGAAGACGATGACTCACCGTATCGAATGCTTTCGACAGATCTATAAATATGCAAATACACGGCTTGCTCTCGTTGAGACATTCGTTGATTTTTGTTGTCAGGGAAATAACAGCGTCTTGTGTGGATATTTTTTCTCTGAACCCGTATTGTTGTTTGGACAAAATTTGATACTTGTTTAGGTAGTTAACAAGTCTCAGTTTAACTAGTTTCTCGAAGATCTTAGCTATATGTGTGATCAAAGAAATCGGTCTATAATTATTAATGTTAGTTATGTCGCCATTTTTGAATATGGGTGCATCAATCGATTTTTTAAGAGTTGATGGGTAAATACCTTTTTCTAAACAGTTATTGAAGATAAATGTGAGTGAGAGAATGAAAGGAAATATTGAACAATTGACTTTATCAAAATGTTACCCTATCTTTCATTTAATGGGCAGTAGCAATTAATTCCTTTTTTTTGTAATCAAAAGCGATCTGTTAATTGTTTCCAATATAGGGGTATTCTCGAAAAAAAATATATGTATTTCAAACAGAGAGAGTCACCAAGAAACAAAACACGTTTTTTCGCCTACAATAGACTGAAACTGTGATATCTTAATAAAATATAACTTGTTGGTTGTGAAATAGTGCTGGAAAAAAAACCGGAAAAACGGTTTTTTTACTATGCCCCGTATACACCCTAATGTACTATCATCAATAAGATTATAATTCAATATGTTTATGGGTTCCGATCAATACATTTTCATCCTCACTTTGTCTTATTTCGACTAAAAAAAAACAGTTTTTTTTCTTTGTCAATCCTACCCCAATACGACGGTTTTACGAACTTTGGCCGCTTATATCTTAGAAACTAAACATACAAAATCATTCAAACTCACACTTTTTCTAATGACCCATCATACTATAACATAATAAAATTTCAGCCAAGTCGACCGAGAGCCAATTTCTCATATGCGAGGTTCTTTCATATAAATCAGCAATATGAAAGCACCGTAGTCCCATGGGGAAAAACATTCACACATTTACAACCAAACGGCACTGAATAATGGTGGGAGTTATTTTTTATCAAGTAGACAGCTTGACTTCATATTTGATAACCCGCAAATTTCAAAGACCTTACGGGCCATTAATGACGTTCCTCATATTTTTTCATTACGAAATCTGCAAATATAAAAACCTAAATAATCGCCTATTGAATTACTAACTCCTGTTTTTCAAAATGCCAGTTATTTCTCCGTTGAAATGATATACTAGATGCATGTTTTCGTAATAAATGATATACAGTATGTGGTAGCCGAGAAATCATTCACACAGCAATTATAATTGGAATTCTTCGAGTCGAAACAAATTCAAATACACGACTACGACTACTGAGTAGTACTCGGCTAGTCTATTACCTAAGCGGGTATATACTCGTAGGTACTACCCGTTATGGGTAATTAATTTTATCATTCACGTTACTCTCGCAACATTTTATGTTTGCCTACATTCAAATCAGCCAAAATCGCGCAAAGAATCAATTCAGTTAATGCTTGCGCAATACTTTTTATGTTGGTTCGACCTCACGAAAAATAGAATAATGAAATATCCGTTAAAACTTATTTTAATGGTTCTTCTTCTGATTTTTTAAGGAAAATTCTTCATATGAACATAGGTCCGCAACCGCTTTATTTCTGAGATACAGAATGTTGAAATTTAACAAAAAAAATGGTTCTTCCCCAATATCTCTGAAATTGCCTTGGCTTTTTTTTCAATTTTGGTACGTAAAAATATATTTTTTCCATGATAAACGATTTCTTAATTTTTATCAGTGGCGTCCCTGTTAACATGACCCGCCATATTTTGTATCAAAATAGTAATACACCACAGTCTTTTTTCCAAATAAATATTATTTTTGTAATTGTCCTCTATCTTCTCATAAAAATGGTCTCTTGCCTTTTTTTCCTCCGGCGAACGGTTTTTGAGTTAGAAAATAAAATTCATTCTGAAAAGGGAAACATTCTCAATTGAATATTGATAGACAATTTTTCTGTGAATTGAAAAATCCACGATTAAAATGAAGTTTTTTTGAGTTAGGGCCTTTTCAGAATATCTATCAGATGTAGTTCAATGTCCAGTGTGGCTTTAGCCGGGGAAGTAGTTGTTTTCTGTTAGACATTCACAAAAAATTCATTTTAATCGTGGATTTTTCAATTTACAGAAAAATATTTCTATCAATATTCAATTGAGAATGTTTCCCTTTTCAACATGAATACCCCACAAGAGGTTATCTTGACGATGGAAGATAGTGACTAAAGTTTATCTTTCAGTCGCAGATGATTCCACATCTGATTTTATGAACATCCTGTTTATATTTTCAACAAATCAAAATTCATTCATTTGCTTGTCCCTATGCGAAATCAGCCGTTGACGAGTAGTAGGATTATCTTGTGGGCTAGTAACATCTAGTATGCTAAGAACACATTTCGTTGTTTTCAACACAAACAATTTTGACACTTCTTTAGGTGAATACGTGATATTATTTACGTTATAAAAACTTGTTTATTAAAAAAAACATGGTAAATTTTACAAATACCGAATTAGCAGACATGCTTGCTGACGGAAACGTATATGAAGCCAGGCGACTGTATCGAGAGCGCTTCCCAAATAGAAGCGTTCCTGATGCTCGAACGATTTCAAGCACCCACAGAAGGTTATCTGAAACAGGAAGTTTTGAGCCAAATCATCACTTGAAAGGAGCACATCGGACCTCAAGAACTCCAGCAAATGAGATAGCTGTTTCAAATTTAGTTGACGAAAATCCTGAAATAAGTACGAGGCAAGTTGCCAATAATTTGAATATCGCCCATATTCTAGTATGGAGGATTCTTCATGATTATTTATTATATCCCTATCACATTCAACGGGTTCAGGCTCTACTTCCTCGAGACTTACCATTACGAGTGAATTTCTGCCAATGGTTTCTCCAAAAAGTTACCGAAAATAGTTTATTTGACAGGGAAATTTTATTCACGGACGAAGCTAGTTTTACTAAAAATGATTATTTTTGGGCCGAGGAAAATCCGCATGCGATCGTGGAATCTCATCACCAATGGACATAATTATCGCCGATTTCTTGAAGAGAATTTGCCAATTCTGTTGGAAGATGTTCCTATTTTAATTCGAAATCGCATGTGGTTTATGCAGGATGGTGCACCTGCTCATTTCAGTGCTCTGGCACGCGAATATTTAAACCAAAACTTTCATAATAGCTGGATAGGTCGTGGGGAACAGAGTCATGGCCAGCTAGATCCCCAGACTTAAACAGTCTTGATTATTTTCTCTAGGGACATCTCAAGACTCTGGTGTACAGTCAACCAATTCTAACTGAGGAATAATTGCGAAACCGCGTAATAGTTTCCTGTGAAGCAATAAGGAATACTCCAGAAATTTTCCAAAGAGTACGCGAGTCAATGACAAGGAGGGCTGAAGCGTGCATACTTGCAGGAGGCGGATATTTTGAACAATTAATTTGATTTTGATAGTTTTTGTTCATAATAGTTATGTTTTTAAAAATAAAAAATGGATTTATATGCGTACTCATTACAAACACTAAATAATAGTTACCATAAAATTATAAAAATCTTGCTTAGATCCTTTGGTTACCACAATTGTGAAATAAAGACTAATAGAAAAAATCGAATAGGAACAAGCAAATGAATGTATTTTATTTCCTAAATCGAAAACCGTCCGCCGGACGGAAAAAAGGCAGTAGACCATTTTTATGAGAAGATAGAGGACAATACAAAAATAATATTCATTTGGAAAAAAAGGCAGTGGCGTATCATTATTTTTATCAAAAATATGGCAGGGCATGTTAACAGGGACGCCACTGATGAAAATTAAGAAATTCTTTAGCATGGAAAAAATTTATTTTTATCCATTTTTTGCATGTAACAAAATTGAAAAAAAAAAGCGGTTTCAGAGATATTGATGAAGAACTGATTTTTTTGTTAAATTTCAACATCCTGTAACTCGAAATAAAGCGGTTGCAGACCTATGTTCATATGAAGAATTTTTCTTAAAATCATCAAAGGATTATCGCCCTTTGGGATCAGCATTCAATTATGAAACATCCTGTATATTAAGGTCTTTGAAGAATGTTTTCCAAAACAAAAAATTACATTAAAAAATAAGAAACCTTAGGTTACTCAAGTCATCAGATCTTCTGCAAAAAACTTGAGATTATTACATAAGCACTTTTCTGTTGATTTTTTAACTACACATTTCAGTAATTACAGCCGAATGTATAGACATATAATTGAATGTGCTGAAGAAATGTACTACAATGACAGAATAAAAAAGGCTGATAACAAAGGCAAAGAAAACTGTGCTATAAGTCTGAGCGGTAAATCAAATTCACCACAAGATCATATGAACGTAAATTCCGAAACTCTTGCACAATTGTTTGAAAACTAACATCTATCCTAGAACCTCAGTCAGATCCCATGGAATATCTTAACCACATTGATATATCCAATAATTTTCACTTCACGGATACAAATTCATTTGAATTGAAAGACATACTACGGGACATAAAAAACACAAATTCTAATTTGTTTTTGAGTTGATTATATTGGGTTTTCAGATTCATGTTTCATCAAATCTTGATACTTCTGATTCTTTTCGTTAATTAGTTCCACTAGTTCAGGTGTGATCCACTTTTTTTTGTTATTGTTTTTTTCTTTCTGATTTTTTAATGTTATTAGAGAGAGAAATACCGTTCTCTCTCTAATAAAATTAGTGTTTGTGTTCTTACAACTGATTTTGTGATAATTGTGATTCGTTAAGTGCTTCAAAGTGTGTTATTGACAGCGGTCCCAAAATGTTGTCGAAATTGACCAGAAAAAATATTTTTTTTTACCTTTTTTTTCGAATTTTCAACCACTGCAATTTGCTATAAACTGACATCAAACACCCGTCATTCACAGGTTCGAACCCAAACAATCCCCAAACCAGTATAATTTCTTCTCCTGTCAGCTCATCCAGCATGATTTCGTCGGAGACCGAAGAGTTGGCCATGTGTTTATCGATTTTCAGGGCACTTTCCCGACGAGGATCTCGGCTGTGCGGCGCACAGCTATTTCAAAGTCTAGGCCGGTCACAATTTCCATTGAGAAAATTTCCAACCGTCTCCATAGAAACAGACTAGTTGACGTCAGCTCTGAATGGCGTGACCCCGTTCGATGATGCGGTAATATTACGTCACGCACCAGCACAGGGTTCGATATTGCTTAGAATTTCATTATGGGTGTGAGGGTAATTTTTGACTTCTACTTCTTCATTTCGCGTGAGCCTCCCAAACACGAGTTATTTAATTGCAGCTCCGTCTGAAAGTGACCCCTTGACATTTTCATTTGCAGATATGAAACTAATGAATATTACAAATGAGAAGAAAAATGTGTATTGATATTAATATCAATGTAAATGTTAAAAAAATGGGGACTGAATAATTTCTTCCAATGTAAATATAAAAAATTATTCTTGGAATTAATAAAAACTTTTTAACAGAAAATTAAACCGACGAAATACGGAACTGAAGAGTAAAAAATAAAAAAAACCTTCTTAGTCTCAATAACTAAGCTGTAAGTAAATAATTTTGAGTCGGCGCCAAACAAACAAGCAAATGAATTAGGAAAGGCGTAAAATGATGGCATCGAGTTGCGCGGTGACATTCTCATAATTTTTTTGAAGTAATTTAATGATCTTCGTTGATTGTTCGTTTGGCGCCGACTCAAAATTAGTTACTTACATTAGTTTAGGAGCTTAGTTATTTAGACTAAGAAGGTTTATTTTATTTTTTACTCTTCAGTTCCGTATTTCGTCGGTTTAATTTTTTGTAAAAAAGTATTTATTTTTAAATTCTTTGTAGCTGAAATCTACTAATTACTACCTACTTCCGAAATACTTACCCACCTTACTTCAACTATTACCAGTTAAATAATATGATTATCTACTTTTACTATTTTTTGTAATATAAATTATTTTTGTTGTTCTGCTTAGTTTATTTCATTACTTTGTATATCATTCCATCCTCTCATAGAATAGAATGATTGTGACGGATGTAGGAGAACAAAAATAATGACAATAGCGATCTGTCATTGTCAACTACATATGTGTGCCAATGTTCACAAGTGAAAAATCAATTATCCCCTATTTTTCTACCCGTGAGGGTGGATAATTCCATTCGAAATATGATCAACTATGAGGTATACCCTATCTAATAAAAAAAGAATCATCCAAATCGAAGAACCCAGTACAAATTTATGCCTGATAGAATCGGTTAACGGACCAGAATTCAGAGGGTGAGTGATCAATATCCTTCATTTTGCTACCCTTAGGGGTGGATTTGATCTTTTAAATTCAAATGGGACCAACTTCGAAGAACACTCTATCCACTGAAAAAAGAATTATCGGAATCGGACGTCTCAGTAAAAAGTTATGCGTGGTCACACATAAAAAAATATACGCGTCGACTAGAAAACCTCCTCCTTTTTGGTTTCGTCGGTTAAAAATGGGGTCAATTGATAATTAGAGTTATTTTTTCTCTCTTGTTACTCAAGAATCAAGTAGTGTTTTTTACACCTCATGAGACGATTGTAACGGTTATGTGTACCAAGGCCGTAAATTTGATCTTTTTTGGCCGGATCAGAAATTGGCGGTCGAATCAAAGCAATTTTCAGGTGAGAGCAAAAAAGATCATTTGGCCGAGGTACACACAAATTTTTTTTCAAGTAGGTAACAACTTTTTTTTTACATTTTTGTTACTGAAAAGAGACGGAAATGCAATAGTAATTTCAAATCTTTATTAACCAAATGAAAAATGTATTATTAAGTAACAAAGATAGGTACAGAATTGCTAACAGTAAGTATGATAAACAGATCTTGGGCTTATAAAAAATGTTTACAAGTTCAGGCTCTATTTGTTATTAATTCTTATGTTAAATGTACATTTATTACATTTTTAGACATGAAATTATTAATAGCTGTTTTCTAAAGTACCGTCTAATCCAAATTCTTTTGAATTATGTTGGACAGGAAAACGCAAACCTGAAGTACCTCCCCCTCCTGCAAGAATTCTACTTGATAATTCCTTTTCTCTTGAAATGGAATGTTCAATGTAGACTTCCGCTACAGAGTTAGACTTCCAACCTCCGTGGCTTTTAAACATTGAAATATAAGCACCTGTTTTAACCAAAAGAGAGGCTGAACTTCTTCTAAAAGAATAACCTTAATACTGTATACCTATTAGCATTTTGTAATTGTAGATACTGTGCAATGAGTGATGGTATTTTTCCAAAGGTATGAACACCAACAACTTGTGATGTACATTTTCCATGACGATAATTGATCGTTTGATGACGTACATTGAAAGGTCGTAAATTCACGCTAAAAAAGGTGAATTTAGTCAACTTTTTTTTTTAGCAATAGCAATAAGAATAGCAATAAGCGTAAGAATAATATTGTACTGAATCTATTTTATACAACGAATTTTGATTTAGCAATAACATTAAGAATGACAGGTCACGTATGGCAAGTGACAGTTTGCTCAGTTCTGTATTCTAGTAAATATAACTTATTTGGCTATTTTTAATTTGAAATATGTTTTGTTTATATTGCTATCGTGGAGATAAACGCATCGACGGCATTGCAAGTATGTCTCACCAGTTTAATTGTGATTAAAAAATTGACATGGATATATGAAACATGTATTGGTATCTTTCAATTGTCATAACATACGCATTGTAGACAATATTTTAGCGATAGCCGTAAGATTCTGAAAGTTGTAATATTTAAGGTCGCGTTCTTAAAGTTATCGTTATTGCTAAAATTAAAATAGTTGACTAAATGAAACTATTTGATCCAACAGTTTCAACTCTTAACGTTATTGTCATTGCTATTGTTATTGAGGAAAAAAGTTGACTAAATCCACCTTAATCCGTAAAACTTCATGTTTTGTGACACTCGCCTGAAAAAATAGTTCTTTTCTGACATTCGTTTTTACTATACACTTTATTATGGCTAAACTTCAACAAATCGGCAAGATAGAACTAAGTGAAATTTTTGGATGAAACTGGTGTTGATATTTATGAATAATTTTTAAGCTAATTTTATTCGGCAATCATATCAATAATTCGAAGATCATTGCATGAACTAAAATTGGTGGATAAATCATCTTGATATACAGTGGTTTGGTGGACGATTTTTAGTGAAGTTATGTTTGTGTCATGTTTCCTTTTTTGAGGTACAAAAATGAGATTCTATAAATTCCTGATACCTTCATTTCATTTCTCGTTGTTCATTTCCTACTCCAGAAATATTTTATGACTGTATCCATTGATAACTTGCTGACGTGTATGTATCGATTTTCTCAAATGACGTCCTTCATTACAGTTGTGTTTGAATTATTAAATGGACAAGTTGATAGTGAACATAGATAGGTAGGTATGATTCTGGTATTATCTTCCGTGATAAAGTGTGTGTGGATGAACTCTCAGTGACGTCAATGTGAGGGTAATGCTCATGTTTGCGAGGAAAGATGTAACTCAAGAAAAATCCATATTTTTTTTTAAATTTTTAGCAATTTCATAAAAAAGGAGCGCGTGCAACTAATGTTTTTACCATCCTATCCCTGGCCAGTTTCAAAAGCTCTCTGAAGGTCAAGGAAAATTACTTCTGTCATTAAAGGACCTCGCACCGCATCAATGGGAAATTGGCTTTCGGTGAATTTGCTCGAATTTTTTATATATTGCAGAACTCGTGATGCTGATCCATTGCACCACTGCCCTAAATTCATCAGTTAAGATTATATAGAGTGCTAAAGATAACTTTTCCAAAATTTCAAATGGAAAGAGAAGAGACTTTTTCGAATATATAAACCAAATTGAGTATGCATCGATTGTTCATACGGCCGATTTGAATACACTATAGAGAACAATGATTCCCGCACATTCAGACGATATACAGGGTGAGTCCAAAGAAAGCAAATTTTTCAGTGATTTCCAAAAAAATGAGCGGTGGAATTTCATTCATTTTCAGATATTTTGTAGGATACCAATATCAATTGCGATTGATGATATTACCATCTCCTGAATTGAACTGACATATCTATTATGTATTTCTCATGAAACTGCACCAGTCCTGATTATTGATATATCCAAATGCCTGAAATTCACGGTGTCCTTTACTGATAATTTCCTTGAAGTAGTTATGATTGATATTGATGTCATTGAAGCATTTTCATTTTGAACAATTTTCTCTGGAATATTTTGAATGATATGTATGAACCTATATATACTACGAGTAGTAGAACGACTCGAGTAAAGGTAAAAGAATCTCGAAAAATATCAACAAATAAAACAAAATCATTGAATAACAATATTATAGATAACTGAATATGCTCATATGTTTCGTACCTATACATATGTTGAATTGAGAACGGTGGTGCGATTGAGACCTTCGATCAGCATCACGAGTTCTGAAATATATAAATTCACCGGAAGCCAATTGCCCATTGATACAGTGCGAGGTCCTTTGTATCCGAATTATTTTTGAAATCAGCGCATACTGTAAAGCTGTTTCACAATACATTTCCCCTTTTTTTTTTCGAAGTTTCTAGGAACTAAATGATCCTAACAAGTCAGTTCATATATGCTGTGTTCAAAGTAACACCCTGTGATGACGTAGAATGGGTATGACCAATCAGATTCGAGGACAGGTTAAAAATGAAAACAGCAACGTCGCTAAGTTTCAATTGACAAATGTATCTTTAAAAAAATATTTTGTGGCGAATGTTTGAAAAATTTTTTCGTGCGCGTGCCATTCGAAGATGAGTAAATTGGAGGAATTATAAGTGAAAGCTGCATCAGACAACTTACCAAAGGTTGCCAGTGATATGGTGAACGATTTTTTTATCGCTGTGTACCATTTCTTTTGAGTAGACGTATCGTTGGGAAACCGTATGAATAATTTGCCTGCATCATTGCTTCTGTTTTTGCAAACTGGCACCGCACACACCTTACCAACCATTTCTTGAATGATTAGAATTTACAACGTAAACATAACTTTTTCAAAAGAAACGAAAACCAAATGCCAGAGTAGAATGTGGAATTCAAATAATTTCCAGTGACACTTGTGGAAACTTGGAAGTCAATCAGAATGCTATGTTGTCAATTGTTCAAATTGTCAATATTTTGATCAATTCGCATAAGGTAACATACCATTGACTCCACCCAACTGACGTAATTTTTTGGTTCTACAGGGATATTCAAAAGATCTTGGGATATTTCTTAGATTCATAATTACTCTATATATCACTAACTGAGGTGAATTATGTTGTGAATCATCAATATTGTCGTCAATTAATCGGTTCAGCAATTGTAAACCTGACTGCACACTATTGATTATTCCGTTCTGATCCAGAAAATCCAAAATTTGCTAATATATAACTTTCTCTAATATTGTCTCTATTGAAGGTAGCATATTGATTGGTCGTAGGTCATTAGCATCGATGGAATTTTTTTAGCTTAGGTATTGGTACGATTGTGGATACTTTGAAATCACTGACAATTCTACAAATTCCAAAAGAGGAGTAGATGAGGTTCAACAGGGGCTGTTCAATATTATGGAAACAACTCCTGAGAAATGGTATATTCACAACATCTGGCAAAGAGAAAATATGGTCCGCACAGGGGTCTCAGACCTTAGTGGCAAAAAAACCCCTTTTTTTCTATGAATGATTGGGCCCCCCATGACGTTCTCAGCTGTATCAGACCTCCGTGGTAGTTTACCGAGACTGATAAACACCCCAGGCGGAGCCCCTCATAACGGTCATCTTGAAATTCCCAACCTACAGCCGCCATATTTATTCTATATATGGTTGGGCCCACATTTAGGCAAAGATTAAATAAGTGCTTTGAGTTTATATCTACGTAAAATTGGAAAATCAGGGCTTGCATCGAGAAAAACGGTCCAAATGCACTAGGGCACTTGACACTATTTTGATTACAGCAATACATTTTTCACTTACGATCACTAAAGTGCAGTATTTGCTGTAAATGAAAAAAGAACTCTGACAACAAAGTAATTACCATTATCAAAGTTTTCACACTTCAATCAACGGCCGTACTAAGAGCAAATAACTTGCTCCTTGTCATAATTAAAGATATATAATTGGAGTGTCATTGATGGTCATAAACAGTGTTAGTTACTCTATCAGTCTTCATTTTATAATCAGCCTACTTTGATCCTTTCATAAATATCAGTGTCATTAGGAAGATCACGGGCATGAGCAAATGTATCACCAAGAACATTCTTTGGTCAATTACTTTATTCTCATTATTTTCAACGTTTTAGTCCTTATTGCCAGATATGCGTATTTTTTTAGTTTCTTGAAACTATAATTTTATTTTTAATTTTTAGGCCATATTCCTACAGAAGACTAAAAAATGACTGAAAAAAACCTTTTTAAAGACAAGCTTTTATTCAAGCCGTGTACTAAAACGTATACAATAAGTTAAAGTCATCGCTGACAATGATTTAATTATTTTTTGTTGAATTATTTGGTTTCAAAAAGCGTGTCGCGCGAATTGTAATAAAATTAATACTTCGACAAGTTGTCACTTACTAACCAATCACTGCCCAATCAAATTAATTGGTACCTACTTTTATGAACACTTCGCGACACAAGCTTTTTAAAACCAAATAATTCAACAAAAAATAATTAAATCATTGTCAGCAATGACTTAAACTTATTTTATACGTTTTAGTACACGGCTTGAGTAAAAGCTTGCCTTTAAAAAGGTTTTTTATTGGTTATTTTATTTTTTGCTTTTTAGTTAGTTCGCCGTAATCTGTTCATTTCTAATAGAGCATCGTTATTACAAGGTGTTTTCCCTGTAAGTTTTGAGCTGGAAGAAATCATGATCTCCGACCCCAAAAATTCCCACATACCAATTTTGAATAGAATCTGAACATAATCACAAAATTCGTCCGCCATCCTGAAGTCGTTATCTCGAATTTATAGATTTTGTGAATTGGATGAAAGTCCAACCCACATACAATTTTGAATGAATTGACATAATCAAAATCGTCCCCATCTTGGCGCCATCTTGAATTTATAAATTTTGATGAAAATCCAAAATCTCCGACCCCGAAAACCCACGCATACCAATTTTGAATCGAATCGGGCCATAATCACAAAACTCATCTGGCATCTTGGAGCCGCCATCTCAAATTTAATTACTTTGACAAAAATTTCATAATCTCCAACTCCGAAAACCCCCACATACCAATTTTGAATCAAATCGGACTATAACTACAAATCTCGTCCGCCATCTTGGAGCCGCCATTTTGTTTTTTTCTACAACAATTTCATAATGCATCGTCATCGGAATTATGAACACCTGCCAAATTTCAAATCATTCGGACTACTAGAAGTCGGTCAAAATTCACTTGCAAGATTTGACCCTAACCTAGCGAACGAACTAACAACAAGTGAAACTAAATGAAAGCTTGTGAAGAAGACTACGGGCGAATAACTCTTCGATTGGTTCATCCACATGAGATATAAGTTATTAATAACTAAATTTTAGCGAATATGCTGAGAACCAGTGCATTTGCCATATCTTTGAATTGTAAATTATATATGCATTCACCATATTTTACTAGTAGCTACTGAAGAGTTCCACTATTCACCTCCTGGCTCCATCATCAAATCGGCTCCAAGATACCAAATTATAGTATTGTCATCCAAACTACATATACTTACGACAATTAGAAGTAGGTTAAAATTGAGTTCCAAGAATTGATTACATTGTTTGTTAGTAACAAGTGAAGCTAATAAAAACGCGGTAACGCATCAGAGCAAATTTAGTAATTTGCCCTTCTTGAAACCTCAAATATCGTTATTAATGAGAACTTCCATATGTACTCATATATTACTTATATTTGTCGTTGGGAAAGTTTACTTAGTTCCATTTAGGTTCCGCAATGAAGATCGTTCTCTGGGGAGAGTTGAAACTGAAAGCTTCTGCCATCTAGTGACGAGTAGCTAAACTATGAATCTCTCAGACTAATTCCTAAATAAGACGCTGTATATTTCACGATGACCCACGAGGAAGTTGCGATAGTGTCGAATAGATGGCAAGCAAGAGCAATTTTCACTACAAGAGAATAAGAAAGTGAACGTTTTTACTAAATTATGAGTTTATTGTTTATAATATATAAACGAGTGTCAGTTTTCCTGAAACCATTGAAACTGCTGGTTCATTTATCTGAAATGCATTTAAGAATATTGGGTCAAATTCAAAACTCAAGTGAATGATGATTGGAATTCATCATTGCCGTTAGGAGTAGCTACAGTCGCAGTAATCATCTTAACATGTTTTATAGAGAAAGAACATATAAAATATAAACAGTGATGTTAATATTTGAAACCGCCGCAAAAATGTTGCCACCTATCAACTTTATTCCAAGATAACGAGATGGTGACCATTGATTTCTCACCATGAGCCCCAAAGTGTATCCAATTTTGCTGTTTTTATGTTTTCAGTGATATTGTAGGCAATACATCAGCTCCAGCAATTGGCATGATGACAGATTTTGAAAAACTGCCCTATAATGCTCGGAAATATATACTGTTTGCAATGAATAACATATTTCTGCAGAAATTAAAGGTTTAGTAGGAAAAAAATGACATTTTAGTTTTTAAATTTAAAATTCGCACCAAAATGCTTGTCAGTGTCATGGCGTCGCTTGGTACGTCACGTTTGAGTAATCAAAACGTTACATAGTTTTAACCTCTAGGTTTTAAAAGCCTGGAACCGACGAGAATTTTCACATACTCAAATGGAAGTACCAGCATCTCAAAAATTGACGTTAATGTCGCCGACCTCTTTGCTTTGAATTAACTTACCTTTTAGTAGAAAAAAAAAGGATACTCAACGAAAAATAATTAATTTCCTTAAAAAAGCTATGAAAATAAAGTATTGATTGATTTATTGATGTACTGAGAATCTTGCTCAACTTCAAGATTGCCTAAAAAATGAGAAGTTCCATAACGTCTATGAAAATTTCAGTAATATTCAATGTGCTTTCGAAGCTTTCTTGCATATACCTACTTATTGGATAGAACTGACCTGTCCAACTGTACAAAAGACCATTAATCAAGGAGCACAGCTCAGTAAAAAGCCATGGGTTTCGAAGATATAATTCACATGGGGAACAATTTAAAAAATATTTTTTGGTTATCAAGAAATTGTAGGTGATCTAAAATTCAAAGAATACTATCATGAATCAAAAAAACTTCACAGGAAAAAAATACATGAAGCAAATTATGCATTTGATCAGGGTGCTCTAGCAAACTGGTTCATGTTCATGAGAAACAGAAAAAAAATTGGACCAGTCAAAAATAGAATCGGAAGAGGAAAACAAAATATAAATTTAAATCGGGTATTATTACTAGACAACAAACTTGTAAATGATAAAAATAAAATTTTCCACGCTTTTGGCTCCTATTTTTCGACCATAGCGAAGAATACAATTAATGAACACTTTGAGTCAACATCGTTCAATGCAGGTAGATCATACTTTTTATTTTACTCCGGTGCATCCAAGTGATGTTATCGGAATAAGCCTTTTCATTTAGATGATTTTTTAAGGCGCATGCGCTCGTTTTGAGACCCAAAGTCTGATTGGTTATTGGGAAAGTGAATAGCCATTGGTTAGTTTTGAAATAACAATTTGAGATTGGCTTAGTTCAAAATTAGCGGTATTTTCACATTATATCAACAGTCAACTTCATGACAAATGCACCTGCATACATTGGCGTTCGTAACTTTCTTTGTAGGTTAAGTACTTATTACCTATTTTATACCGCCAAAAACCTTTCATTCGTAGATAAAATAATGTACACGAATATTTTCTAATGGTGAGTTTTCTTCTCCGTGTAAATTCAAGTCAACTATCCATAGAAAAACTCGGAAATATTTTATTTTCTTTAAAAAAAAAACGCCCCCAATGCCGTTGGGTCTGACAGGTAAACAAAGTTAGTAATTTGTCATCTAAATGAAAAAGCCTATTGTTTGCAACCTCAAGAACACAAACTCAGTTGGAGTAGATTGCATCTATACAAAAATAATAAAGAACATCAGAAATTTAATCTGCGAACCATTAGCATTTTTAATAAATCATTCTATTGAAACTGGAGTGTTCCCAGATAAACTAAAAATTGGATCAGTAACACCGATATTCAAAAAGGTGACTCAACACTTATTGAGAATTACCGCCCGTAACAGTTCCAACAGTCATATGTAAAATAATTAAAAGATCCGTTTGTGTAAAACTGCTTAGAACAATTCGACATAATATCCAAGTTCCAGCATGGTTTTCAACCCAGGTAAGTCAACGGAAAGTGCATTTTACACTTTATTCAAGTATGTCTATGATTCACTTGACAGAACGAAATATGTTGGTGCACTTTTCTTTGGCTCAGCAAAAGCATTCGACATTATTGACCCCGACATTATATGCAAAAAACTTTATTCACTTGGCTTCAGGGGTACCTTTCTTTCATGGCTCAGATCATACCTGAATCTCAGGAAGATATATGTTAAAGTTGTATGAGGTCTAAATTTAATAATAAACAATCTTTTTTGAGGATAGATTTCATGTTGCACCACTGTTCAATAACATAACCTTTAATATTAGCTTGTCGTGAAATACATATAAAAAGAATATTTTACAGGATTTTGATTTATTTTATGACTCAAATTATTATAATTTTTAAATATTATTTAATGTACTTACATGGAAGTTTTGACATTTCTAAATTCTGCTGAACAAAAGTCTTTATTTGATGCCAAAAACTCTCTCAACATCAACAAGTCTATTCTTGGCAAATTAGCGCTGTTTCCCTTAATAAATCCGGTTCACTGACTCGCGTTATTTCACTTTCGTATTAATAACACCACAAAACTTAAACTACTCTGTGTAAACAAAATTGAATCATAAATAAAATCAACTGATAACAACCAAAGAGAGTACTCTCTTTGGATAACAACGCGTGCCAACGTGCCAATACCATAACTCGGTTGGTGGATGAATGAAAAGTTTGGCATATTGTGTCAACTGTCATTTTGATTCTTTTGGAACGAAACGAAATAAACATATTAGTTACCTATTTGCCAGTTTGCATCGCCCAAAATAATTCAAACTTACATTGAATTTTAAGATATGATTTGAGGATTTAACAATGGAAGCAATTGAAGGGAAGATTCTTGCCATTACTGGGGTATTGAAACAATTTGTAGATACTATTTTATTTGATAGGGAGTTAGATTCGGATTCTGACGAAGAGCTTTTAGATATGGATTTCGTTTGAAGAAAATAATAAAAAACCTTCAATCACTTCTAACTATAATGTGCAATGCGCATGCGGTTGAAATATTTCAACTTTTTCACGGACTCTCGACTTCGTGAAAAAGTTGTCCATCCAATTAAATCAACGGGAGTATAGGAACGACTTTCACAAGTGTGGGAATCCACCGGGTTTATGAACGGTTACGGTTGGGATGAAAAGTTGGAGTATTGGTACGCGCCCCAGTGCTGTCAACGGAACAAGATGTATTCGTTCGTTTGTTATCTCAGAAGTGACGTCAGTTGCTCTGTTCAACATATCGTGACGGATTGCCGTATTTTGTAGTTTTATTTTATGAAAATTATTATCAATCTCACTCTTAATAAAAAAATAAACGCGTGTTTTGTATTTCATGACTCGATAAATACATAATTTTAGTGATTTTTAGTTACCGTCATCATGCCAAGTTGTCAAAGTCAAGACCTACTAGATTTATGAGTGCATTTGAGACGGTTGCAAAAGATTCAAAACTTTTTCCCCTTTTTGGGAAAATAAGTACCTACCTAACAGAAAACCGTCAGTGAAAAGTAACAAAATGTATTTATTGATTATGTGTCAGAAAAATGGAAAATTTTCGTTGGAAACAAGAACAGCAATTCTATTTTTGTATAAACCGTAAACTTTTGTATTGAAAGTTGGATTCATAAATCACCCTAGTGCTTGCTTATACTTCTATGTAATCTGACTCAAATAAAGAAAAATGTATAAGCAGCACACAAGGATATACCGAGTGTCAGCGAATCTATTAGACAAGTCATAACCTCTAGAATATTAGGTGTATCAAAATGAGATTTGGTATAGGTAAATGGTGTGTGAAGAGGAGAGTTTTTGCATATTTTTCACATTCTGGACACTTCCAGTTTCACCGGAAATGGCTCCGGTTTTGAATTTTGAAATGGAACACCCTGTATACTGTAACATTTTTGGATTTCTGGATCAGAGATTTTAAAAAGTTTTTACGCCTACTTAATTTTTCAGGGTCACATTAAATATTGCATCTAGGTGGCAATGATCGGATTTAAACTAATCTGAGGACATCAGCATGGTAGGTAGGACTAAGACAAGTTGGCAAAATTACATTTTCGTGTCTAACTATTATTTTTCGAATGACGACCATTTTTTGACGACTCTAATGATACTAATTTATTTGCGATTGGATTAAAAATAAGAACATAAATTAAATATTACTGAGGAAAACACTGGAAAATAATTTATTTACTTTTGTCAAGTGTGCCATGGATAATAATTTATTAACTTTCACTGTAGTATTTTTTCAAAGTGCATTCCTCCTTGTTCAAGACACATTACAGCTCGTTCAATTGTTTCTCTCAACACGTTTCGTAACATTTGAGGCGTCAAACTTCTAAATGCCCGTAGAATTATTTCTTCTAAGATTTCAAGAGTGGCTGGGGCTGTTGCATAGTGAACCTTTTCTTCAACTTATCCCCAAATGAAGAAATCGAGCACAGTGAGATCCGGTGAGCGGGCAGGCCACTGTACTGGACCATTGGTTGCAATAACTTAATTATTAAAATGCTCTATTAAGTAATTTAGAACTTCTCTGGTATTATGAGGGGGTGATCCATCTTGTTGGAAGTAAATTCGCGCTAGAAGTGCTAAAGGTAGATTATTAAGATGATCCTCGATTTCATTTTGAAGGAAACTCAGGTACCTTACCCCTGTGAACTGACCTTGAAACAATATTTGCCCAATTATTCTGTTTCCAACGATACCAGCCCAGACATTGACGCCAAACCTTTCTTGAAAATTGCCCTCTCTCATTGCATATTGATTTTGTTGGGCCCAGTACCGAGTATTTTGCTTATTGAATATACCATTATTTGTAAATCTTGATTCGACGGAAAATAGAATAAAGTTGATAAAATTTGGGTTAACAGCCAATCACAAAACACATCGTCAGAATGTTGATGTAACTGATACTTAAATGCTTGATATCCGTGCTTTTTCAGTATTTTTCTGCTGATTCGTGACTTATCTGCATTTCTAGACTAGTTTCTCTTAAAGAAACCATTTCATCAACCTCAACCATAGCAAGAACGTTAATCTCAGTTTCTTCATTTATGATAAACCTGTGTTCCGCCTCTCAATTTCCTTCTTGCCTAAAACGATTCTCAACATACGGAAATTACTGATGGGCTGGATGTTGCCGATCTCTGAGCATACAACCCAGCAGTATTCCTTGAATGTCTATGACATTCTCCAAATATCAATAACATATCCATTTTTTCACTTTGAGTATACATTATTTAGAAAAAAAATTAAACTGAAATTAAACGATAACAAGAAATTAAACCGACGAAATACGGAACTGAAAATCAGAAAATAAAATAAGCCTTCTTAGCCTCAATAACTAAGCTCCTAAACTAATGTAAGTGACTAATTTTGAGTCGGCGTCAAACAAACAAGCAAATGAATTAGATAAGGCGTGAAATGATGGCATCGAGTTGCGCGGTGACATTCTGATAATTTTTTTGAAGTAATTTAATGATCTTCGTTGATTGTTCTTTTGGCGCCGACTCAAAATCAGTTACTTACATTAGTTTACGAGCTTAGTTATTGAGACTAAGAAGGTTTATTTCATTTTTTACTTTTCAGTTCCGTATTTCGTCGGTTTATTTTTTTGTTAAGAAGTGGCTGAAATCTACTACTTACTACCCACTTGTTTTTTTATCACTTCCAAAATACTCACTTACCCACCTTACTTCAACTATTGCCAGTTAAATAATATGATTATCAACTTTTACTATTTGTTGTAATATAAATAATTTTTGTTGTTCTGGTTAGTTTATTTCATTACTTTGTATATCATTCCATCCTCTCATAGAATATAATTATTGTGACGGATGTAGGAGAACAAAAATAATGACATTAACGATCTGTCATCGTCAGGTACATATGTGTGCCAATGTTCACAAGTGAAAAATCAACTATTCCCTATTTTTCTACCCGTAAGGGTGGATAATTCTATTTGAAACCTAAATTTGATCAACTATGAGGTATACCCTATTCAATAAAAGAAGAATCATCCAAATCGAAGAACCCAGTACAAAGTTATGCCTGACAGAATCGGTTAACGGACCAGAATTCAGAGGGTGGGTGATCAATATCCTTCATTTTGTTACCCTTAGGGGTGGATTTCATCTTTCAAATCCGAATGGGACCAACTTCGAAGTACACCCTATCCACTGAAAAAAGAATGATCGGAATTGGACGTCTCAGTAAAAAGTTATGCGTGATCATACATAAAAAAAATATACGCGTCCACTAGAGAACCTCCTCCTTTTTGGTTTCGTCGGTTGAAAATTAGGAAACTTTTACTGTCTGCTTATAAAGCTTATGTCACTGTTATCCCCGAAGAAGGCTTGATAAAAATAACTGCGAAATATTATGCATCATGGCTATCCATGGCACACTTGACAAAAGTAAATAAATTATATTCCAGTATTTTCCTTAGTAATATTCAATTTATGTTTTTATTTTCAATCCAATCGCAAATGAATTAGTATCGTTAGATTCGTCAAAAAATCCTTTTTCCGGAAAGTGCTTGTCGAAAAATTGTCGCCATTCGAAAAATAATAGTTAGACGCGAAAATGTAATTTTGCTAACTTGTCTTATTCCTATCTATCATACTAGTGACTGAAACTTTGTGTTCCGTTTCACGCATTTTTACATTGCTGTGCACAAACCCTTAAAATAATTAATAACAGATGTCAGGTATCGTAGTTCAGAACGACTAGAAAAACAATATTGTCAACAACATCTCAAAATATATATTCACATTTGCCTCCAATTATCAAGATTTGTTAGCTAGAAGTAATAAAACCAGAATGGCGACTTCTAGTAGTTTTATTACTTCTAGCTAACAAATCTTGATAATTGGAGGCAAATGTGAATATATATTTTGAGATGTTGTTGACAATATTGTTTTTCTACTCGTTCTGAACGACGATACCTGACATCTGTCATTGATTATTTTAAGGGTTTGTGCACAACAATGTAAAAATGCGTGAAACGCAACACTTTGCGATTGTAATTTTCTGACATCACCTGAGATCCTCAGATTAGTTTACGTCCGATCATAGCCACCTACATGCAATATTAAAAGTGACTCTAAAAAAATGACTTTTCAAAATGTCACATTCTGGTTCAGAATTGTCTCAGAAATCCAAAAATGTTACAATATACAGGGTGTTCCGTTTAAAAATTCAAAACCGGAGGCATTTCCGGTGAAACTGAAAGTGTCCAGAATGTGAAAAATATGCAAAAACTCTCCTCTTCACACACCATTTACCTATGCCAAATCTCATTTTGATACACCCAATATTCTAGTAGTTATGACTTGTCTAATAGATTCGTTGACAACCGGTATAGATGTTTGTTGGGTATGACTAGTCATAATCTTTCAATTCAAATGATTCGAACACCTCAATATACTTTAATGAACATTTTGGAACACCACGTAGTTATTTCAGATTCTTGTTGTTATCTCTTTGATCCATTCCCTGAAACTGGCTACGTTCGTGTAAACGCCGGGCTTCTTCGGATCACCGCAGCCTTCTCCCCACGACGCGATCCCAACAACTTTACCATCCACCACAGCTGCACCACCAGCATCCTGTTTGCAATAATCCTTCCCATCAGCTCCTGCGCAGATGGTGCGTTCAGTGATCTGGGATACAGAGTAGGCTTTCTGACAATCATCCCGACTGATTACTGGAACAGTGACTTCTCTGAGGTACATAGAAAAGGGGTTTTCCTTGCCATAGAAACCCCAACCAGCCACAGTGAGATTTGCTCCAGTGGGTACTTCTTGTCCCGCTTCTGGTAGCGTAGCAGGTTCTGTTTTCAGAATGTAGATGGGATTTTCCAGACGTAAGAGGGCAATGTCATTGTCGAAATTACTCTCATTATACTCCGGATGGATAACAATTGTGTCTACGATCCCCTTCACTCCACCATAGAACCAGGAGTCAGCACCAGCACGAACAGTCAGCTTTTCGCCTATTCCTGTTAAGCAATGAGCAGCAGTGGCTATCCAACTTCTGGTTATGAAGAATCCACCACACAAACGTTCACTCCGCTCTCCAACTGCTACTAGCCATGGATGTTTCGTGATGTTGGTAGGGGTACCTCCTGCAATTCTGCCATCGATGGGAAGTCTTTGTTTGGGAGCAGCTAGAAAATTGAGAAGAAATTAGAATAGGGGTACGATAATTTTCAATGATCTTCAAGGGTGCGCAAAATACTTCTATAATGAAGAGCCAAAATGCTGTTTTCCGGTGAACCGAAAAAATGAAAAGATAGACACTCTGACTCTCTAGTCAGTTGAGATTATATAAAAGTTTATTGCCTCACAGTTGCCCAAATGGTTTGAACATTTTTTTATTTGAGCCCTGATTTCTCTATCAATCATACTATCGATAGTTTTTATTTTTAACCGACGAAACCAAAAAGGAGGAGGTTCTCTAGTCGACGCGTATATTTTTTTATGTATGACCACGCCTTACTTTTTACTGATACCCGTTCCGATAATTTTTTTTTCAGGGGGTGTACTTCGAAGTTGGCCCTTCAATTTGAAAGATGAAATCCCCCCTAAGGGTAGCCAAATGAAGGATATTGATCACTCACCCTCTGAATTCTGGTCCGTTAACCGATTCTATCAGGCATAACTTTGTACTGGGTTCTTCGATTTGGATGATACTTTTTTTAATAGATAGGGTTTACTTCATATTTGGATTTCGAATGAAATTATCCATCCTCACCGGTGGAAAAATAAGGGATAATTGATTTTTCACTTGTGAACATTGGCACACACATATGTAGTTGACAATGACAGATCGCTACAGTCATTATTTTTGTTCTCCTACATGCGTCACAATCATTATATTCTATGAGAGGGTGGAGTGATATACACAGTAATGAAATAAACTAACCAGAACAACAAAAATAATTTATATTACAACAAATAGTAAAAATAGATAGTCATATTATTTAACTGGTAATAGTTGAAGTAAGGTGGGTAAGTAAGTATTTTGGGAGTAATCAAAAAACAGGTAGGTAGTAATTAGTAGATTTCAGCCACAAAAAATAAAAAATAAAATTTTGATTGAAACGACGAAATAGGAACTGAAAGTAAAATAAATAAACCTTCTTAGTCTCATACTGAGTTTCCTAACTATTAGTAACTAATTTTGAGTCGGCGCCAAACAAACAATCAACGAAGGTCATTAAATTACTTCAAAAAAATTATCAGAATGTCACCGCGCAACTCGATGCCATCATTTTACGCCTTACCTTATTCATTTGCTTGTTTGTTTAGCGCCGACTCAAAATTAGTTACTTACATTAGTTTAGGAGCTTAGTTACTGAGACTAAGAAGGTTCATTTTATTTTTAACTTTTCAGGTCCGTATTTCGTCGGTTTAATTTTTTGTTATAAAAAAAAGGATGTTCTCTAGTCGATTCGTATATTTTTTTTATGCATATCTTTTTACAGAGTTGTCCGATTTTGATGGATAGAGTTTACCTCGAAATGTGCCCCCGAACTAACACCTGTTCTTTGCAAGTTGTTCAACCACTCTTACAATTTGGGGGTATTTCCGTCCAATTGGAAAATTGCAAGAGTACAGCCAGTCCCTAAAAAAGGCAAAAAGGCCCTACCTAGCAACTACAGACCTATCGCACTGCTATCTATTATTTCAAAGGTCATGGAAAAAGCCATCAACATCGAGCTCATGAAATATCTGGAAGACTCAGGAATTGTCAACGATAGGCAATATGGCTTCCGCCATCAGAGATCAACTGGTGACCTGCTCGCTTACGTCTCACATATATGGCAGCTATCTATTGAAAAGTATGGAGAAACTTTAGCTGTGGCATTAGATATCTCCAAGGCTTTCGATCGAGTTTGGCACCAGGGACTCCTCGCCAAGCTTCCGTCTTATGGCTTGCCCCCTCAGCTGTGTTCTCTGCTTGCTAGTTTTCTCTCAAACAGGTCTCTCCATGTAGTGGTCGATGGAGTTTCATCTGACACTCTACTCATAAATGCTGGTGTTCCGCAAGGATCTATTCTCGCACCAACACTATTTCTACTTCACATCAACGACCTGTTGAAAGCAACTTCATGTCCAGTACACAGCTTTGCCGATGATAGTACCCTCCATACCGCTTTCTCTTCCAGGGCCCCTATATCAGCCCGTGAAACCAGAAATGAACGAGGAAGAAATGTTAATAATATAAATTTGGACTTAGCAACAATTCTCGAATGGGGATCTAATAACTTGGTAGAATTGAATGCAAACAAAACACAAGCATGTCTTTTCTCTAGAAAAGCCGATCTCACTGTGCCTAACATAACTTTGTCAGGAGTAAGCATACCACTGAAGTCATCCATATCGATGCTTGGTATTACTATCAGCAATAACCTTTCCTGGGAAAATCACGTGAGGTCCATTGCCAAAAGTGCATCCCAAAAACTTGGTTTTTTGTTTCGTGCCAAGAGCTATTTCACCCCCAGTCAGCTGCTTATGATCTATAAGGCACAGCCGACCTGTCCTGGAATACTGTTCCCATATTTGGAGTGCGGCACCTAAACATATCCTGAGGCTATTGGATTCTGTCCAAAAAAGGGCAATTCGTCTCGTCGGTGATGCCTCGCTTACAAACTCGCTCACTTGTCTGGAACACCGTAGAAAAGTTGGCGATTTGTCTCTATTTTATAGATATTTTCATGGGCGATGCTCTTCTGAAATATCAACAATCGTTCCTGCTTTGGCAGTCTCTTCGAGATTAACCCGTCAAGTTCAGTCATCACACCACTTCGTGGTCACTTTGGAGACCTGCAGAACATCCCTCTCCAAAGACTCGTTCATCCAACGAACAGCGAGGCTTTGGAACTCATTGCCTAGGGAGGTGTTCCCCGAGGCATACAACCTTCAGAAATTCAAGAAGAACACCAACTCCTACCTTCTTTCCCTTGGTTCCCACGATGTCCTCTGAACATTACAGGATATCCCTTTTCGTGGAAACCAGAACATAAAAAAAAAGAAAAAAGAAAATTTGAATTTGAAAAAAAATCCACTGCTAAGGGTTGGAAAATGGGGGACGATTGTTGGTTCACCAACCGAATTTTCACTTCTCAACCGATTCTACCATTTGGATGTTTTTTTTTATTGTATAGTGTAAGCTTCGAAGTTGGTCCTATTTGAATTACACCCCCGAGGGTAAAAAATAGGAGATGATTTATTGATTTTACACCTGTGAACCGATTTTGTTTAAACTTCTCACACATATTGTTCTGATGACACTATAACATATGGAGGCCCGAAGTTGATTTGATGGTGGGGACGGAACACAGTCAAGGGATGTTCTCAACGGTTCACAGCAGCTACCTCGTGTTTGGGGTGTTTCATATTTGAATGCTGATCCTGTAGGGCGATAATTCTTGGATGATTTTGAAAAAAATTCTTCATATGAACATATGTCCGCAACCGCTTTTTTTCTGAGATACAGGATGTTGAAATTTAACAAAAAAATCAGTTCTTCCCCAATATCTCTAAAACCGCCTCGGCTTTTTTTTTCATTTTGGTACATGCAAAGTACGCATAAAAATACAGTTTTTCCATGATAATAGATTTCTTAATTTTCATCAGTGACATCCCTGTTAACATGCCCTGTCATATTTTTTATCAAAATAATGATACGCCACTGTCTTTTTTCCAAATGAATATTATTTTTGTAATTGTCTTCTATCTTCTCATGAGAATGGTCTCCCGCTTTTTTTTCGACCGGCGGATGATTTTTGACTTAGAAAATAAAATGCATTCATTTGCTTGTCCCTATGCGAAATCAGCCGTTGAAGAGTAGTAGGATTATCTTGTGGGGTAGAGCTCGTCCAGTATTGAAACGACCGTTTGGTAGGTAGAGAGGAGGAAAACACTATTGGACACGATTTTCAGTGCTACGGCGAATCTTCACCAGTGTCTTGGCATTCAGCGTTTGAAAGGTTAGGTTTGTTTGATTAATAAATAGGTAGTGCAGTAATTTATTCAAAGTTTCTATTACAAATATATCTTTATCCCTCTGGCAGATTTGTCGAAAAATATTTTTTCCGTTCAGAAGTTATAGGAGTGTAAGTTCTCTACTTCTCTTGTATCGCCTATACCAAATAATTTGGTACGCCTATGGAATTTCTATTACTTGCTATAGTTCGGGCATCTTCGAGAAGAATTGATTGTTAGGTAGGGGAAGGCCAAAGTGGTCCTTTCAATACTGGACGAGCTCTAGAAACATCTAGTATGCTAAGAACACATTTCGTTGTTTTCAACATAAACGATTTTGACACCTCTTTTGCTAGTTACGTGATATTATTCACGTTATAAAAACTTTTTAAAAAAAAACATGGTAAATTTCACAAATACTAAATTAGCAGATATGCATTACTTGTTTGGGCTTGCTGACGGGAACGCATATGAAGCCAGGCGACTGTATCAAGACCGCTTCCCAAATAGAATGGTTCCTGATGCTCGAACGATTTCAAGCACTTACAGAAGGTTATGTGAAACAGGAAGTTTTGAGCCAAATCATCACTTGAAAGGAGCACATCGGACTGCAAGAACTCCAGCAACTGAGGCAGCTGTTTTAAATTCAGTTGACAAAAAGCCGAAGTTGCCAATAATTTGAATATCGCCCATATTCTAGTATGGAGGATTCTTCATGATTATTTATTATATCCTCAACACTTACAACGGGTTCAGGCTCTACTTCCTCGAGACTTTCCATTACGAGTGAATTTCTGCCAATGGTTTCTCCAAAAAGTCACCGAAAATCCTTTATTAGACAGGGAAATTTTATTCACGGACGAAGCTAGTTTTACTAAAATCAGGAACAGAAATTTTCATATTAATCATTTTTGGGCCGAGGAAAATCCGCATGCAATCGTGGAATCTCATCACCAGGAGCAGTTCTCATTGAATGTCTGGGCTGGAATTATTGGAGATTACCTAATTGGACTTTTTTTTTACCACGCAGGTTAAATGGACATAATTATCGCCGATTTCTTGAAGATAATTTGCCAGTTCTGTTGGAAGATGTTCCTATTTTAATGCGAAATCGCATGTGGTTTTTGCACGATGGTGCACCTGCTCATTTTAGTGCTCTGGCACGCGAATATCTAAACCAATACTTTCATAATCGCTGGATAGGTCGTGGGGAACAGAGTCATGGCCAGCTAGATCCCCAGACTTAAAAAGTCTTGATTATTTTCTTTGCGGACATCTGAAGACTTTGATGTACAGTCAACCAATTCTAACTGAGGAAGAATTGCGAAACCGCGTATTAGTTTCCTGTGAAGCAATAAGGAATACTCCAGGAATTTTCCAAAGAGTACGCGAGTCAATGACAAGGAGGGCTGAAGCGTGCATACTTGCAGGAGGCGGACATTTTGAAGAGTTAATTTGATTTTGGTATTTTTTGTTCGTAATAGTTATGTTTTTGTAAATAAAAAATCTATTTTTATGCGTATTCATTACAAAAACTAAATAATAGTTACCATAAAATTATAAAAATATTGCCTAGATCCTTTGGTTACCACAATTGTGAAATTAAGACTAAGAGAAAAATCGAATAGGGACAAATGAATGTATTTTATTTTCTATATCAAAAACCGTCCGCCGGACGAAAAAAAGGCAAGAGACCATTTTTATGAGATGATAGGAGATGATTACAAAAATGATATTAAATAGGGAAAAAGTCAGTGGCGTATCATTATTTTGATAAAAAATATGACAGGGCATGTTAACAGGGATGCCACTGATGAAAATTAAAAAATCTTTTAACCTGGAAAAAATATATTTTTAAGCGTACTTAGCAAAATTGAAAAAAAAGCCAAAGTGGTTTCAGAGATATTGGGGAAAAACTGATTTTTTGTTAAATTTCAACATCCTGTATCTCAGAAATAAAGCGGTTGCGGACCTAAGTTCATATGAAGAATTTTTCTTAAAATCATCCAAGGATTATCGCCCTTTAGGATCAGCATTGAATTATGATATATTTCATGTAAACAGATTTATATATTTACAAATACGAAACAAAAGACTTTCTATCGTAACAAAAAAATAAAATAAAATAGAAGCCGAGAAACAAAATAAAGTAGAATTGTGTCACGTTTCCTTAGGCTCCCTGTCACATTTTGTCACACCAAGCGATCCCCTCCCCACCCCTTGCGAACGTATTTTATGCCCCACATCTGTATTACCATACTGGGAATTTGCAACAAATAGATTAAGCTTGTCATACTCCAACAATTATTCACGTGAAATAATGACTACCAGAACGGATATATGAACCAAATCTCGTCTTGATTTGGACTTCACATAGGTTGTCCTCATTGTCAGTATTCTCAGCTGATGAAATATATGATACAGAGTACCAAAAATCATACCACATTCTTTCTCTCCCCAATCGTAGTCAACCAAAAAAAAGAAACGTATGGAAATTATACAAGGGGATAAATATAATTTTACATTTTCTTGGGAACAAAAACTGCAGTAAACTTGAGATACGAATACTACCCAAAAACTACACAACCAAAACCGTGAGAACAAACAACCTCTTGCCATTTTGAACGAAATGATAAATACTGAATGAAATGCGGCTTTTGGGAAAAAACGCATTGACGATTTTGGTTCACAAACCATGAAATTAACAGGGATACCGGATATGCACCGAAGTATGTGTTCACCAAATTATTTCTATGGAAATGAGCTCAATTTGTTCAATAACTCCGTTTTCGAATTTGCCTTCGTCTCTGTGTCATTTTTGCTGAGCTCGGGATCGTTCGTTTCAAAATTTCTTTCTGTTTTATGCTTTACTTGCCGCAGATTTTTTCACCGACGGTCATATCTCGCCAAAGCTTGGCATTACTGTTGTCATTTGGGTGCTGTTCGGATCGTTTAGGCTTTTCTTCGGGTGTATGACTCGCACAGAATTTGTTGAAAAGCAGTTGATTGAAAGCAATATGTTGCCTCTTCTATTCTTCGATGTTCTTATCAGATTTTGTCTCACTTCCCCTCATATCTTGCTGATGGATTTCTTTGACCAATTGTGCTGAGATTTCGATGGGTTTTTCGATGCGCATGCTTCGATGTTCTATGCATACGCGTCAAAATAACAAGGTTTTAAACGCTTGTTTGTTTTTGTTTGTTTGTTAAATATCTTCAGTAATGTGCCAAAGGGCATCATTTGTTGCAATGGAGTGGCTGGTTGTGAATTGACTTGCTGATGGGTTTTGCCAATGTCAGTGATTGTTTTTCGAAACATTTTCTGGAGAACAGTTTTGCATTTCGTGTTTGGTTTTCTTAATTGCTCGATAGAGAATTTATCCATGTTTTTTTCACTGGCATGATGGTTTAGTAATATAGATATCGATAGTATGCGTCTCTTCGGTACAACCGAAAAGAAGACGCATACAATCGATATCTACACCATTACTCAAACCATCATGCCAGTGTGAAAAAAGGCATAGTTAAATGTCTCTCATAATCGAGCCCAAACGGTTTGCATTCCCAACCAGAATCTACAGGAAGAAATAAACCCTATAAAAACTGTTCTCAAGGAAAATGCATATCCAGATCAGTTTGTGGAAAAAAACAATCACCGACATTGGAAAACAAAAACCCATCAAACAACCAATTAACACAAACCAACAGGAGTACTCCCACCACCTACACATTTCACAACCAACATAATAATCTTATGTCCCCGGATTATCTGAAAAGATCAAACGAATTGACATAGGTATAGATGAGAACATCATTTAGAACAACAAACACACTGAGATCTATACCAACACAAACAAAACCAAAAACGCAGAAGAAAGTACCAAAAATTGTGTTTACAAATACCTTGTTCTTGTGGTGATAGTTATATAGGTGAAACATCAAGACCATTGGAAGTGCGCCAAAGTGAACATCAGAGTTACATCAGAAATCGACAAGTAACTGATCAAAAATTGCAGAACATATCCTCACATCCAATGGCGATCACACGATTGAATGGAATAGACAAAAATCTTGATGAAAGAACCACATCAAGAGAGGAGAAAATTGAAAGAAACGGCCTGTATTCTTCTTCCAATAACAACTGCTTTTCAACAAATTCTGTGAAATGGATCATACATGGTTACCTCTACTAGAGAGGAAGTGAGATATGGTAGAATGCTAATAAACTGATCCGAACAACACCCCTATATATCAAATGAGCAATAGTCAATCTCAAACTTTTTGAGATCTCAATTGACATCCGTCAGTTGAAAAGCAAAAAGACTCTGCGAGCAAAAATCCAAATTATAAAACAATTAAAGGAGATTTAGAAGATTTTGAGAACGGGGCAGATATAGTCCCCGAAACGTCAAGCAAAAACTATAGAGAAGTATCTTTGAATTTTTAAAAAATTTTTGATAGGCAAATTCAGAAAACGGCAAGTTATTGACAAATTGAATCATTTTTCCATAGGAAATATAATTTGGTGAACGCAATAACTTATCGGGGTGAACTAATCAGTTTGCCCTTTCTACACTTGTATAGATTTTCCTGATTATATTTTCATTTTCAGACTGTGGAAGGTTACCCAAAAATCATGTCAAGAAACGAATGATAACAGTTCAGAACATATTGAATCACATTCCTTAGGAGACGATAATACCTCCAGATAATCAGATAAATCACTCGAAATCACATTATCATATCAAACTTTTTGTTTCTGAAATTTTTTTGATATATTTCGCCGATCCATTCATATGTCTGAAACTTATTTAATCCAAGCTCTGAGGCTGAATAGATCAGCGTAAACCCCGGGATGTAACAGGTCCCCACAATCATATCCCCATGAAAATATTGATCCCTCTTGGAAAATGAAAGGATTAACGTATTTTCATGACGATGAAATTTCAAGGGAATAGTTTTACAAGGTTTAAGAAGGGATAATTTATTTGGGAAAAGGTTTTTTTGAAGACAAACCATAGTACGCAGTGGCTGAGGCACATATCCTGGGAAAATAGGTGTATACTGTAACATTTTTGGATTTCTGAGACAATTCTGGATCAGACTGTGAGATTTTAAAAAGTTTTTACGCCTACTTAATTTTTTAGAGTCACTTTAAATATTGCATCTAAATGGCCATGGTCGGATTTAAACTAATCTGAGAACCTCAGTATGGTAGATAGGACTAAGACAAGTTGGCAGAATTACATTTTCGTGTCTAACTATTATTTTTCAAATGGCGACCATTTTTTTACAAGCACTTTCCGGAAAATTGATTTTTTGACAAATCTGACGATACTAATTCATTTGCGATTGGATTAAAAATGAGAACCTAAATTAAATATAACTAAGGAACATACTAAAGAATGATTTATTTACTTTTGTCAAGTGTGCGATGGATAATAATTTATTAACTTTCACTGTAGTGAATTTTCAAAGTGCATTCCTCCTTGTTCAAGACACATTACAGCTCGTTCAATTGTTCCTCTCAACACGTTTCGTAACATTTGAGGCGTTATACTTCTAAATGCCCGTGAATTCTTCCTTCTAAAATTTCAAGAGAGGCTTGGACTGTTGCATAGTAAACCTTTTCTTTAACTTATCCCCAAATGAAGAAATCAAGCACAGTGAGATCCGGTGAGCGAGCAGGCCACCGTACTGGACCATTGGTTGCAATAACTTTATTATTAAAATGCTCAATTAAGTAATTTAGAACTTCTCTGGTATTATGAGGGGGTGTTCCATCTTGTTTGAAGTAAATTCGCCGTAAAACTGCTAGTAGATTATTAAGATGATCGTAGATTTCATTGTGAAGAGAACCAAGTACCTAACCCCTGATAACTGACCGTGAAACAATATTGGCCCAATTATTCTGTTTCCAACGATACCAGCCCAGACATTGAAGCCGAACCTTTCTTGAAAATTGCCCTCTCTAATTGCCTGTTGATTTTGTTGGGACCAGTACCGAGTATTTTGCTTATTGAACATACCATTATTTGTAAATCTTCGGAAAATAGAATAAAGTTGTTAAAATTTGGGTTGACTCTATGATTTGAAGTAGCCAATCACAAAACACTACCCGTCTATCGCCATCGTCAGCTACAAATGTTGATGTAACTGATATTTAAATGCTTGATATCCGTGCTTTTTCAGTATTTTTCTCACTGATTCGTGACTTATCTGCATTTCTAGACTAGTTTCTTTTAAAGAAACCGTTTTATCAACCACAGTCATAGCAAGAACATTAATCTCAGTTTCTTCATTTATGATAAACCTCTGTTACGCCTCTCGATTTCCTTCTTGCCTAAAACGATTCTCAACATACGGAAATTACTGATGGGCTGGATGTTGCCGATTGGGATATCTCTGAGCATACCACTCAGCAGCATTCCTTGAAATTCTATGACATTCCCCAAATATTAATATCAATTTTTTCACTTTGAGTATACATTAATTTGAAGAAAAATTAAACTGAAATTTAACGAATATTAAGAAACTTTGATAAAAATAACTGCAAAATATTATGCATCATGGCTATCCATGGCACACTTGACAGAAGTAAATAAATTATTATCCAGTATTTTCCTTAGTAATATTCAATTTATGTTTTTATTTTCAATCCAATCGCAAAATAAATTAGTATCGTTAGATTCGTAAAAAAATCCTTTTTTCGGAAAGTGCTTGTCAAAAAATTGTCGCCATTTGAAAAATAATAGACACGAAAATGTAATTTTGCCAACTTGTCGTATTCCTATCTACCATACTAGTGACTGAAACTTTGCGATTGTAATTTTCTGACATCACCTGAGGTCATCAGACGAGGAGGAAACAACCAGCCATAATATGTACACCATAATTAAATATCTGATAATGAACAATATTCAAAAATTTTTTTTTAAAACGCACCAATGAAATACCTAAAATATATTTAAGATTATGATAGTATTTAGTGTAGGTACTGAAAATGTATTTGAATAATTGAAGTATACTGAAGGTATTTAAAGTACTAGAGATGTACTGAAAATTATTAAAATATACCGAGGGTATTGAAAATACTGGAAATGTACTCAGGTTTGAAATGTAATGAATATAAATGGAACATAATGAATATAATATTTGAGGTAATTAAGGTAATAAAATCGTGATGAAATTATTGAACTAAAGTAATCAACGATTTCGGTATAAATTACCCCGTATTTTTACAAAAGTATCTAAAGTGTATATCTGTTGGTAATAAATTAAATTGAAAATTTGAAGTATTCCAAAATAAATATTTATCAATAAATAAAATAAATAATATAATAAATAAAGGTTTATATGTCAAACTATAAACAAAAGGTACAATCTACTAGAAAAAAACACTGCTGTTTTGGCGGTCTAGTTTACTTATGCCTACACTGAAAAATACAGTTCATTCATAGTCAACTAAATTAATTAACAATTAATAAATTAATTATTCTAATAATTTATAATAATAATGCATAACAAATAACACGAAAAAAGCAAAAGGAAAATGTTTATCTGTTAATATGACTTATTCACTTTAAATAAACTTAAAATTAATAATGAATACATTTTTGGTAATATCGCTCAACAAATGATTTTATTCGGAATAAATTTTATCTTAATTATAAACATATCGACCTCAAACAAACTATTCATTTTTACTAGCTGACCCGACAGACGTTGTCTTATCCAAATTTATATATTCCCTAATTTTTTTTCCTGAAAACTCTCGTCCGCATATAATTTATTTTTTCCTATGTTTTTTTGTGTTGTAACATCTAGGTTATGCCTTTGACTCTGTCTGCTTCCCGTTATCCAATTTTCCAGTCATCCCGTTTCTCCGTTATCCCGTTTTCCAGTTATCCAGTTATAGCGTTTTCCTGTTTTTCCGTTATCCCATTGTCCCGTTTTCCTAACCCGTTATCTCGTTTTCCTGCTATCTCGGTTTCCCGTTATCCAGTTTTCCGTTTTTCTGTTCGTTATCTCATTGTCCCGTTCGTTATCTCATTTTCCCGTAAAAAATTAGCCAAATCGGTCCAGCCGTTCTCAAGTTATGAGCTTACCAACACAGACATTCATTTCCATTATATGTACAAGGTGTTCCAAATTAAGTCGGCACCATTGCCAACTCCGTTATTATTGATGCTACGATTTCGGTAAAATGGCAAACTGGTAGCATTCTTAGTGGCCTTCTCGATGCCGAAAACAAAAAAAAAATTGACAGTCGCGTTGTCATACTATTTCATGAAATGATATTTTTTTCAATGGAACACCCTATATTTTTTCATCCATTTCGATTCGTAATAACATTCTCAACAACAAAGCTCATATCACTTTTCTTCCTAAAGGGAAAAAATGAGCGACTTATGTGGAAATATTTATTTCATTCACTAGTACAAAAAATTTCTTTGTTTTGGCAAATAAAACCTCATGATTGTCCAAACACCCATTTTTTGTACTTATACGAATGACAATATTTTGTTACTAATAGCAAAATAAGACAGTAAAAGAAAAAATTGCGCTGGGATGTGAACTCGTGAAACCCGTGATCATCATGTCGCACCACTCAATTGACACCACTAAGCTATTTGGTATTAATGTACAAAACGATAATTTCCATCTCTGCTGTAATGATAACTTTGAAGCCGTTTTTGTAAGAATAGAAAATACTGGAGGGTCATATGAATGTGGTTGAAAAATGTGTTTGATTCGATAAAACATAATTATTATGAGCAATCAAGTTGCCTTGAAACTTTGTTGAAATTATATTTGTCAAATATTCTCAAGTATGTCATGACAATATCATAAATTATTGTTACTGTCAACTACTGTTCGAATAATTTTGGAAATGCCGTTTTTCCATCAAGAAAAATATGATATGTTAGAATCCTACTTGGTTTGCCAGAAAAATAGCGTAAGAGCACTCCAACACTACAACAATACGTTCCCCGATCGTGAATTACCTAATCAGCGTTTTTTTTTGCTGTGCTTCATCGTCGATTCAGGAACAATGAAAAAGTTTTTGAGAAGAAAAGAACTAAAAAACGTTTTGTAATATCTGAAGATCCAGAAATTGACGTTTTATCCTACTTTGAGGTATATCCAAATAATTCCATCAGAGATTTATCTAGAGAAATAGCTGTTCCACTGATTCTGAAGAAACATAAGATTACTCCCTATAAGTTAAGATCAGTGCAAACACTAGAACCTGGTGATCCTGAGAGACGATTGGGGTTTTGTCGGTGGTTTATGAATGAATGCAGACAAGGTCCAAACTTCAATAGAAATATTATATGGAGCTATGAGGATAATTTTTCAAATCGTGGGATGTATAATAGAAATAATTTTCATTATTGGAGTAGACATAATCCATTTCTAGTCCATCCCCACAATCCGCAAAGACGATTTAGTATTAATGTTTGGTATGGTCTATTTAGAGGCAGAATTATCGTTCCATTTTCCTACCATGGTTCTTTGAACGGACCCCGTTACATTAATTTATTAACAAGAATGTTGGAAGAGTTTTTCGATGATCTTGATCTGGAGGCTCGTCAGATGATCTATTTTCAGTAGGATGGAGCACCACCACATAATGTCAGTGGCGTAAAACGACTGCTGCGAGGCTATTTTGGAAACAGATGGATTGCTACAAATGGTCCTGTTAAGTGGCCCCCTCGTTCACCAGACATAACACCTCTAGATTTTTATTTTTGGGGATTTCTGAAAAATGAGGTGTACAAAATAAAACATAATAATGTAGATGAAATGAAAAATTATGTTGAAACTATAATTAATAGAATTGATGGCCGAACTGTGTTGAATGCCACACGTAGTCTCAATAGAAGGACCCAAATATGTGTTCAACAAAAAGGCGGTGTTTTTGAACATTTACTCGATATTTTATGGCGCTTTAGTTTGTTATAAATGTTTCCTATTAATACAACTGTCTTATTTTCACCTTTACGAAAAAAAAACAAATGAGCTCTGTTGTTGAGAATGTTATTACGAATCGAAATGCATGAAAAAATATAGGGTGTTCCATCGAAAAAAATATCATTTTATGAAATATTATGACAACGCGACTGTCAATTTTTTTTTTGTTTTCGGCTTCGAGAAGGCCACTAAAAATGCTACCAGTTTGCCCATTCAACCGAAATCGTAGCATCAATAATAACGGAGTTGGCAATGGTGCCGACTTAATTTGGAACACCCTGTATATATTATATGTTCCTGAAAACTTTTCCAGGACAAAGAAATTTCCAATAACTTTTGTAAAAATCCTATCTTTTCCTGAAAACCTTATTCGGAGTATTACGAACATCCAAAAGAACAATTAGCCAAATCGGTCCAGCCGTTGTTTTTATCAAATAAAAAAAAACGTTACCCTGATCGGGATTCGTTCTTGTGACCTTCTGCTTGGTAGGCGACAATCCAACCACTGAGCTATTTTCTTTTTGGAATTAATGACTACATAGTCTTTTTCTTCGCCAAATTTTTATATACCCGAATTTTCCAATTTCCAGGCAACTTCCCTGATTTTCCGTATCAATCATCCTCGGGCATTTAAAAAAAATGCCAAATCGGTCCAGCCGTTCTCGCGTTCTGCGCTTACAAAGAATCGAGATTAATTTTTATTATGATTACTGTATTATATTATCGAGATTATTAATATTAAATAAAATCACTCAATACCAAATACAATTTTATTTTATTTATATATTATAAATTGGATTCCTAATTGAGCCCATTTTTTTTTAAGATTTGTATTTTTAGTTGGTTTTGTTCGAGGATGGACTACTGATTTGAAACGGATGGGAACCTTTCAAATATAATAAAAACGTAAAAATAATAGTAGTTTATCTGATGGCATGTCATAATGACAACGTTATGTCACTAAATTTTGTTGACATAAGGAAGCTCATTATGGTACTTAGTCCCATAATGAATTCATTATGGTACTAAGTACCATAATGAAATTCTATTTGAAAAACATGTGATGGTCAGATCAAAAAAGTTTATTCAAAATGCATAACTATGTACGAAACTATTTATTATAAATGGTAAAAGAGCAATTACTACAATTTGCAATATTAATTCCAATGGATTCTAGAGTTTTTACATCAGTAGTTGATGCTTTTTGGTAAACTTGTAATCCTGTTTGGTTGTTGGCGCCAAAAATTGCTTCTGATATTTTTTTCTTTTGCTCTTTCGAATTTTGATGTAACCTTCAGCACAGTATTGCTTTTCCATCCGCCATGGCGTTTCACGGTACACAGATCAGCTCCAGAATCGGCCAAAAATGGAGCAGACGATCGCCGAAAACAGTGTCCGGTATATTCTTCAGGGTAAATTGAAAAAAGTGGCAATAACTTTTGGCATTTTACCAAAGGTGTGAATTCCAACGGGTTGTTTCGTGCATTTCTTATTTTTATAAGTGACAAAAAAACGTCGATGGTTTGTGTTGCAAGGTCGTATTTTCACATATTGTCTGACAAGTTCTACCATATTCAATCCTGAGATATTCCCTGAATCTCGCATTACCTTTGTTTTTGTATTCGGTAAAGTTATTCTAAAAACGGATCCTTATCACATTTTCAACAAGCATATTTGTCAGTTCCTCTCTTCTGCATGCTCCACTTAGTCTAATTATCATAGCATTTTTTTTTTTATAAATATGTACCATCTGATGCTTCCGTTAACAACTTTGTGACATTTTGTTTAGTAAAAATTTTTGATTTTTTAGCTCTGTAACCTTCTGATTTACGTTTTAGTAATGCAACCAGCTGTAGGTACTTACTAATATCGAAATTTTTTCTTGTTAATAAAATACTTCTCATCATCGAATAATACGACCGGGGAGAAGATGGTTTTCTTTCCTCAGATAAGCATTCAAAGTAAGCCAACAATACTTTTTCATGAGTGATATTCTTGATTTCCTTATAGAACACCATTCTTCGTACCGATTAAACGCTATTTCATACACTCCGTGATTTTTCCGGCCACGATATTTCTCGTCATTTCTTCCAAATCAGAAGATAAACTACCAGTTTCAGAATCACTCATTATTTAAATTATATTCAATTCTACGTGACAATTGTGTTTGACAGCAGATAAATAAATATTGCCATTACAACCTGACGTTGTCAAGGAAATGGCAAAGCACAGCTCACTAACCTACTAATATTTGAAACTACACATACTTACTCCTTTAAAAATAGTTGTCATTGTGACATGTCAAAAATGCAGTTTAAAATTTTTCGAAAATGTATTGATATAAATGCCATCAGATAAAATGTTGTATGTAATACGAATCATAAACAATCATTATGGCACACGTCGTGTTATCGGACTCGGCTA
Organism: Gonioctena quinquepunctata; assembly: GCA_018342105.1. NCBI lineage: Eukaryota > Metazoa > Arthropoda > Insecta > Coleoptera > Chrysomelidae > Gonioctena > Gonioctena quinquepunctata. The sequence continues at coordinate 64,622 of JAFIRS010000240.1, read as the reverse complement.
CGCCTCCCAATAACATTCACGACTTGTACCATAATGATCGTCTTAATGATCCTTATTACATAAATAACTATTATGTAACAAGTTCGCAAAGTGAGGCTTTAGTGGACGAATCGGAATTGTTATGAAGATAATATCGCAATTGTTATGAAGATGATATCAGCTAAAGCGATTTGCGCCCGAGTTGCATACAACATTTTTGAGCTTTCCAAATAAACAGAACATTCATAACTGCTACACATATTAACTCGCCGTCTATACATTTTCAATCACCATCCATACGCTAGTGTAAGGAAGTTATGCAAAAATCTAGCAAGAGATTGTTTATCAATGACACATTTGTCAAATACTTGTCAAATATTAGTGTTCATGTTTCATGAAATAAGCATTCCAAAAGATTATTTCGAAGAAAACGTGTGATGTCACTACGAAATTTCAAATATTCTATAGTTCATTGAGTCTCCTGAAACTGTTTTAAGATGTTTATCATAAGAATTCTGAATAAACAAAAATAGTTCGATAAAGTGTTGTCACGACGACTTTACCGGCCTAGTCCGGTAAAGTAGTATTTTGCGGAATATTTTCAGTATCCAAAGTAGGTGGAGCGTGTACAAAAAAATAATTGTAGACTGAACTGCATCCAAATATTTGAAATATATTCGAGGACTATAAAGCATATTGTAATATTTAAACTATAATGAAATACTGAGAATGATATTCTGGTAATGAAAACAATATTAAAACTAAGTATTTCTTGGAAATACCAACAAATATTTTAAATATATTGTAGATATTTTGATATTTAAAGTATGGAGTGGATAGTTTTGGAATAAAAGTAATATTTAAAGTAAGAAGTGATATTTGTTGATACTGAATTACTGAAACTGATATTGAAATAATTTAAATATATTTAAGATATTTTGGTACTAAAAGTCGTATTGAAATATTTAATTTTCTGTTTGTACACCTATTTGAAGAGTTTTTTCCACCTCGTCCTCAGATTAGTTTACGTCCGATCATGACCAACTAGATGCCATATTAAAAGTGTCTCTAAAAAAATTGAAGTATACCTAAAAACTTTCAAAAATGTCACATTCCGATCCATAATTATCTCAGAAATCCAAAAATTTTATAATATACAGGGTGTTCCATTCTGAAATTCAAAACCGGAGCCATTTCCGGTGAAACCGAAAGTGTCCAGAAAGTGAAAAATATGCAAAAACTCTCCTCATCATACATCATTTACCTATACCAAATCACATTTTGATACACCTAATATTCTAGATCATAATATTTCAATTCAAATGATTCAAACACCTCAAAATACTTTAATGAACATTTTGGAACACCACGTAGTAATTTCAGATTCCTGTTTTCTCTTTGATCCATTCCCTGAAACTGGCTACGTTCGTGTAAACGCCTGGCTTCTCCGGATCACCGCAGCCTTCTCCCCACGACGCGATCCCAACAACTTTACCATCCACCTCAGCTGAACCACCAGCATCCTGTTCGCAATAATCCTTCCCATCAGCTCCTGCGCAGATGGTGCGTTCAGTGATCTGGGATTCTGAGTAGGCTTTCTGGCAATCATCTCGGCTGATTACTGGAATAGAGACTTCGCTGATGTATATAGGAAAAGGATCTCCCTTGGCATAGGTCCCCCAACCAGCCACAGTGAGATTTGCTCCAGTGGCTACTTCTTGTCCCGCTTCTGGTAGCGTAGCAGGTACTATTTTCTGAATGTACATAGGATCTTCCAGACGTAAGAGGGCAATGTCATTGTCGAAATTACTCTCATTATACTCCGGATGGATTACAATTGTGTCTACGATCCCCACTGCACCACCGAAGAGCCAGGCGTCAGAACCAGCACGAACAGTCAGCACTTCACCTCTTCCTGTTAAGCAATGAGCAGCAGTGGCTAGCCAACTTCTGGTTATGAAGAATCCACCACAAAAATGTTCCCCACCTTCTTCAACTGCTACTAGCCATGGATGTTTCGTGATGTTGGTAGGGGTACCTCCTGCAATTCTGCCATCGATGGGAAGTCTTTGTTTGGGAGCAGCTGGAAAATTGAGAAGAAATATAATAGGGGTACGATAATTTTCAATGATCTTCAAGGGTGCGCAAATACCTCTATAATGTTAAGAGCCAAAATGCTGTATTCCAGTGAAAGATAAGGTAACAAATATGACGACCTACTAATAGAAAAAGAATTTGAATTTTCTATGGTGTATATACGAAAAATTAATATATATATATATATATATAAATAAATTTTAAATAAAATGAAATATTATGAATCACTTTCCTCCAAATACCAATATTATGCTAGCTGGAGACTTCAACATAAACTTTGATGACAATGAATCAGTGGCCACAAAAATATTAAAAAACCTATTAACATCATTCAATCTGAAAATGCATATCAATCAACCAACACGTATTACAGAGTTATCGGCTACTACAATAGATCACATCTGTACTTACCTTGCTGAGGAGAACATTAGGAGCTCCGTAATACCAGATGGTTTTTCTGATCATGAAGCATTGAGTGTAAAATATGATTATAACGAGAACGTAAAGAATGAAAATGCGAACGAAGGAAGTTTTGGTAGAATTTACAGTCTCAAAAACTTCAACAAATTTAAACAATTGTCTAATGAAGTTGGGTGGAGTACGGTGTTGAGTTCTGACAACCCTCTATGCTCATTTCATGAGAAGTCGATAGACACTCTCAATGCAAGCTTCCCAATCTGTAGAATTAGAAAGAGAAATAAACCGAAAAAATCTTGGATCACCAAAGGTATAAAAAATTCAGCAAAAAATCTGAGATCTTTACTAATCTTAAATTTTTTTACAGAAAATGAATCATTCCTAAACTATGTTAATAAGTAATTTTACTATTCTTGCCGACGACACTACGTTGTTGTGGAGTGGGAAGGATACAGACACTTTGAAAAATAATATTTCCATTGACGTCGATAAAGTGGTGTGATGCCAACTTTATGTGCTTTAATATATCTAAAACCAAAATACTATCTTTCAGATTTGGCTTTGATGACCTGACCCTGGGTAACCAGGCAATAATAAATAATGAATGCAGTAAATATCTAGGATTACTAATCGATCATAAATTGAAATACATGGACCACATAGCAAATCTGAACAAAAAAATTGCATCAGGCTGTTTTGCGGCTCGAGTGGTATTTCATGAACTAGGTCGAGACTTAGCAAAGATAACATACTCGGCACTCGCTGAGTCCCATATAAGATATGGTATCGCATTCTGGGGATTCTGTAGCTCTCAGCTGTTAAATTCTGTCTTTGTTCTACAAAAAAGAGCACTCCGTCATATGTGTGGTGCAAAACCGAGAGATCACTGTAGATTACTGTTCAAAAATCAACAAATACTGACTGTTATTTGCCTCTTTGTACTGGAGACTGCTTGTTTAGTCCATAAAAAATATAAAAATACAGTGAATGTTAATAGACACAACACACGAAATGGTTTTCGTCTGAGTTTACCTATTCCAAGAACATCACTTATAAAAAACTCTATAATATATGAAAACTTGAAGATATATAATCACCTACCAGCAAATATCAAAAATGTATGTGATGACAAACAATTCAGCATACTATAATTTAGGGGAATTTTACTGTGATCATCTATGGATCCAAAAAAAAATGTTTTATGTAATTTGTATCACATTCTAATTTAACAATTGTGTGACGGTGTGTACACCTACAACTATATTTTATACATGTTTTTATTGTGTGACAACTTCATAAATTTAATTGTGACTGTGAATGCTTATGCCGCCCTTTGTTTTGTTTTACTAATGTATGTGTTTTTATAAGTATACATACATATAAGTTTTTATATTTACACTGGCTTTGTCAATAAGAATTATGTTCTTCGATAATAAAGCATATTTGATTTGATTTGATTTGAACCGAAAAAATGAAAAGAGACCGACTCTCCAGTCAGTTGAGATTATATAAAGGTTCTCACACATATTTAGTTCCAATGACACTATAACTGGAGGCCCGGAGTTAATTTTATGATGGAGTCGAGGGATCTTCGAGGGATCTTCTCAACGGTTCACAATAGTGTAACGAACCTAGGCCGGACCTGTCGCCTCACGTGTTGCCATCGACAACGATGAGATCATCCCCGGAGATATTCGAGAACCATCCAGTCTCTCTGCCACGGAAAACAACGGTCAATATTGGAAACAATTGGAACATGCCAGAATTCGAAACATCGAGAATGCTGTATCGGAGATAAATAGGCGACCCTCAAGTGGAGTCGGGACAGTCTGAACGAGCCCATACGATCGAGCTATTCAGTAGCGTAGTAATATAAATTAAGTTGTAGATTAGTGTAAATAAATTAGTTAAACCAAGTTAGTTTATTTACGTTACAATTGGTGTCGGAAGTGAGATTTTGAAAATAAAACAAGTGATCGTGGAGGGGATAGTCAGAAAATAAATTGATAGACCTTTGTACGCCCAAAATAGACAGTGGCCCGGTTTTCGCGAAGTGGACAATTGTGCGTGGAATATAAACTGATACACTGTTCGCGTGAAACAGAAAATAGACAGTGGCCCGGTTTTCGCGAAGTGGACAATTGTGCGTGGAATATAAACTGATACACTCTTCGCGTGAAACAGACAATAGACTGGTGGCCCGTGGAAAAGAATTCGCGAAGTAAATTTTTTAACAAACTGATAAACTTTTCGTGTGAAACAGACTGATACCTCGTCAAAGACAAAATGTGTTCAAAAAAAAGTGCGCCTTGGGATTTGAAGGTAGCGGAATTGAAACAGGAATTGGAGGAAAGGGATCTGGAAACAACAGGTAAAAATCAAGTACTCCAGGAAAGACTTGCAGAAGGACTTATACAAGAAGGTGAGGACCCCGAAACATTTTTATTCGAAATTCCGGAGGTGATTTAAGTTTGGTAATGAATAAACTGGAAGAAAATGCTAGAAATCTGGAAGAGAAGCTTCAAGAAAATTCTATAAATCTGGAAGAGAAGCTTCGAGAAAATTCAAGAAGCCTGGAAGAGAATGCTAGAAATCTGGAAGAGAAGCTTCAAGAAAATTCTGGAAATCTGGAAGAGAAGCTTCTAGAAAATTCAAGAAGCCTGGAAAAAAATGCAAGAAGCCTGGAAGAGAAGTTCCTGGAAAACACAGAAGGCCTAAAAAAAGAATTGTGTGGTGTGGCTAATTTTCTAGAAGAAAGAATGGGAACAGAGATAGATAAAATTAGGGAGCAAATGAACACGGAGGTAGATAAAATGAAGGAAACGATCAGTAAGCTGGAAAAACGAATTAATAGTGCGCCCCCCACAGAGATGGTTAACGAAAATGCAATGTTGGACTTGAGTTTGAACTTGGATAAAGTTCAAGAGGGTATAAAAGATGTCAAGGTCATTTCTGAAATAGGGAAGCTTTTCCATGAAGCCGCCTCAATTGACGGAAAAACTCCATGGGAAAATTACCGCCGACAGTTTGAAGCAGCGGCCAAAGCAAATGGATGGAATGCAGGGGAAAGAGCTGTAGCACTAACACTTGCATTACGTGGAGAAGCGACGAATATTCTACAAACTCTTACCGCCCAAGAACAGGAGGACTATGATCAGCTGATTAAACATCTAGAATTACGATATGGCCAGGCCCATTTGGAACACGTATACCACTCCCAACTGAAGAATCGCTGCCAGAAATCGGGCGAATCCTTACAAGAATTCGAAGCTGACATTGCACGCTTGGTTCGTCTCGCATATCCAGCCACACCGAAAATGTAATGGAGCGATTAGCGGTTCAGGCATTCTTGGATGGACTCCGTGACCAAGAAACCAGACAAGCGTTGACACTAGCTCGTCCAACACATCTCGTAGACGCACTGGCACGCGCTTTGGAATTTGAGGCAGCAGCAATCCTGCAAAACCAAAGTAAAGTTCGAAGTATTGAAGAAGACTCACAGGAGCCCGCTAACTGGAAGCTGCCATAAGAAAAGTGATGAAGGAAGTGTTGCCTGAGAAAGACAGATAAGATGCCGGAATTGTGGCAAAATTGGACATGTGCGTAGCAAATGTCCAACATTCATCGACTCCGATGCAGGAAAACTAAAAAGGTCGACGAAAAAGGGCAACCGTCGGCATGTGTCCGGCAAGCCCCGGTTAACAGCGCATATGTCGCCATCCTTCAACGACAGAACAAAGGTGTCTTCGTAGACGGTCTCATCAATAACGGCCTTGCACATGCCGCTAGATACAGGTGCGACTAGGACAATTCCCGGGCCTTCCTTTGCCAGAACACCGGAACGGATTGAACCGACAACTTGAAGCTACGCACAGCAACAGGGAGCCAGCTACTGTATGGCGAGCTACCGATTGAAATAATTTTGGGCAGCACAAAGTGAAACATCAGGCACTTGTAGGGACATCGAAGACGATGCAATCATCGGAATGGACATCCGTGAATTCCAGAGGGTTTAAATTGATTTCAAAGACGGCGTCCTACGTGTCAACGGAGAAGAGCTGGGCTTCAGTGGGAGAAGTGAGGGGTTGATCCGTGTGTTGTTGGCTGAAGATGAAGCGTACCTGAGAGGGCTGAAACCATTCTGGAGGCTCGCCTGACGGGAGTAACGAGCAGTGGAAACGTGGTGATGTTCGAGCCCAAACTTCATGATGAGAAAATTGACGAGGGATTGCACTAGGGAAGACCTTGTTGCGTGCTGACAAATTTGTGCCCGTAAGGGTCATGAATGTCAATTATTTTCCAGTGACCTTGAAGAAAGGAACAATATTGGGCACTGCTCGTCAGTTTCCTCAGTGATCCGGAGGTACGAGGACGATTAGCCAACCCAACAACTTGCCCACAGAACTAGAAAAATTAGTTGCCATCTCTTCCAAAGATATAAAACCAGCTCAACAGCCCAAACTAAGAGATTTAGTTAAGAAGTACCAAGAACATCTCGATACCGGACAAGGAAAAGGAGGTCGAACTAATGTGGTCCAGCACAAGATTGATACTGGGGGTGCCCGACCGATCCGGAATCAGCAAGAAGATCTCCTCTGCCAAGAAGGAAGAGGCTGACAAAATAGTCAGCGATATGGGAAAAGAAGGAGTTATCGAACCATCTGACAGTCCCTGGTCCCTCCAGTCGTACTGGTGAAAAAGGATGGATCGACACGCTTTTGTGTAGACTATCGCCAACTTAATAATGTCACGAAGAAGGACAGTTACCCTCTCCCGGAGAATAGATGACACCCTAGACCGTTGGTTGGTTCCACGTTTTTCCCCGCCCCTTTTGATCTGAAGAGGGATACGGCAAGTAGAACTTGCTCAGGAAGATCGAGAAAAGACTGCTTTTACCATCGGCTCAGGATTGTGGCAGCTTCACCGTTATGCCTTTCTGGCTCTGTAATGCCCCGCCACATTCAAAAAGATTGATGGAGACAGTGCTGAAGGGACCTCATGGAACACGTGTCTAGTGTATCTCGACGACATAATTGTGGTCGGCAGATCGTTCGAGGACCACGTGAAAAACTTGGAGGAAGTATTCCTGCGACTGAGGAACTCCGGATTGAAGCTGAGCCCTAAGAAATGCCATCTGTTCCAAAAAAGAAGTACGCTACCCTCGGCCACGTTGTCTCTGGGGAAGGAGTAGCAGTGGATGACCAGAAGGTCAAAGCTGTTAAGGATTGGCCCATCCCAAAAGACATTCACCAACTTCGAAGTTTCTTGGTTTATGCAATACCATCGCCGATATGTGCTGGGATTCGCCAACATCGCTAAAAACCCCTGACCAGGCTCACGGAGGGCCAAACAAAGTTCCAGTGGTCCGAAGAGTGTCCCAAAACTCATTCAGGAAGCTGAAAGGAGCTTTGATCAACGCACCTGTACTGAGCTATCCCCTACCCAAAGGGAAATTCATTTTGGATACGGACGCCAGCAACGTGGGACTCGGAGCTGTCCATTCCAGATCCAGGAGGGACAGGAGAAGGTCATTGGTTATTTCCAGCAAGACGCTTAGCAAAACCAGAGCGCAATTACTGTGTCACCAGGGAGAGCTGTTAGCTGTTGTAAAGGAGGGAGCACTTACAAGTACGTGTGTCTGGAAGAAGATTCCTGTTGAGAACTGACCATGCAGCTCTCAAATGGCTCTTACAGTTCAAAAATCCTGAGGGTCAAGTAGCACGTTGGATCGAGAGACTCCAAGAATTCGATTTCGAGATCGAACATCGAGCCGGAACTAGTCATAAGAATGCAGATGCCTTGTCGCGAAGACCATGTCCAGATGATTGCTCACATTGCCGACGAGCAGAAGAGAAAGAAGCAACACTTTGTAGAACCGCGGCAATGGATGACAACCGGAATGACAGCAAGATCCAGAAAGACCAAGAGAAAGACCCCGACCTTGGCTTAGTTGTCAGCTGGAAGAAGGGCAATCGAAGACCATCATGGCAGGAAGTTGCAGGTTACTCGCCGGCTGTTAAGTCCTATTGGGCACAATGGAACTCGCTTATTCTGGACAATGGGATCCTGGAAACGTGGTTGAGGCCGATATTGTGGGGGAAGACAGACGCCAAATAATTGTTCCCAGGAACAGAAGAGAGGAAGTGCTGCGGGAAATCCATGATGAGTCGCCGGAGGACATCTGGGAGTGACGAAGACCCTGCAGAAAGGAGGCAACGGTTTTACTGGGCCAATTGTCAAGCTGACGTCCAGGACTGGTGCAGAAAGTCGCTGTATGCGCTGCTAGCAACGGACCCTCGAATACGACCCAGGCCCCGATGCGTCAGTACAACGTAGGCAGCCCGTTCGAGAGAATCGCCATTGACATCGCCGGCCCGTTTCCCGTATCCGACCACGGAATAAATACATCCTTGTGGAATGGACTACTTCAGTAAGTGGGCGGAAGTTCCGCGCCCGCCCAACCAGGAAGCCATCACCGTCGCCGACGTCTTGGTGAAAGAATCGATATGTCGATTCGGATTCCAATGGAGCTGCACTCGGATCAAGGCAGGAAATTTCTCGAATCCAACCTTTTCAAGAAATATGTCTACGCTGAACATCCGCAAGACAAGAACCACGGCCCTACATCCGCAGTCCGATGGAATGGTGGAACGGATGAACAGGACGATCAACCGCCACTTGTCCGTTGTTGTTCTGACCATCAAAGAGACTGGGACCAGTATCTTCATTTGTTCCTGATGGCCTATCGATCCCAGTACACGAGTCAACCGGTCAAACTCCTGCTAGTATTATAATGGGCCGAGAACCGCGACGCCTTGTGACCTGAAGTTTGGGATACCGCCAGGACAAGACACTGCGGAGAGGACTACGTCAGCAAACTTCGGCAGAGAATGGACGACATCCACGAACGAGCCCGGGTTGAACATCCAGAGTGCCAGCGATAAAATGAAGAAGACCTATGACATCAAGGCCGACGCTGGAGGATTTAAGGTTGATGACCTGGTTTGGCGTACAACCCCAAACGTCGTCGTGGACTATCACCAAAGTTGCGGAACTCGTGGGAAGGCCCGTATAAAATCGTGAAAAGGATAAACGACCTTGTGTACCGAATCCATAAGCCACCCGAGGGAAACCAAGGGTCGTCCATTTCAACAGGTTGGCCCCTTACGCTGGAAACCATGACCAAGTTCGCACCCTCAAGCCACCGGAGGATGATATGACGTTCGAGAAGTTTATGTCCTTGTATTCAAACGGGCAGAAAGTTCTACATGGGGTTACTAGAGAGGAGTCACGAGATCTTTTCGAGGTGCCTGCTGACTACGCACTAGCGCACTGTGTGGCAGAAGATCTTCGAATGTCCAGGGGCATCGCCGTAGTGTTCTCCAAGAAATTTGGTCAACTCCAAACACTGGGGAGCAGAATCCAGAAGTTGGTGGGGTGCTACAGTTGAAGAAAGGCCAGAGAAACATCTACTACCTAGTTACCAAGAGGCATTCCAAGAAAAAACGCCCCTATGAAGATGTCTGGAAGAGTCTCACCAAACTAAGAGATACTATGGTGGACCAAAACCCTGGTGGATCTAGCAATTCCAAAATTATCCTGTGGTATTGATGGGTTGGACTGGAGAGTCATAAGAAGTATGCTGGAGGCGATATTCAGATCCAGCGGGCGTCAAGATTTTGGTTTGCTGTAACCCTCTTCCACCGATCATGAAGACCGTGGAGTGTTACTTCCATCGAACTTCACGGTGCAGATATGGGGAGTCATGCAGATATCGTCACACTCCAAGGATGAAATTTCGACGAAATGTCTTTAAGAAGGGGCAATGTAACGAACCTAGGCCGGACCTGTCGCCTCACGTGCTGCCATCGACAACGATGAGATCACCCCCGGGAGATATTCGAGAACCATCCAGTCTCCTGCCACGGAAAACAACGGTCAATATTGGAAACAATTTGGGAACATGCCAGAATTCGAAACATCGAGAATGCTGTATCGGAGATAAATAGGCGACCCTCAAGTGGAGTCGGGACAGTCTGAACGAGCCCATACGATCGAGCTATTCAGTAGCGTAGTAATATAAATTAAGTTGTAGATTAAGTGTTAAATAAATTAGTTAAACCAAGTTAAGTTTATTTACGTTACAATAGCTTCCTCGTGTTTGGGGTAATATGTACATATACAGGGAGTTTCATATTTGAATGCTGATCCTGTAGGGCGATAATTCTTGGATGATTTTAAGAAAAATTCTTCATATAAACATATGTCCGCAACCGCTTTTTTTCTGAGATACAGGATGTTGAAATTTTTCAAAAAAATCAGTTCTTCCCCAATATCTCTAAAACCGCTTCGGCTTTTCTTTTTCAATTTTGGTACATGCAAAGTACGCATAAAAATACATTTTTTTCATGATAAAAGATTTCTCAATATTCAATAGTGGCGTCCCTGTTAACATGCCCTGTCAAATTTTTGATACGCCACTGCCTTTTTCCAAATGAATTTCATTTTTGTAATTGTCCTCTATCTCTCATAGAAATGGTCACCTGCCTTTTTTTTCGTCCGGCCGACGGTTTTCGATTTAGAAAATAAAATATATTCATTTACTTGTCCCTATTCGATTTTTTCTCTTAGTCTTAATTTCACAATTGTGATGACCAAAGATTTTCATAATTTTATGGTAACTATTATTTAGTTTTTATAATAAGTTCGCATAAAAAAGCATTTTTTATTTTTAGAAACAACTGTTATGAACAAAAAATACCAAAATCAAATTAACTGTTCAAAATGTCCGCCTCTTGCAAGTGTGCACCCCTCCTTTCATTGACTCGCGTACTCTTTGGAAAATTCCTGAAGTATTCCCTATTGCTTCACAGGAAACTATTACGCGGTTTCGCAACAGTACACCAAAGTATTAAGATGTCCCCAAAGAAAATAAGCAACACTGTTTAAGTCTGGGGATCTAGCTGGCCATGACTCTGTTCACCACGACCTATCCAGCGACTATGAAAGTTTTGGTTCAAATATTCGCGTGCCAGAGCACTAAAATAAGCGGGTGCACCATCGTGCATAAACTACATGCGATGTCGCATTAAAAAAGGAACATCTTCCAACAGAATTGGCAAATTATCTCCAAGAAATCGCCGATAATTATGTTCATTCAATCTGCGTGGTAAAAAAAAAGGTCCAATTAGGTAATCTCCAATAATTCCATTCCAGACATTTAATGAGAACTGCTCCTGGTGATGAGATTCCACGATTGCATGTGGATTTTTCTCGGCCCAAAAATGATTATTATGTAAATATCTGATCCTGTTGGTGAAACTAGCTTCGTCCGTGAATATTATTTCCCTGTCAAATAAAGGATTTTCGGTAATTTTTTGTAGAAACCATTGGAGAAATTCACTCTTAATGTAAAGTTTCGAGGAAGTAGAGCCTGAACCCGTTGTATGTGATGAGGATATAATAAATAATCATGAAGAATCCTCCATACAAGAATATGGGCGATATTCAAATTATTGGCAACTTTCCTCGTACTTATTTCAGGATTTTCGTCAACTGAATTTAAAACAGCTACCTCAATTGCTGGAGTTCTTGCAGTCCGATGTGCTCCTTTCAAGTGATGATTTGGCTCAAAACTTCCTGTTTCACATAACCTTCTGTGGGTGCTTGGAATCGTTCGAGCATCAGGAACCATTCTATTTGGGAAGTGCTCTTGATACAGTTGCCTGGCTTCATATGCGTTCCCGTAAGCAAGCCCGTACAAGTAATGCATGTCTGCTAAAATGTTGAAAACAACGAAATGTGTTCTTAGCATACTGGATGTTTCCAGCCCACAAGATAATCCTACTACTCTTCAACGGCTGATTCCGCATGGGGACAAGCAAATGAATGCATTTTATTTTCTAACTCAAAAACCGTTCGCCGGACGAAAAAAAGGCAAGAGACCATTTTTATGAGAAGATAGAGGATAATTACAAAAATAATATTTATTTCAGAAAAAGTCAGTGGCGTATCATCATTTTGATCAAAAATATGACAGGGCATGTTAACAGGGACGCCACTGATGAAAATTAAGAAATCTTTTAACATGGAAAGAATTTATTTTTAAGCGTACTTTGCAAAATTGAAAAAAAAATTCAACATCTTGTATCTCAGAAATAAAGCGGTTGCGGACCTTTGTTCGTATGAAGAATTTTTCTTTAAATCAACCAAGGATTATCGTTCTTCAGGATCAGCATTCAATTATGAAACACCCTGTATATTGATTGTAAGAGGATTCATATACTTACAAATATGAAACGAATGACTTTCTATCGTAACAAAAAAATAAAATAAAAGGAAAGTCGGGAAACAAAATAAAGTAGAATTGTGCGATGAACTGCGAACGTCACGTTTTCTTAGGCCCCCTTGTCACATTTTGCCACAGCAAGCGATACCCCTCCCCTTGCGAACGTATTTTATGCCCCACATCTGTATTACCATACTGGGAATTTGCAACAAATAGATTAAGCTCGTCATACTCCAACAATTATTCACGTGAAATAATGACTATCAGGACGGATATATGAACCAAATCTCTCTTGATTTGGACTTCACATAGGTTGTCCTCATTGTCAGTATTCTCAGTTGATGAATATATGATACAGAGTACCAGAATCATACCTCATTCTTCTTTCCTCAATCGTAGTCACTCAAAAAGTACAAAAAGTCACGTAAATATAATATTAAATTTTTCTTGGGGAAAAAATCTATAGCACAAATTGAGATACGAATACTTACCCAAAACTACACCCAAAACTGTGAGAACAATAACTCTCTTGTACATTTTAGAATCGAATGATAACAGTTCAGAACATATTGAATCACATTCCTTAGGAGACGATAATACCTCCACATAATCAGATAAATCACTCGAAATCACATTATCATATCAAACTTTTTATTTCTGAAAATTTTTTGATATATTTCGCCGATCCATTCATATGTCTGAAACTTATGTAATCCAAGCTCTGAGGCTGAATAGATCAGCGTAAACCCCGGGATGTAACAGGTCCCCACAATCATATCCCCATGAAAATATTGAACCCTCTTGGGAAATGAAAGGTTTAATGTATTTTCATGACGATGAAATTTTAAGGGAATAGTTTTACAAGGTTTAAGAAGGGATACTTCATTTGGGAAAAGTTTTTTTGAAGACCACCCGTGGCTGAGGCACATACCCTGGATAAAATAGGTGTCTAAAAATTGAACAGTGTCTTATTCCTAGTTTTATAGGAATTCGATAATTTGTCGTTTTTGGAAAACAGTTGATGAATACCACGTCGCGTCCACACGCTCTTGTGTATGTCTTTTTGTTTATAACTGATAGATCAATTTGGTACCGCATTACAAACGCATTGATAGAGATTATTTGAACGAAGTTTTTCCCAATAGGTGGATTGGAAGACGTGGACCGATTGAATGGCCGCCTAGATCCTCCGATTTGTCTCCTCTCGATTACTTCTTATGGGGTTATTTAAAATCAAAAGTATATTTCAATAGATCAGACAGTATTGCAGATTGGAAAGTTAGAATAACGGAAGAAATTAACAACATTACCCCTGAGGTCCTATAAAATATTGTTAGGATGAAAAGTTGGAATATTGGAACGCGCCCCAGTGCTGTTAACGGAACAAGATGTATGTATTCGTTCGTTTGTTAACTCAGAAGTGACGTTCAACATATCATGGCGGATTGCCGTATTTTTTATTTTTATTTCATAAAAATAATTATCAATTTCACTCTTAATAAAAAATAAACGCGTGTTTTGTATTCCACGACTCGATAAATACATAATTTTAGTGATTTTTAGTTACCGTCATCATGCCTAAGTTGTCAAAGTCAAGTCCTACTAGATTTATGAGGGCATTTGAGTCGGTTGCAAAAGAGTTTTCTCCTTTTTGGGAAAATAAGTAACAGAAAACCGTCATAGAAAAGTAACAAAATGTATTTGTTGATTATGAAATTGCCATCAATCGAGATAATGAATCATGTGTCAGAAAAATGGAAAATTTTCCTTGGAAACAAAAACAGCTATTCTATTTTTGTATAAACCGTAAACTTCTGTATTGAAAGTTGGATTCAAATCACCCTAGTGCTTCCTTATACTTCTATGTAATCTGACTCAAATAAAAGATATACCGGGTGTCAGCGAATCTATTAGACAAGTCATAACTTCTAGAATATTAAGTGCATCAAAATGAGATTTGGTATAGGTAAATGGTATGTGAAGAGGAGACTTTTCGCATATTTTTCACTTTCCGGTCACTTCCGGTTTTACCGGAAATGGCTCCGGTTTCACCGGAAATGGCTCCGGTTTTGAATTTTTAAATGGAACACCCTGTATAGGGTAATATTTTTGGATTCCTGAGACAATTCTGGAGTGTGAGATTTTAAAAAGTTTTTACGCCTACTTCATTTTTTAGAGTCGCTTTAAATATTGCATCTAGGTAGCCATGATAGGATTTAAACTGAACTGAAGACCTCAGTATAAGACTAAGACAAGTTGGCAAAATTACATGTCCGTGTCTAACTAGTATTTTTCAAATGACGACCATTTTTCGACAAGCACTTTCCGAAAAATTGATTTTTTGACGAATCTAACGATACTAATTTATTCGAGATTGGATTAAAAATAAGAACATACATTGAATATTACTGAGGAAAATACAAGAAAATAATTTATTTACTTTTGTCAAGTGTGCCATGGATAATAATTTATTAACTTTCACTGAAGTGTTTTTTCAAAATGCATTCCTCCTTATTCAAGACACATTACAGCTCGTTCAATTGTTTCTCTCAACACGTTTCGTAACATTTGAGGCGTTATACTTCTGAATCCCCGTGAATTATTCCTTCTAAGATTTCAAGAGTGGCTGGGACTGTTGCATAGAAAACCTTTTCTTCAACTTATCCCCAAATGAAGAAATCGAGCACAGTGAGATCCGGTGAGCGGGCAGGCCACCGTACTGGACCATTGGTTGCAATAACTTTATTATTAAAATGGTCTATTAAGTAATTAAGAACTTCTCTGGTATTATGAGGGGGTGTTCCATCTTGTTGGAAGTAAATTCGCCGTAAAACTGCTAGAGGTAGATTATTAAGATGATCCTAGATTTCATTGTGAAGAGAACCAAGTACCTGACCTTGAAACAATATTGGCCCAATTATTCTGTTTCCAAAGATACCAGCCCAGACATTGATGCCAAACCTTTTTCGAAAATTGCCCTCTCTCATTGCATGTTGATTTTGTTGGGACCAGTACCGAGTATTTTGCTTATTCAACATACCATTATTCGTAAATCGTGATTCGTCGGAAAATAGAATGAAATTTATAAAATTTGGGTTAACTCTATGATTTTGAAGCAGCCAATCACAAAACACTACCCGTCTATCGCCATCGTCAGCATACAAATGTTTTTTTTTATTTATTTATTCAACGGGTAGTCCCAATTACAATTTGTTGTATAAAAAGAAGAAATTTTTTAAAATCCTAAACTAGACTAAAGATAATTAATACATAATACAATACTAATACTAATAATAATATAAAACACAATACAAGTCCACTACAGTGGTAAAATACAATACAATATAGTGGTAAAATATATAAAAATACAAAGCTATATAATAATAATGGAATGAAATAATACTACAGAATCATGAAAGGAAGTGTTTCAGGCAATAATGCGACTCAATTCAATTTTAATGGTGTTTGTGGAGCTGCTAAAGACATCAACCTGTTGATACTTATTACCATTTCTGAGCATTCGGGTGAGAGGAGAGAAAAAACCATAATTTGTGGAGTGAAACGGTATTTTAAATATTTCAGTACTAACTCTGGTCTGTCTACTGACATTAATGGTAATTAAAGATAAAATCTCCTCACAGTTGATGCTGCCAGATAATATTTTGTTTAAAAAACATACATCTATAATAATTCTTCTATTCTCTAAAGATAATAGGTTCATCTGTTCTCTAATGTTGTTGTATGAATATTCTCCCCTTCTTAGATGTAATGTTGATGTAACTGATATTTAAATGCTTGATATCCGTGCTTTTTCAGTATTTTTCTTGCTGATTCGTGACTTAGCTGCATTTCTTGACTAGTTTCTCTTGAAGAAACCGTTTTATCATCATGATAGCAAGAACGTTAATATCAGTCTTCATTCATTTCTGTTCCGCCTCTCGATTTCCTTCTTGCCTAAAACGATTGTCAACATACGGAAATTACTGATGGGCTGGATGTTGCCGATTGGGATACCTCTGAGCATACAACTCAACAGCATTCCATAAATTTCTATGACATTCTCCAAATATTAATAACATATCAATTTTTTCACTTTAAGTATACATTATTTTGAAGAAAAATTAAACTGAAATTTAACCAAAATTAAGAAACTTCTACTGTCTGCTCATAAAGCTTATGTCACTGTTATTACCAAAGAAGGCTTGATAAAAATAACTACAAAATATTATGCATCATGGCTATCCAGGGCACACTTGACAAGAGTAAATAAATTATTATCCAGTATTTTCCTTAGTAATATTCAATTTATGTTTTTATTTTCAATCCAATCGCAAATAAATTAGTATCGTTAGATTCGTCAAAAAATCCTTTTTTCGTAAAGTGCTTGTCAAAAAATTGTCGCCATTTGAAAAATAATAGACACGAAAATGTAATTTTGCCAATTTGCCTTATTCCTATCTATCATACTAGTGACTGAAACTTTGCGATTGTAATTTTCTGACCTCACCTGAGGTCCTCAGATGAGGGGGAAATAACTACCCAAAATATGTACACCACAATTAAATATCTGATAATAATGAACAATATCTAAAATATATTTTAAAAAAACGCACCAATGAAATACCTAAAATATATTTAGGATTATGATAGTATTTAATGCAGAATCCTGAAAATGTTTTTAAATAATTAAAGTATACTGAAGGTATTTAAAGCACTAGAGATGTATTGAAAATTATTAAAATATACCGAGGGTATTGAAAATACTGGAAATGTACTCAAGTTTGAAATGTAATGAATATAAATGGAACATAATAAATATAATATTTGATGTAATTAAGGTAAAAAAAAATTTTAAAAAAAAAAATTGGTATAATTCACCCCGTGTTTTTACAAAAGTACCTAAAGTGTATATCTGTTGGTAATAAATTAAATTGAAAGTTATTGGCATCAGAGGAAATAACGGAAAAACTAAAAGTATTTCAAAATAAATATTTATCAATAAATAAAATAAATAATATAATAAATACGGGTTTAAATGTGAAACTAAAAACAAAAGGTATGCTGATAAAACATCAGATCAACTCTAGGAACAATCTACCAGGAAAAAAACTGCTGTTTTTGCGGTCCAGTTTACTTATGCCTAGACTGAAAAAACAGTTTATTCATAGTCAACTAAATTAATTAACAATTAATAATTTTTTTATTCTTATAATTTATAACAATAATTATTAACAAATAACACGTAAAAAGCAGAACGAAAATGTTTATCTGTTAATATGACTTATTCACTTTAAATAAACTTAAAATTAATAATAAATACATTTTTGGTAATATCGCTCAACAAATGATTTTATTCAGACTAAATTTATTATCTTGATTACAAACATATCGACCTCAAACAAACTATTTATTTTTACTAGCTGACTCGACAGACGTTATCTTGTCCAAATTCCTATATTCCCTATTTTTTTTCCTGATAACTCTCGACCGCATATTATTTATTTTTTCCTATGTTTTTTTTGAGTCTTAACGTCTAGGTTATGCCTTTGACTTTGTCCGCTTCCCGTTATCAAATTTTCCATTTATCCCGTTTTTCCATTATCCCGTTTTCCAGTTATCCAGTTATACCGTTTTCCTGTTTTTCCGTTATGCCGTTTTCCTAACCCGTTATCCCGTTATCTCGTTTTCCTTGCTATCTCATTTTCCCGTTATCCAGTTTTCCGGTTTTCTGTTCGTTATCCCATTGTCCCGTTCGTTATCTCATTTTCCAGTAAAAAATTAGCCAAATCGGTCCAGCCGTTCTCAAGTTATGAGCTTACCAACACAGACATTCATTTTTATTATATATATTATATATTCCTGAAAACTTTTCCAGGAAAAAGAAATTTCCAATAACTTTTGTAAAAATCCTATCTTTCCCTAAAAACTTATTCGGAGTGTTACGAACATCCAAAAAAACAATTAGCCAAATCGGTCCAGCCGTTCTCGCGTTTTGCGCTTACAAAGAATCGAGATTAATTTTTATTATGATTACTGAATTATATTATCGATATAAATAATATTAAATAAACTTACTTAATACCAAATAAAATTTTATTTTATTTATATATTGTAAATTGGATTCCTAATTGAGCCCAATTTTTTTTAAGATTTGTATTTTTAGTTGGTTTTGTTCGAGGATGGACTACTGATTTGAAACGGATGGGAACCTTTCAAATATAATAAAAACGTAAAAATAATAGTAGTTTGTCTGATGGCATGTCATATTGACAACGTTATGTCACTCAATTTCGATGACATAAGCAGAACTAAAAAAAAAAGGGAAATTAATTCGGGAGTTCCACAAGGTTCTGTATTGGGTCCCATCCTTTTTTTATTATATGTGAATGACCTCACCAAGCTCAATATCTCTGGGAAGTTCACCCTCTTCGCAGATGACACCACCATACTTTGGAATAATAAAAACACTTGTGAGTTGCACAACATAATCTCTGCCGACTTGGGAAAAGTTAAAGATTGGTGTGATGCAAACATATTATCTTTTAACTTAACAAAAACTAATGTAATAACATTTAGATGCTCACTCAATGAACTTTTCTTTGAAGACAGATCATTGGAAACAAAAAATAACACTAAATTTCTAGGATTGTTCATTGACCAGAATTTAAAATTTGAGGATCATGTTAAGCAACTCACTGGCAAAATCTCTTCTGGTTGTTTTGCGGTTAGAGTGATTTTTAAAGAATTGGGGTTTAACACTGCAAAAATGGCTTACTATGCACTCATAGATTCTCACTTACGCTACGGAATACCGTTTTGGGGAGCATGCAGCCCAACTTTATTTAAAAGTTTATTAATTTTACAGAAAAGGGCAATAAGGTATATAGGGAACCTTAATCCAAGGGATTCCTGTAGAACCTTCTTCAAAAACCATAAAATTCTAACGGTAACTGCATTATTCATACTGGAATCCGTGTGTCTAATAAATAAACATATACTAAACTTTACTGCGTCTTTTTCCCACTATAACACCCGGAACAGCAGACACACTCTGAAACTCACAGTGCCAACAAAAAACCTCACCAGAGACTCCATATTTTTCAATGGTGGGAAAATGTACAATCATTTACCTCTGTACATAAGATCTGCCAATATAAATGACTACCAATTCAGGAAGTTAGTCAAACAATTTCTATCTGATAGACCTTATTATACTTTGCAGGAATATTTTAACGAAAACTTTTAACTGACTCACTCATATTTTTTATATTTATTAATCAAGGTGCATTTAAATTATTACCTTCTAAGTTTACTTTTTAAATTTGACTATTATACACTTTTATATATATACATTATACTCTATTTACTTTTATATCGTCCATATTAACATTGTTTTTACTTTTTATTATCTTTTGTCTGTATTGCATTTTTTTTAACTCTATGTGTATTCACTAACCAAGCTTTGTCAACAAGATTCTGTCTTATGATAATAAAGCATATTTATTATTATTATTATTATTATTATTATAAGTCATTATGGTACTTAGTCCCATAATGAATTCATTATAGTACTAAGTACCATAATGAATTCTCGATGTAACCTTCAGCAACAGTATTGCTTTTCCATCCGCCATGGCGTTTCACGGTACACAGATCAGCTCCAGAATCGGCCAAAAATGAAGCAGACGATCGCCGAAAACAATGTCCGGTATATTCTTCAGGGTGAGGTGAATTCAAAAAAGTGGCAATAACTTTTGGCATTTTACCAAAGGTGTGAATTCCAACGGGTTGTTTCGTGCATTTCTTATTTTTATAAGTGACAAAAAAACGTCGATGGTTTGTGTTGCAAGGTCGTATTTTCACATATTGTCTGACAAGTTCTACCATATTCAATCCTGGGATATTCCCCGATGTTACAAAAAATTCTCGCATTACCTTTGTTTTTGTATTCGGTAAAGTAATTTTAAAAACGGATCCTTAGTCTAATTATCATAGCAACTTTTTTAAATAAATATGTATCATCTGATGCTTCCGTTAAAAACTTTGTGACATCTTGTTTAGTAAATTTTTTTGATTTTTTAGCTCTGTAACCTTCTGATTTACGTTTTAGTAATGCAACCAGCTGTAGGTACTTACTAATATCGAAATTTTTTCTTGTTAATAAAATACTTCTTATCATCGAATAATACGACCAGAGAAAAGATGGTTTTCTTTCCTTAGATAAGCATTCAAAGTGAGCCAACAATACTTTTTCATGAGTGATATTCTTGATTTTCTTAGTAGAACACCATTCTTTGTACCGATTAAACGCTATTTCCTATACACTCCGTGATTTTTCCGGCAAACTACCAGTTTCAGAATCACTCATTATTTAAATTATATTCAATTCTACAAGACAATTGTGTTTGACAGCAGATAAATGAATATTGCCGTTACAACCTGACGTTGTCAAGGAAATGGCAAAGCACAGCTCACTAACCTACTAATATTTGAAACTTCACTACTCCTGTAAAAATAGTTGTCATTGTGACATGTCAAAAATGCAGATTTTAATTTTTCGAAAATGAATTAATATAAATGCCATCGGATAAAATTTTGTATGTAATTCGAATCATAAACAATGATTATGGCACACGTCGTGTTATCGGACTCGGCTACGCCTCTCCCAATAACATTCACGACTTGTACCATAATGATCGTCTTAATGATCCTTATTACATAAATAACTATTATGTAACAAGTTCGCAAAGTGAGGCTTTAGTGGACGAATCGGAATTGTTATGAAGATGATATCGCAATTGTTATGAAGATGATATCAGCTAAAGCCATTTGCGCCAGAGTTGCATACAACATTTTTGAGCTTCCCAAATAAACAGAACATTCATAACTGCTACACATATTTACTCGCCGTCTATACATTTCAATCACCATCCATACGCTAGTGTGAGGAAGTTATGCAAAAATCTAGCAAGAGATTGTTTATCAATGACACATTTGTCAAATACTTGTCAAATATTAGTGTTCATGTTTCATGAAATAAGCATTCCAAAAGATTATTTCGAAGAAAACGTGTCTCCTGAAACTGTTTTAAGATGTTTATCATAAGAATTCTGAATAAACAAAAATAGTTCGATAAAGTGTTGTCACGACGACTTTACCGGCCTAGTCCGGTAAAGTAGTATTTTGCGGAATATTTTCAGTATCCAAAGTAGGGTGGAGCGTGTACAAAAAAATAATTGTAGACTGAACTGCATCTCAAATATTTGAAATATATTCGAGGACTATAAAGCATATTGTAATATTTAAACTATAATGAAATACTGAGAATGATATTCTGGTAATGAAAACAATATTAAAACTAAGTATTTCTTGGAAATACCAACAAATATTTTAAATATATTGTAGATATTTTGATATTTAAAGTATGGAGTGGATAGTTTTGGAATAAAAGTAATATTTAAAGTAAGAAGTGATATTTGTTGATACTGAATTACTGAAACTGATATTGAAATAATTTAAATATATTTAAGATATTTTGGTACTAAAAGTCGTATTGAAATATTTAATTTTCTGTTTGTACACCTATTTGAAGAGTTTTTTCCACCTCGTCCTCAGATTAGTTTACGTCCGATCATGACCAACTAGATGCCATATTAAAAGTGTCTCTAAAAAAATTGAAGTATACCTAAAAACTTTCAAAAATGTCACATTCCGATCCATAATTATCTCAGAAATCCAAAAATTTTATAATATACAGGGTGTTCCATTCTGAAATTCAAAACCGGAGCCATTTCCGGTGAAACCGAAAGTGTCCAGAAAGTGAAAAATATGCAAAAACTCTCCTCATCATACATCATTTACCTATACCAAATCACATTTTGATACACCTAATATTCTAGATCATAATATTTCAATTCAAATGATTCAAACACCTCAAAATACTTTAATGAACATTTTGGAACACCACGTAGCAATTTCAGATTCCTGTTTTCTCTTTGATCCATTCCCTGAAACTGGCTACGTTCGTGTAAACGCCTGGCTTCTTCGGATCACCGCAGCCTTCTCCCCACGATGCGATCCCAACAACTTTACCATCCACCTCAGCTGCACCACCAGCATCATGTTCGCAATAATCCTTTCCATCAGCTCCTGCGCAGATGGTGCGTTCAGTGATCTGGGATTCTGAGTAGGCTTTCTGACAATCATCTCGGCTGATTACTGGAACAGAGACTTCGCTGATGTATAAAGGAAAGGAATCTCCCTCGGCATAGGTACCCCAACCAGCCACAGTGAGATTTGCTCCAGTAGCTACTTCTTGTCCCGCTTCTGGTAGCGTAGCAGGTACTATTTTCAGAATGTACATAGGATCTTCCAGACGTAAGAGGGCAATGTCATTGTCGAAATTACTCTCATTATACTCCGGATGGATTACAATTGTGTCTACGATCCCCACTGTACCACCGAGGAGCCAGGTGTCAGAACCAGCACGAACAGTCAGCTCTTCACCTCTTCCTGTTAAGCAATGGGCAGCAGTGGCTAGCCAACTTCTGGTTATGAAGAATCCACCACAAAAATGTATCCCTCCCTCTTCAACTGCTACAAGCCATGGATGTTTCGTGATGCTGGTAGGGGTACCTCCTGCAATTCTGTCATCGATGGGAAGTCTTTGTTTTGGAGCAGCTAGAAAATTGAGAAGAAATTAGAATAGGGGTACGATAATTTTCAATGATCTTCAAGGGTGCATAAAATACCTCTATAATACAGAGCCAAAATGCTGTTTTCCAGTGGACCAAAAAAATGAAAAGAGACCGACTCTCTAGTCAGTTGAGATTATATAAAGGTTCTAACACATATTTAGTTCCAATGACACTATAACTGGAGGCCCGGAGTTAATTTTATGATGGAGTCGAGGGATCTTCGAGGGATCTTCTCAACGGTTCACAACAGCTTCCTCGTGTTTGGGGTAATATGTACATATACAGGGAGGTTCATATTTGAATGCTGATCCTGTAGGGCGATAATTCTTGGATGATTTTAAGAAAAATTCTTCAGATGAACATATGTCCGCAACAGCTTTTTTTCTGAGATACAGGATGTTGAAATTTAACAAAAAAATCAGTTTTTCCCCAATATCGCTAAAACCACTTCAGCTTTTTTTTCAATTTTTGAACATGCAAAGTACGCATAAAAATAAAGTTTTCCATGATAATAGATTTATTGTTAAAATGCCCTGTCATATTTTGAATCAAAATAATGATACGCCACTGCCTTTTTTCCAAATGAATTTCATTTTTGTAATTGTCCTCTATCTCTCATAGAAATGGTCTCCTGCCTTTTTTTTTCGTCCGGCCGACGGTTTTCGATTTAGAAAATAAAATATATTCATTTACTTGTCCCTATTCGATTTTTCCTCTTAGTCTTAATTTCACAATTGCGATGACCTAAGATTTTTATAATTTTATGGTAACTATTATTTAGTTTTTGTAATAAGTTCGCATAAAAAAGCATTTTTTATTTTTAAAAACAACTGTTATGAACAAAAAATGCCAAAATCAAATTAACTTTTCAAAATGTCCGCCTCCTGCAAGTATGCATGCTTCAACCCTCCTTTCATTGACTCGCGTACTCTTTGGAAAATTCCTGGAGTATTCCCTATTGCTTCACATGAAACTATGACGCGGTTTCGCAATTCTTCCTCAGTTAGAATTGGTTGACAGTACACCAAAGTCTCAAGATGTCCCCAAAGAAAATAATCAACCTGTTTAAGTCTGGAGATCTAGGTGGCCATGACTCTGTTCCCCACGACCTATCCAGCGATTATGAAAGTTTTGGTTTAAATATTCGCGTGCCAGAGCACTAAAATGAGCAGGTGCACCATCGTGCATAAACCACATGCGATGTCGCACATCGCACACAAACCACATCTTCCAACAGAATTGGTAAATTATCTCCAAGAAATCGGCGATAATTATGTCCATTTAATCCGCGTGGTAAAAAAAAGGTCCAATTAGGTAATCTCCAATAATTCCAGCCTAGACATTTAATGAGAACTGCTCCTGGTGATGAGATTTCACGATTGCATGCGGATTTTTCTCGGCCCAAAAATGATTATTATGAAAATATCTGATCCTGTTAGTGAAACTAGCTTCGTCCGTGAATAACATTTTCCTGTCAAATAAAGGATTTTCGGTAATTTTTTGGGGAAACCATTGGCAGAAATTCACTCGTAATGTGAAGTTTCGAGAAAGTAGAGCCTGAACCCGTTGTATGTGATAAGGATATAATAAATAATCATGAAGAATCCTCCATACAAGAATACGGGCGATATTCAAATTATTGGCCCACATCTGTATTTCCATACTGGGAATTTGCAACAAATAGATTAAGCTCGTCATACTCCAACAATTATTCACGTGAAATAATGACTACCAGAACGGATATATGAACCAAATCTCGTCTTGATTTGGACTTCACATAGGTTATCCTCATTGTCAGTATTCTCAGTTGATGAATATATGATACAGAGTACCAAAATCATACCTCATTCTTTTTTCCTCAATCGTAGTCACTCAAAAAGTACAAAATGTCACGTATGGAAATTATACAAGGGGATGAATATAATATTACATTTTTCTTAGGGAAAAAAATATGTAGCACAACTTGAGATACGAATACTTACCCAAAACTACACCCAAAACTGTGAGAACAACAACTCTCTTGTACATTTTTGAATCGAATGATAACAGTTCAGAACATATTGAATCACATTCCTTAGGAGACGATAATACGTCCAAATAATCAGATAAATCACTCGAAATCACATTATCATATCAAACTTTTTATTTCTGAAAATTTTTTGATATATTTCGCCGATCCATTCATATGTCTGAAACGTATGTAATCCAAGCTCTGAGGCTGGATACATCAGCGTAAACCCCGGGATGTAACAGGTCCCCACAATCATATCCCCATGAAAATATTGAACCCTCTTGGGAAATGAAAGGTTTAATGTATTTTCATGACGATGAAATTTTAAGGGAATAGTTTTACAAGGTTTAAGAAGGGATACTTCATTTGCGAAAAGTTTTTTTGAAGACCACCCGTGGCTGAGGCATATACCCTGGATAAAATAGGTGTCTAAAAATTGAACAGTGTCTTATTCCTAGTTTTATAGGAATTCGATAATATGTCGTTTTGGAAAACAGTTGATGAATACCAGTGTCGCGTCCACACGCTCTTGTGTATGTCTTTTTGTTTATAACTGATAGATCAATTTGGTACCGCATTACAAACGCATTGATAGAGATTATTTGAACGAAGTTTTTCCCAATAGGTGGATTGGAAGAAGTGGGACGATTGAATGGCCGCCTTGATCCTCCGATTTGACTCCTCTCGATTACTTCTTATGGGGTTATTCAAAATCAAAAGTATATGGTGATTCAAAAGTACTTTTGCAAACTTCAGGAGGTGATTCCCCACAACATTCTAATATGTTCGTTTCCAAGTTACAGGGTGTTGAAGTTTTATTTTTATTGTTTCTTTTTCAATAACTTTCGAAATACTGACCTTAATTAAACGAAAATTGATATTGAGAGGTTTTTTGAGGTGTCGAATTCGAACCTGATGTTATTATTGCTCTTACTCCTAAGAAGCGTCACCTACACGTCTTTTTCTTGTTTGAAGATTCATAACTTTTTTTAGCGTACTTCTAGCACATTTTTCAGTAAAAAAAAACTTGAGAGGTGTCAAGGGACACCCGGATGGAACGAAGTTCCTTCCGATTAATTAGTGAAGGAATTGTAATATTTTTTTTTTAAGTTATAATAATATTTTATATATATATATATATATATATGCACTCTGTCTGTCTATTCTTTCGTACACGTCATAGATGCGCGGGACTTTGTGGACACAACAGAGTGTGTGTATATATATATATATATATATATATATATATATATATATATATATATTTATATATAAATAAATTTAGAAATAACGACTGAAAATTGGTATGAACAGTGGGGAATAACGGGGATCTTCAGTCAGCACAAGTGTTGAACTATGAAAAACTCTTTAATACGTTGGACCGAGCTCTCGTTTCAATTTTGAAACTTCTTCAGGGTCCTAACATATGTAAATTACATTATTGAGAAAAAAAATACTTAAAATGAAGTACTTCCTTCATTTTGAGTATTTTTTTTTCTCAATATTGTAATTTACATATTTTAGGACCCTGAAGAAGTTTCAAAATTGAAACGAAAGCTCGGTCCAACGTATTAAAGAGTTTTTCATAGTTCAACACTTGTGCTGACTGAAGATCCCCGTTATTCCCCACTGTTTATATATATATATATATATATACATATATATATATACTCTCTCGACTTCGTAAACACAACAGCGTATAGGTTAGAACAAGCACGGCTTGCTAAATACATACGCATTGATATTGTAATATTAAAATATAATTTGCTTTTCAATTTATTAAAGTTATGACGCGTACACTTGCTAAACACACAATAATGGAGAGATTATAACGCGTATGACTTGGTTAGCACAATAGTAAAGAGAGGTTATAATGCGTACATGCTAAAAATACATAAGAATTTATTATTAATTTGTCTGTATAAAATCTCTACTTACCTAACTCCATCAGCAATATCCGGAACTTGTGCAGAAACACTGTCAGGATTCATTATTGTTATTATTTTTTATTATTTATTATGTACAAAAAACCTGTATACACTCAACAAAAATCATCGTCGCGACACCACACTGTTCAATGTGAAATAGAAAGACGAAACGAAAATAACTGGCTTGCTTTCTATGAGAGAGAAAGAGAGAGAGACAGACAGGGAAACACGCGCACGCCGCACGGCTAACAACCATAGCGAAAGTCTCGTTACAACTTTTGGTCTTAATTTATTCCGTCTAGCCCCCTTTCGCAACGCGCTATAAGGAACTACGTTCCAAAAATCAATTCCTTTATCATATCTACAAGCTACCCTTGTTACAAGTTGCTATAAGCAACCGTTTTCTAGATATTTGGACTTGAAAATTTCAAGTCGATTATTTGATAATCGATGCGGGTTGAAGTTATTACCATTATTTTGCATTTTTTACAAGAATGCTTGGGGAATGAATTTGACGTTTAAGTAAGTAGTTTTGGAAATTACATATTATGTGACAGTTAAACGTTTTGTAAGTAAGTTTTAAAACACCAATTTTGAAAAAAATTATTATTTAAACAATAATGCTCATTTAGCCGATATGCATTTCGTTTATGGCCTTGCGGATGGCAATGCTAGTCCCCACTGTCGTTTAGCAGAAACAGGTAGCTTTAAGAGGGCAGCTGATATTATTGGAAGACCACGAGCAGTCCGAACCCCAGAATTGGAAAAATCTGTTTTGAACGCTCTCGAGGAGAATCCAGAAACAAGTACAAGAATAATTGCTGAAGCTCTCAATTCTACTCAGTCCACAGTTTGGAGAATCATCCACGATCAACAATTTTATCCATACCATATTCAAAGGGTACAAGCTCTTTTGCCACGAGATTTTCCCCAACGCATTACTATGTGTCACTGGTTTTTGAGAAAATTGGCTGGAAATCCTCAATTTTTAAGAATCTTGTACTCTTCACGGACGAGGCAAACTTCTCCCAAAATCTATCACAAACTTTCATCACAACCATGCTTGGGCTCTGAAAAATCCGCACGCAGTTAGTGAAAGACATTATCAGTATCAATTTTCTGTAAATGTATGGGCGGCAATAATTGATAATTACTTGATAGGTCCTTTCTTCCTTCCGTTCCGACTGAATGGCGCAACTTACAGAGACTTTTTAGAAAATGAATTGCCGGGACTACTTCAGAATGTACCATTAGAAATTCGTATCCACATGTAGTTTATGCATGATGGGGCTCCGGCCCATTTAGCGTTGTAGCCAGGGAATTCCTTAACACTGTCTATCCAAATCGATGTATCGGTAGGGGTGTAGAAGAATCTAACCAGGCGTGGGCACCAAGGTCACCAGATCTAAACCCGCTAGATTTTTATTTTTGGGGATATTTTAAGTCACTAGTTTATAAAACTCCAGTAGCGAACGAGGAAGATCCAAGAAATCGGATAGTAGACGCCTGTGAAACAATATAATTTTTGAGCAGGTAGGAGATTCAATGACTAGGAGACTGAATGCCTGTATCTAGGCTGAAGGTGGACACTCTGAACAATGTATTTGAATACAATTTAATTTCCTTGATTTTATTTTATTCTACATATTAAAAATTTCTTGAAATAAAATGTTGATATTTCTTGCAAATTTATTAAAATAAATACAGATTTTGCACCCTTGATACAAAAATAACTATTTCAAACGAGTAAAAATAAATAGAATAGGTGGCGCCCCTACAAAAAACCAAAAGTGCTTACTTAAACGTGTAACGAAGTTACTATTTTCCCGTTATATTTATCAGACAAAAGCTCCCTGTAAATAATTAAACTCCGCTTGACGGTAATAATAGGTCTAGAAATGCCATTCGTGTTCGTGATAAATCCGTGGATTACATATATCCTAATAAAACAGACTAAACGCCTTCCGGAAACCACGCGAATAACGCCAGGCGTAGCTAACATAGCACGCACGAGTATAACCTGCGCCGGCTATCGTCTCTCGAGAAAACATTTTCAACAAGCAAGCTGGGCGATATTCAAACGCCGACGAGACATTTCACTCCTCGATAGAAGCCCGAGACAGCAGTCCAGTCGAGCCAAGAGCACACGCTAACGAGCTGACGTCACGATAGAAGCCACCCAGTACAGTTGAGTCGAGACAGAGACGCACGCACCGAGCTGACGTCACAGCACGAAGGATTTTACGAGCTGGGTAATTATTCTGTGAAAGTATACTTTGTATCGAAATCGACACAAAAGTCCACAAAACGGCGCGCGCAT
The DNA here is from genome assembly GCA_018342105.1 of Gonioctena quinquepunctata. Classification (NCBI taxonomy): domain Eukaryota; kingdom Metazoa; phylum Arthropoda; class Insecta; order Coleoptera; family Chrysomelidae; genus Gonioctena; species Gonioctena quinquepunctata. The sequence goes on along the minus strand of JAFIRS010000240.1, from coordinate 34,885 downwards.
ATTATAAGTCGATCGAGAGGTATTCGGAAAAGAGGGAGAAGCCGGCCGTAGTTCCGTTTCGACATATTTCAAAGAATTAGTAGCTTTCCCAGCCCAGCAGAAGCAGTCACGCGTCCGACTAGTATCCAGAGTGTGAGCCAAAGACCGAAGCAGTCCACGACCGTCCCGGGCCTTGCCGAAGCAGTGAGATCGGAGTTTGGTAAATATGTTGTATCAGGTAAAAGACATCAGGAAATGTTTGTAAGTACCGCAGATGCGATGTGCGCATGATCGTAAGAGGCACATATTTATTTCAAAGCTGTGCTGGTAATTTCTGCATACGAGTCCGTACGATACCCCCCCCCACCGCAAGAACTTTTGGTTGCTAAATTTACCCCGCTTGCTTGAAAACACCCTCCCCGCTTCCTCTGTATATAGTGCTTGCCATGTGTTTATTTGTTGTGATAACTTGAGGCCGCCGTCAGCCGCCCTTCCTGTATTTCTTTATTCTTAATATACCTGTTTATCCTGTTTTTAGTATTCTTTCATTTACTATCTTGAGTAGAATTTAAACATCTAGTGCGCAGTCGCCACCCAGGTCCGAAACCCAGTTAAAGGCAATTAAAGCCTGCCTTGCTGGCCCTGTTACAGTGTCACGACTATATTGACCCCTGGAGTGTCTTTCTTCACTGAGACTGCCCGGAGCAAAAGTGGCCTTTTCCACTATAAAGCTAAAGGTGGCGCCCGAGGAAAACCGAGAATAGTGATAAGCGCCAAAGTTTGATAATAGGGGGAGAAACCCCTTTACAAACGTCAAATTAATTTCCTAAGCATTCTTGTGTAAAATACAAAATAATGGAAATAACTTCAACACGCATCGATTATCAAATAAACGACTTGAAATTTTCAAGTCCAAATATCTAGAAAACGATTGCTTATAGCGACTTGTAACAGGAATAGCTTTTTTACGTAGATGAGAAATTGTTTTTTTTTACTGAAAAATGTGCTAAAAGTACGCTCAAAAAAGTTATGAATCTTCAAAAAATAAAAAGGCGTGTAGGTGGCGCCCCCTGCGAGTAAGTAATAACATCAGGTTCGAATTCGACACCTCAAGAAACCTCTCAATACCAATTTTCGTTCAATTAAGGTCAGTATCTCGAAAGTAATTCAAAAAAAAACTTCAACACCCTGTATCTTATAAACGAAGCGTTTGCGGACATATATTTATTTGGACAATTCATATTAGAATATTGTGAGAAATCACCTCCTGAAGTTTGTCAAAGTACTTTTGAATCACCCTGTATATTTCAATAGACCAGACAATATTGCAGATTTAAATGTTAGGATCACGGAAGAAATTAACAACATAACCCCTGAGGTCCTACAAAATGTTGTATTAGAATTCCAAGATCGACTTGCTTATTGTCAAGAAGTGATTGGTAGTCATTTTGAACATTTAATTCAATTGTAAAATAAATTTAAAGATACTTCCTAACATTCAATTCGGGTAAATGACTCGACACGAATAGTCGCCTAGAAAATTGCCCTCAAATAACAAGTGATTAAAGTGGTTTAATAAGCTATCGAATAGGTTCAAAAGTGCCAAAGTGACCGACAAAGTGGTTCTGAATAGTTCTATTGAATCAAAATAGTAAGTTCAAAATGGGAACTAGAAATAAACATGAATTACAAGCACTCATAAAAGATACAATAACTGAACTTCTATCCAGTGAAGTGTTTTTAAACCAGATAATAAAAACCATATCTGATAAGGTCGACCTGAGACTGGAAAAAATGGAAGATGGTATAAAAACTCAAGAAGTGAAAACTCACGACTTGGAACAAAAAATAGAGAATCTACAACAACAAGCAAAAATGACTAATATATGTATATACGGGATGGAAGAAAAAGAAAACAAACAGCTGATAACTGAATTTTGTGAATAATAACACAAACCTGTCGATTTCGAATCAACATATTATGTCGGCTTACAGAATAGGAAGAAAAAATGACCAGAATATGCGTCCGGTCATAATGAAATTTATAAACTATGACTGGAAAATTACCGTAATGAAAAGTGCTAGGAGCCTGAAAGGGAAAAAAATATTTATCACCGAGGACCTCATCAAGTCACGGAGGAGTCTGCTAGTGGAATCAAAAGCTAAATTTGGTGATAAAAACGCATGGTGCTATAATGGTCAAATATTCACTAAAATTGATAATGTTAAAAAACTAGTTAGGTTCAGTGCGAATGGAAAGTCAATTGAATGCATATAACAGCTATATCGGGAATGTAATAAGTAATAAGTGAATTATGGCATTGTTCAATTTTATTTAGAATTGTAATAAGCTTATGAAATTTGAAGGTTAGGGGCAATTTGACCAGGTATTGTTGCTATATTTTTAAGTCGCTCATTTCAATTAGGAACTTATATTCTTTTTTCTTTATTTTTATATTAAAGCATCAATAAAAGGAACAATAAATGTTAGATTTTCTAGATGAACTAGAACAATATGAGGAGGAAAGGACACTAGTCTGCAAAAACATCGATGAAATAATAGAAAAAATTACAAAAGGTAAGAAACATCTCTTCAATATTCTACATCTCAATATAAGAAGTTTGAAAAAAAACTTCAATGAACTTCTTATTTTATTAGAATCCATAGATGTGGAAAATATAGATATAATAATATTATCAGAAACTTTTATCAATTTGATTGCCGACTTCAACATGTCTTATAACGTATCACAATATAATAGGAACGACGGTGTAGTTGTATACGTGAAAAAACATATTGACAATATCACCTATATTGAAACTTTATCAGAAATCAATTTACTAAAAATAACTTACAAACTGAATGATTTTACATTTTGCATCTATGCTTCGTACAGGCCTCCGGCAACAGACTTAAATCAGTACATTAATGACGTGGATCAAATTTTGGAAAACAACAGAATGAATGATGTGGTAATATTGATGGGAGATATAAACATAAATATTTTGAACACAACCGACAATCTAGTGAATAAGTACATGTGTATGATGGCCGAACATGGGTTTTTTCCCTACATTAACGTACCAACGAGAGAAAATGAAACAACTTCAACAATAATCGATCACATATAAAAAAATCAATAAAATTTGAATCTTACGTGATACATACCGATATTACAGATCATTATTGCATAATGTTGTCAACCGAAATAGATAACTATAAACAAAACAATTTTTCTAACACCAATTTAATATCATACACAGATGAAAACAAATTAAAAAACTCATTCAAAAAGAAAATGGGACGATATCATGAGTTTAAACGATTCCAAGATCGCCTATGACCTATTTATCAACAAAATAAAAAGATACATGGATAAATGCACAAAAACAAAAATTATTAAAAAACAGAACGTTAAACTAAAACCGTGGATCACACAGGGTCTTATCAGATCCCTTAAATACAGAGATCAATTAAAAATTAAACTGAAAAAAAATCCCACTAACGAACAAAAAATAGAATACAGAAACTATAGAAACTATTTAAATAAATTAATAAAAATAACAAAAGAATCATATTTCAAAAACAAGATAAATGAAGCCAATAACAACTCTAAAAAGATATGGAAAGAAGTTAATAATATTACAAATTATAAAAAATGCAAAAGCTCATCAGATTTCTCAAATATTGTTGACAGCACCGGTATCAAACTCAATTCCGATGAAAAAAAAGCCAACTACTTCAATAACTTCTTCATAAATATTGGTAATAATATGGCTGATAAAATCACACGTCCCGAAAGTGCACCTTCTGTTAAGCAAAAACAAATTAAAGACTCGATATTCCTAAATCCTGTAACAAACATCGAAATTACAAACATAATAGCATACCTAAAAATAATTCAGCTTCCGGGCCTGACGGGATCTCAGTATCCATTCTCAAGAACATCGGCCAATTTTTCTTAAATCCATTATGTCACATTATAAACATATGTTTTTCCACTAGCTCTATCCCAAATCAATGGAAAGAATCGATAATAACTCCAATATTTAAAGCTGGTAATAAAAACCAAGCCACCAACTACCGACCTATCAGTGTTATTAATAATTTTGCTAAAATCTTCGAGAAAACAGTAAAATCGAGAATCATGAAATTCCTAGAAAAACATAATATACTCTCACAGCACCAATTTGGATTCAGAGAAAATAGTAGCACTGATAAAGCTGTCTTCCACCTCATGGATAATATTTTGAACAATTTGAATGTAAATAAAAAGTGTCTCACAGTATTCATAGATCTGGCCAAGGCATTCGACACTGTCAACCATGATATATTATATAGCAGTTTAAATGACGTAGGAATAAGAGGAACTACACTGAATCTCTTTCAAGATTATTTATCCGGAAGAATACAGAGGGTGAAAATTAATAATGTGCTTAGCGATCCTGCACAAATTACCGTTGGAGTCCCACAAGGGACTGTCCTAGGGCCCATATTATTTTTAATATACATAAATAATATTGGAAGCATTAGAAATACAACTAGTCATGTCACATCATACGCAGACGACACTGCTATAACCTTTATACATGATTCATGGGAAGAACTTTATAGAACCACAGAAAAAGAGCTAAAAATTTATCATAACTGGCTAAAGGAAAATCTTCTAAGCTTAAATATTGGAAAAACTAAATATATCACCTATTCGGCTACTTCAAGAGATCAACCAAAAAACAAATCTAAAACCCTCAAAATCCACATAGACAAATGCAATAATATTGACTGTAACTGTTCAACAATTAAAATAAATTTATCAATTAAGAAAATTGCTAACTTAAAATTACTTTTTATGATTTACGATGCCTTGGCCGAATCGGTGATAAGATACTGTATAGTCATATGGGGTGGCACAGGCAAATCATCAATGAACATTATTCAAGTTGTTCAAAATACATTGTTAAAAATTCTCTTCAAAAAGAATCGGAGATACCCAACAAACACGCTGTATACAGAAACAAAATTATTCGAAGTGAGAAAACTATATGTATATCATAGTATACTATGGACACTAAACACTCCAATAAAATTGAACACACATGCATACAATACAAGAACTACTACCAAACTTGCTATTCAAATTCCACTATACTCTAAAAGCTATATACAGAAATCCATATCCTACTATGGACCAAAAATGGTGAATATGCTACCAGTTCAAATTAAAATAATAAAAAATAAATACAAACGTAAAAAAGAGATAAAAAAATACATAGATATTAATTATGATTCTTTTAAAATACTATTTGACTGAAGTTCCGTTCACCCTCAAATGACAATAGTTCCTTTCATCCTCAAATGACAATAATTCTTAAAAAATACTAGAAATTCTTTTCCTTAAATGATAAAAATGTTTTTCAGGACTGCTAGAAAAACTATTTTTCCTTTATAATATTATTTTTATTATATAGTTCCTATTATAGTAGAAGTAGATTGAACATGAAATATATAAAACTATCCACACATCATAGACTGCGCACAGCACAAGCTAGGCTTAGGTGACAGTCTATGAAAAAAAAATGAAATATTGGAAAATATCACCATGTTTATACTATACTATATTATACTATTGTTATGTTGTTATATTACCTGAATAAAGTCTAAAAAAAAATAAAGTCTATCTATTATGTGACATTATTTCCTTCATTCTATGTATCAAAATTTTACATTTTCAAAATGAATTTTTTCAGTTATAATTCGACAAAATTTGAAAAACTTAATATTGCTGAACAGAGAATAAAAATCCCTTTCGAACAAGGTGCCAAAATTTTATAGGGGGTGCTCAAAATTCAGAGGGGGTGCAAGAAGGGGGTAATATTTTAATACTGTAAATTGTTAAATTGACAATAGAAAGCGAAGGTCTCAGGTTTTTTAAACAAATACTAATAACGCTAAAATGAATTTATTCCATACCTATGGACCGCACTGTATAGTTAGATAGTAGAAAACATGTAATGAGGTGTAAACCTGTTTTTTTTCTAAAATAAATGAGCACCAGGGTTTTTAGACATTTCAGTTTTAATAATTATGCTAGGATGCCCACTTAAGTACCTAAGGATTAGGATAATTAAAACATGAATAAATAAATTTGAATTCAAATCAAATCAAATTTTATTGTGTCCGTTTCCTATTTACAAAAAACAGATTGAACGAGACACAAAAAAAAAACATCTTTGTATGAAGATGAAGTAATAAATCGATAAAAAATTTAAAAATGACAATACAGAACATTCATGTTTAAGAAGAACAAAAAAGTAATAACAGATAAAATATATGATTTAATTACCATTAATGTAGTTTTCGAACTGTTCTACAGTGTAAAAGCATTCCTTTTTTTAAACGGCATTTGAACACCTCTACGCATTTCGAGCTCTTCAAGGAAGAAGGTAGTTTATTGAAAAAGCGTCTACCCGCAGTAATCGGCGGTTTGTTTTAGAAACAGTGTTTTGCCATATTTACTAATATATTGTTTTTATTTCTCGTATTATATCTGTGTGTAGAAAAATCGAATTAAACGGTTTTCTTCACATAAAGGATTCAATATAAAATTGAACCAGAAAATGGTAGATCTCGGAGTGTTTCTTTCTGTCACTAGGTACCGCCAGTTAAAGTTTATCAGTTTATCTTTTCCGGCGTACCTATAGGTGTTACAAGATCGATGATGGTTTGTTTACGTTGTGTCTCACTTCAGCCAGAGTTCTTTGGACTTTTGGCTGGTTGACTACTCCGTACTGATGAGGGCCAAGAAGCCTGAAACCGGTATGCGGATTGTTAGGTGAACACGACATAAATTAAACATAATCGAGCTTATCAGAAAGAAACATTTGCATTCAATGTCCATTGATATTATATGGAAGTATGCATGGATTTTCAGGTGAATATCATTCAATGTTCTGCGTGGTATTTGCCAGGAAAGTAGTTGTTTTTCACCTGAGATCTACCATTTTCTGGTTCAATTTTATATTGAATCCTTTATGTGAAGAAAACCGTTTAATTCGATTTTTCTATTCATTCCACTTCACATGGCACTTATCTTTCACTATATGCTAGACGGGCTTGCCACTCCTACTGAGAAGGAATCTTTTATTTAGAAACCTATCGAGGTGGGAGATTTTCGGAGTGTTTCTTTCTGTCACTAGGTACCGTCAGTTAAAGTTTATCAGTTTATCTTTTCCGGCGTACCTATAGGTGTTACAAGATCGATGATGGTTTGTTTACGTTGTGTCTCACTTCAGCCAGAGTTCTTTGGACTTTTGGCTGGTTGACTACTCCGTACTGATGAGGGCCAAGAAGCCTGAAACCGGTATGCGGATTGTTAGGTGAACACGACATAAATTAAACATAATCGAGCTTATCAGAAAGAAACATTTGCATTCAATGTCCATTGATATTATATGGAAGTATGCATGGATTTTCAGGTGAATATCATTCAATGTTCTGCGTGGTATTTGCCAGGAAAGTAGTTGTTTTTCACCTGAGATCTACCATTTTCTGGTTCAATTTTATATTGAATCCTTTATGTGAAGAAAACCGTTTAATTCGATTTTTTTCTATTCATTCCACTTCACATGGCACTTATCTTTCACATATCTGTGTGTATCGCTGTGTTTATCAAAATTGTTTTTGTTGTTATAAATGAATGTCAATAGTTTAATTATAAATATATAGATGGTACTGTGAGAATACCATAATTTATAGAAGAATCTCTGCAAGAGGTTTTGTCCTTTGTCTTTTATCTTCAAAGGAATTATCCTATTCTAAAATGCATGAAAAAGGCACAATATGTTAATAAATACTACCAAATCTAATTATTACTCTGATAAACTACTGAAATCTAATAATATAAATAAAACTGCCTGGAACCTTATTTCAAAACTAGGCAGACAGGAAAAAGAAGAGCAAAACAGAAACATTACAATAAAACAGAAAAATTATATTATTTATAATCCCGCTGAAATTTCCGAAATTTTTAACGATTTTTTTGTGAATGCTCCACATGAAACTATAAAAAAAATTAAGAAGCCTTTGTTGACAGGTGAAACATCAACTATGACAAATAAAAGTCCGGTCAATAGTATGTCCATTTCCCATATATCGGAAGAGCAGGTGCTCTTTATTATAAAACATAAACTAAAATATAAAGCGTGTAAAAATAAACATACATGTGGCCCAGATGAAATTTCAGGGTTCATAATTAAAAAAATCGCAAATACGATTATAAAACCTTCAACTTACCTCATTAATTTATCATTTCAAATAGGAATATTTCCATCCAGAATGAAAGCCGCGCTTGTTTCGCCCATTTAAAAAAAAAATCCACAAAATTTGGAAAATTACCGTCCAATCACTATTACACCCATCATTTCGACAATTTTTGAATATGCAATATTAGAACAACTACTGATTTTATGGAAAAAATAAGGCAGTTGGTGAAGATTATCACGGTTTCCGTAATGAGCATTCTACTAAAACAGCTATTCACAGTTTTTACGAAAAAAATTTACTCTCCCTGGAAGAAGGCGAAGGCGCGGTTGGTGTATTCTGTGATCTCAGCCGTGCCTTCGCTTGTGTTCAACATCAAATCAAATCAAATCCTTTATTTTCCTTAAAATGACAAAAAATTTCGTTTTGTATAGGAATAGTCAGTACTTATATCTAACTTACAACTAGTACTAAAAACAAGCAAACAGATTTACGGATCTAAACAATATTACACAAACACAGTAGAGTGGATCACATAGGACTAGATAAAAACTCATCGAGTGTATAAAAACAATTGATCAACAAAAATGACTTCAGACGTTTTTTAAAAATCGTTGCAGTTTCAGCTTTCTTGATCATTACTGGAAGGTGATTGAAAATTTTAGGTCCAATGCATTTAGGAGCATTTTGAGTAATCTTGTATTTGGCACTTTTGACATGTATCATTCGTTTCTGACGAGTGTTCTTATCATGAATATCACTGTTCAGAATGAAGTCGGTTTTATTGGTGAATACATAAACTGAAAGTTCATATATGAATAGACTTGTCAGAGTTAGAATATTCTGATTTATAAAAAGGGTTCTACAGGAGCTTCGTTTAGGGGTGTTAAATATACAACGTAAAATAGCCTTTTGTTCAATGAAGACGTTTCTACTCATTGTTGAGTTGCCCCACAAGCAAACACCATAACGCAGCCTAGACTCAACGTGAGCATAATATACACTGATTAGTTGCTTTTTATTCAAAACGACTCTCAGATTCCTAAAGAGATATAGGAGTGAGCACAATTTAGAAACCAGCTGTTCACAGTGTGGAATCCAGTTCAGATATTCATCCATTTGCATACCCAAGAATTTAACTGCATTATGAGAGCTTTGTAAGGTAGTATTATTAACCTTCAATTGGAGTGCTTCGGTTTTATTCTGATAGTTATGAAAACGAATAACTTGAGTTTTTTAGCATTAAAAAAAAGATCCTGTCTGTTGAAGTATTCAGAGGTTAAGTTCAGGATATCTGTACATTTGTGTGTTAAAATATCAGTTTGCTTATCCGAGATCAATATACTAATATCGTCCGCATATGCAGTAAATAATGAGTATGATATTTCCCTATCAATATTGTTTATGTATAAGAGAAACAGAACCGGCCCCAATATAGATCCCTGAGGCACACCAGTCCGGACCAGTTTCGTTTCTGATATGGGAAACGAAACCACACCACCTTGATCAAATCTCAATGAGACGCATTGGTTTCTGTTACTGAGAAACGAGGATATCCAGGTATGTGAATTTCCTCTTAGACCATAACATTCCAACATATCCAGCAGTTTCAGGTGATTCACGCAGTCAAAAGCCCTGCTCAAATCGCACAAAATAGCAGCTGGGCACTCGCCCACTTCAATGAACTCTATCAGAATTTCATAGAAAGTCAGTAGAGCAGTTTGAGTCGATTTTCCAGAGCGAAAGCCATGCTGCATGGGTATCAAGAAAATCATTCAAGGCTCTAGGAATGCATACTCGAAGACTTTCGAGAAGCTCTGGGGGACAGTGATTGGTCTAAAATTTTCAATGGTTGATAATTTTTTGTTCTTACGCAGGGGAGTTACCTTTCCCACCTTTAGGGATGTAGGGAAACTTCCATTTGAAAATGAAAGGTTCACTAAAAAAGTTATCGGTTTTATAATAATGTGCAGAACTCTTTTCAGTAGAAACACTGGTATCTCGTCAGTTCCTGATGATTGCTTGCTCCTTAGTTTACGATTGATTAAATTGAATAATTCTGATTCGCTAAATGGCTCTAAAAACATTGTGTATGGATTAATATCTATTCCATTTTCATTATTCATGTTCGGCGATAATAATTATTACTCGGAATATCACCTATTAAGGCCTGAGGTGCTTCGATGAAAAAATTATTTAATTCATTCACGATCTCTGAAGGGTCTTCGATAACGTCATCCTTTTTTCGAATAACGATGTTCTCACGTGAGCTTTTACTTCTGTTCGTGAGTTCAGATACTACTTTCCACAAAATTTTCGGATCGTTATCTGACATACTAATTTTGTTTTGGTAAAAATTCTTTTTTGTTTCGTTTACTAATTTCAGGTGTATTTTTTTGGTGTTATTATATGTTTCAGTTAAAGCAGGGTTACTTTTCTTTAGGTAAAATAAATGTTTCAATGAACGACTAGATTCTTTAACAAGATCGTCAATCCACCCCCGTTTATTCTTGTTAAAATATATTTTCCGTTTGGGGAAAGCAGTTTCAAAATAATGAAGGAATATATCATAAAAACGATTGAAGGCATCTTCGCAAACACCATATTCATAATATTGCTCCATTCCTCTTTTTCCAACATAAACTCGAAGTTTTTTAAATTATTTTCATTGAAGCACCTCTTCATTTCAGTTTTATTGTTTGATGTCAGAGAAGAGCTTTCGTTAATGTCTAAGAGTATCGCACGATGATCGGAAATTTCACAATCAATAACGTAACATGATTCCTCATTGTTACAGTTTGAAAAGATCTGGTCAATCAATGTGCAGCTGGTATTAGTGATCCTTGTGGGCCAACCCACCAATGGGCGAAAATCGTAACATGACATCAAATTACATAATGATACAAAATTAACATTTGAGTATGAATCAAAGTTGAAATCACCGCAAATAAAGTAAATCGTGCCGGGTTTATAAAGGAGGTCCAGTACTTCACGGAAATTATTAAAAAATAAATCAATATTACCACAAGGAGATCTATAACAATTCATTATAACAAATTTTTGCTCATTTAGTGTGTAGGAGATAGCACAGACTTCAAAATGTTGTTCAATGCAGAACTCATCAAGATCAATAACAGTTGCCTTGATATCATTCCGCGCCCATATCGCTACTCCACCACATCTTTCTGTTGGTCTGCAGTAAAAACCACACAAACTAAAACCTGGAAAAACTATATTGTCCAGCAGTGTTTCCTTAATGCCAATCTCTGTTATACATAAGAACTGTAAATTAGCGAAAAAGCTCATTTCTGTCAGCAGACTGTTCATTTTATCAAAGTTAATTGTATTTACGTTCAACAATAGCAGACATGACATTTCATTGGATAAATTATTCAGATACGGAATCCGGGGCAAACTTCATGAATGGTTTTCGTCATATCTCAAAGGACGTCTTCAGAAAATCAAGATAAATCACGTGGCGAACAATGAAAAATTGGTATTTACTTCTAGTGAACTTCCGATCGGAATAGGAGTTCCTCAGGGCTCAGTATTGGGCCCTATTTTGTTTACGCTTTACATCAATGAATTACCCCTGATCCTCCCGAATGCATTTACCTGTTTGTATGCAGATGATTCCACGTTATTATTCACAAGCAAATCTGAGGTACAAATTCAACGCAACATTAACACTACTTTTCAGTCACTTCGTAAGTGGTTATACGATAATTCTCTATTTTTGAATAGTACTCAAACAAATCATATTAATTTTCACACCAGACAGAATAAAAACAACCCAGCATTAGAAATAACTATAGATGATCAAAAAACTTGAGAGGTGTCAACGAAGTTCCTTTCGATTAATTAGTGAAGGAATTGTAATTTTTATTTTTTTTTTAAGTTATAATCAAAAGCGTTCACAGAAATTTGAACTCTTCTCCAATTTTTGATTGAAGAGTTTGAGGTTTACAGAAAAATAAAAACTGTTTTGTGTTTTCCAGTGAATAAATGTATTTGTAATTTCTTTCTCTCACGATATTCTCTACATCTTTGTGCATGTGTCTTTTTCCTTGATGTCATAGTTTGTACCTCAGTAGTCGATGCTTTAGTTGATTCGCTATTGAAATAAAAAGCAAAAAAATTGTACATATACATACACACACATACAGGTATCAGCTACACTATGGCAACCCAAGCATATTCCGAACTTGTGGCACATTTGATAATATACTAGGTGGAGGTAGTGCTCTTTCTAAGAAATATTTAGCTATTTTTATTTCTTAAGTACACCCCGTTTGGCAAGATATATTGATGTTCCACACTAGGGCTACCTGAGCCACAATGTTGTGTGTACAAGTAATGTGTAAAGAGTTGTCATAGTGCAAAATTAGTAGCCATAGTGTCGAAAGTTCGTGAGGTGTGTGAGAGCGGTGTTGCCACATTTTATTTACTTTTTACCACGCCCACTTACTTACGTACACACGACTCTGTGGCTACTACCAACAAGTTTATTTTGCTTCTGCGCAGCGAGCAGTCATTTCGTTAGTCGGAACATAAGCGAAAATTTCTTCTCGTCGATACCAATGTTCATTATTGCGGCTGAATATCAGAAATTGGATGTTGACAATTGAATTTTAAATAATCAGAGTTGAATGTTAAAGGATGAAACATGAAGTTTAATGTTGAAAAAGTTGAATATGGAAAATTGTTGTAAGTTGAATATTGAAAGTCATTTGTCAAAAATTGAAGGTTGTAGGTAGGTGTAATTTGAAAGTTGATGGTTGGAAATTAAATGATGTAATTCGAATGTTAAAAATATAATCTTGAAAATTGAATGTGGCAAGTTGGGAATTGAGTTAGTTGAAGTTGAGGTGTTATTTTGAATGAAGTTGAGTATAGTTTAATGCTCAGAATATTGAAATTTTTAGTTGAATAAAAAAAGTATGAAAAAATAAATTTTGTAAAAAAGTCGAATTATTCTTCGAAATGAAAAATTTCGTGGAATCAAACTGATGATTTCATGAATGAGCCCTGATTCCAAAACTGATTGTAAATTTCACATGAAACTTGGGGTAAAAAAGGAAAAATGTCGTTCGAAATAGCAGTTTGAGAAAGTTTTCGAAAGAAAAAACATCTACTGTCTTATATTGGGTTTAAAATTCGAATAATTGAATAAAAGCGAATTTCATGGAAAACTGCTGTGGAATGTCAAATGAAAGCTTATGTGATGCAGAACCCATTCACATATATGAAAATTTTAAAATAAAAAAATACATAACTGCAAATATATTTGAAAGCTTATGTGATGGATAATGTATATCTACTAATATAGGAAATTTCGATTCAATCAGTTTTCTCATATTAGAAGTCTCAAGTCGTTAACACTGAGTGTTGGATGTTATGAGTTGAAATTCAAAGCTTAAATGTTGTAAAACGAAGATACAATAAAAGCATTTTGAAAAAGGTACATTTTGTGAAAAAAAAATACTTTGAAATAAAAAATTCTACGTAAACATCAGGATACTATTAGAGATTGATTGGAAAAAAATTACGACACCTAATCTCGTGTAAGAGTCTTAAGTTCATTTATAATTATGGTAAGTTTGGTGATCCACAGATATGTTCTTCAAACGGTTTGTTGGATTAGAATCATGTTATTAAAGAAAACAATTGCTTTCTCGCCAACGTTACGAACTTCAATGAGTTCTTCATCAGGGCTCTGTAAAACTCATTGTTACAGAGCTCTGTTGATAAATTTATTATAGTTCGAAAAGTTGGTGAGAAACCAATAATTTTTCTTCAATAACATTGATCCTAATCCCAACTAAACCGTTTTAAGTTCATTTATAATGATAAGTTGGATATGGACTTTGGAATTAAAGAGAAACAAAGAGTTCCTTGAGAATGAGGTGTTTAAAAGAATGAGTTTTTTCGAGCAAAACTCCAAATTACGAATAAAATTTCGAAAAATTATAGAAAAAAATCGAATTTCGTGGGATGTCGAATCAAAGCGAGTATATCAAAAGTAAATTAATTTGCTGTAAATCCCCAAATGAATGAACTGAAGCCTCAAATTCCCAGTTCAACTTCGATACATGACACAATCACATTTATTGGTATAAAGATGTACAGTAAACTTCCTCTGGGTGTTGAAGAAGTAACAGCACTTAGTCCATTTAGAAGAAAAACAAGAAATTCAGTGAGTGATGAAGCCTACTATAATCTTGAAAAATATTTGGATGACACACTGTGATATCACTATTAATTGATTATATTTTATTTTTATAATATTCACTCACTACCTTAGACTTGTTTAATTCCTTGCAAAATCCTATCTGAGTGGTACAATTTGCAATTTTGAATATTTCAATAAATTTTATTAAATTGGGGTACCAAATTATCATTTTGCAATAAGTTTCAATGAGTTTTCTGTAAACTAATGACAATTCAAAATACGCTACACGTATTTTGAAAATGTCAATCGAATTGATTTGTTTGAAAATATGAACAGAATGTTCATAAAATCAGATGTGGAATCATCTGCGACTGAAAGATAAACTTTAGTCATTATCTTCCATCGTTCAAGATAACCTCTTGTGGGGTATTCATGTTGAAAAGGGAAACATTCTCAATTGAATATTGAATAGAAAGATTTTTCTGTGAATTGAAAAATCCACGTTAAAAATTAAGTTATTTTTTGTGAATGTCTAGCAGAAAACAACTACTTTCCCGGCTAAAGCCACGCTGGACATTGAACTACATCTGATAGATATTCTAAAAGGACCCTAACTCAAAAAAAAAAAATCTGAAATTGAAAATTTGCATTTTTATCAAGATAGTTATATGATTTTCTATTCCAGTCTTGTTAAGAACTCATATAGAAAATTTTCTATTCAATATTCAATGAGAATGTTTCCCTTTTCAACGCCAATCGAATAAATAAAAAAAAATTGTTTAACACGATAATTTTTAAATTTCTTAATTTTTTTCTCAAGATAGTAAATGATTTGTTTCACAATATTTATTAATGAATAGTTTTTCTCAGTTTGAATTTTTTGCATTAAATCAGAAAATATCGAAAACGTTCATAAAAACAATAACCAAATTTTCAGAGATGTTTAACTTCAAAATGGTTCCAAATCGTTTTTCTGTTCACTGTCATCCAATCATTGCATCAATAGATATTTCAGGAGAATTGTCCACGAACCCTTTTAAATCTAATTTGAAATATTACATAGCACCATAGGTAACTGTATAAATCCGTGAAATGTAAATTGCTTGAAAATATTGCTCATGACATATAGAGCCGAGAATGATAGAGAGCCGAGAATGATACTATAAACAACAGAATTAGGAATTATAGAGTGGCGTTCTCTTCTAAATGTCTGACACACCTATAATTCCAATTTCTCCAGTATTGTTATATTTCACTTAACACAGGAATAAGATATTTTTGTAGAAATTTCAACAAAATAATTAGACTTTAGAGAATTTGTAAATTAGTTTGAACCATCTCAACACATACTTGTGATAAAAGATTTGTTACGGGAATTTAATAAACGCATCAATAAATGTTTTGAAAAAAATTGTGGATATATTGAGGCTTCAGTGGATTGAAGAAAATAAAAAAATTGTATTTCCAATAATGTTTTTGAGTTACTTCTAGGTAACTTGTCATCTTCTGTTTAACTTTTCATTTGTCAAATATATCATTATTATATGCACGCATTAATTATACTAATTCAACTTACCAATGAACCCAAAGGTTATCATTTTTTTAATACCATGAATGTTTCATTATTTGCAAAATCAAATTATAAATTATTCATTCCCAAAAATTATTGAAGATCATTTTTTCATACATATACATATATATATATATATATATATATATATATATGGATATATATATATATATATATGTATATATATATAAAAATTCAGATATCACGACTGAAAATTGGTATGAACAGTGGGGAATAACGGGGATCTTCAGTCAGCAAAAGTGTTGAATTATGAAAAACTCTTTAATACGTTGGACCGAGCTTCTTTAATACGTTGGACCGAGCTTCTTCAGGGTCAGTAATCTGAGTGGTTGATTGATGAACATTAACTTAAAAAAAAAACGTAAAATATATGTAAACATTTGTCAAAGCTATAATACCATTCCGACAAATGTTTACATATATTTTACGTTTTTTTTAAAAGTTAATGTTTATCAATCAGCCACTCAGATTACTGACCCTGAGAAAGTTTCAAAATTGAATCCAACGTATTGAAGAGTTCTTCATATTTCAACATTTGTGCTGACTGAAGATCCCCGTTATTCCCCACTGCTTATATATATATGTATATATATATATATATATATATTTATATAATGCATTCCATTCCTCATGTAGATCGCAATGGAAGCTGGTGTCATAGTTCTGTGTGTACGAACACAAGAATAATCCAAACTTATGGCAACTCTGTATAATGAGTTATTACTCTGGGTGAGAAATGGAATTAAATATTGAGCATTTGCCATAGATCAGGAATATGCACGCACACCGAAAAACATTTACATATATATTTATATATACATATATATATATATATATATATATATATATATATACATATATATATATATATATATACAGGGCTATTCAAATTCGTTTCTGTACATGGGGATCTCGTAAACGATAAGAGATAGAGTGTCGGTTAAATTGTGGCAAAGTTGCGTATTTTAGAGACCTATTCAATGATGTGAAAAAATCGAATTTAGCTCTTTTGGTTCTGGAGATATACAGGAAAACACAAAAATCCCAAATTATTTTTTTTTGCCTGTATCTTCTTTATTCGCAGACATATTGAAAATCTGTCCACATTCTATTGGTACTTGATGTGTTCTATCAGAATATGTTCATGAATCTTTTATACAGGGTGTCATCTGACATATGGGCCACCCCCATCTTTTAAATTTTAAATACTGACCTGTATTTTTTGTTGTAGATTTTGGATCGTCGACGTTCACTTGATACTTAGAAATTAAATTAAATTTTATATTTCGGGAAGTTTCGGTAATATTTTATTATAATTGGGTGAATTATTCCCTTTAAATTACGGCCCTGGAAATTAGTTGACTGAGTTAAATAAAAACACAATAGCAACTTTCACGTCTCCTCATGTACCATAGTGTTTTAGAGAGTATTTTTCATTTTTAGGTACCAATTCATATTTCTTCACATTTTCAATGCTCTTTGAGCGTTTTCTACAATGAACTTCGAATAGCAAAACTTTTATGATTATCTGAAACATATCTACAACAAAAATAGATTATACATATGTATTTTGATAAGCTGAAAAAGAAATTATAGCAATAATTACATACGAAACGAACACTATAATTGTAATAAAAATTGAAATGAAGTAATTTATATACACAAAAAAATTAATGGCGCAATAAATGTTCGAATTGGAGTTCTTCCATTTCGAGACATTTTTGAACTCGTTTTTTCATATTATTTATTGCCCTTAATACACTTCTTTGCTGCATTGTTGCGAAAGCATTCAAAATCCTCAATCTCAAGTCTTCCACATTTTCTTGCACCATAAGTGATTCTTGGAGATAGAAAGATCATAACACCACATTTTCGCTAGTTACTATAATACTTACCTATAAGTTGCTAATGTCTTTAGTTACCATGTTTAATACCGATGAAATCTCAGTAGACTATGAGAACAATTGTCGATAATATTTTGACATTTGTCATATTTGTTGTATATCTTTGAGTTTATTGGTGTAAAAATGATGTTTTCCGCTGAAGAAAAACGGGACATGGTGAAAATTTATTATGAAAACCATAGAAACAGTTATGCTACAGCCCAACGGTATATGGAAATTTATCCTGAAAGGCGTCAACCGCATGAAACTTTGTTCCAGAAATTAGACAAAAACCTCAGCGAATTTGGATCATTCAATAAGCCTCGCAAAAGTTATGGTAACAGAACTCCAGCCGAAATAGAGGAAAGTATTGTTGAAAAAGTAAGTTTTTTTAAATTTTAATAAACTCTCAGTAATATCACTGAATTTTAGATTAATGAAAATTCATCGAAATCATCGGTACAAATTGCAGATGAATTGAATTTGCCACAAACGACAGTTTGCATGCACTCTCAGGAAGCATAATTTTAAATGTTACAAAATTAAAACGGTTCATAAATTACATCCAGGAGATCCCGAAAGAAGAACAAATTTCTGCAACTGGTTGCGTAGACAAATCGTAAGAGATGGGAATTTTTTGAATAACATCATTTGGACCGATGAGAGTCGTTTCACAAACTGCGGTGTATTCAATAGGAATAATGAACATGTCTGGTCTCAGACCAATGAAAATAATTTCAGAGAAGTTCGCCCTCAGTGCGATTTGGATTTAATGTATGGGCAGGAATTTTTGATAATAAAATTCTTGGGCCATATATTTTCCAGGAGACATTGAATGGCGAACGTTATTTGCGATTCTTAAGGACCACCTTCACTGAATACCTCGAAGATATTCCAATAGGTAGGTTGAATGGAATCTGGTTTCAACATGATGGAGCTCGTCCTCATTGTACAAGAGAGGTTAATCAGTTTCTGAATACCACATTCAACAACAGATGGATAGCAAATAATGGGCCAATAAGATGGCCTGCAAGATCACCAGATCTTACTATTTTGGACTATTTTCTATGGGGGACATTGAAAAATAGGATTTACGCTGGCGGAGAGATAGAAAATATAGAAGACTTGAGATTGAGGATTTTGAATGCTTTCGCAACAATGCAGCAAAGAAGTGTATTAAGGGCAATAAATAATATGAAAAACGAGTTCAAAATGTCTCGAAATGGAAGGACTCAATTCGAACATTTATTGCGCCATTAATTTTGTATATAAATTACTATATTTCAATTTTCATTACAATGATAGTGTTCGTTTCGATGTAATTATTGCTATCATTTCTTTTTTATCTTGACAAAATACATATGTATAATCTATTTTGTTGTAGATATGTTTCAGATAATCATAAAAGGTTTTGCTATTCGAAGTTCATTGTAGAAAACGCTCAAAGAGCATTTGAAATGTGAAGAAATATGAATTGGTACCTAAAAATGAAAAAAATACCCTCGAAAAACACTATGGTACATGGGGAGACGTGAAAGTTGCTATTGTGTTTTTATTTAACTCAGTCAACCAATTTCCAGGGCCGTAATTTAAAAGGGAATAATTCACCGAATTATAATAAAATATTACCGAAACTTCCCGAAATATAAAATTAAATTAAATTTCTCAGTATGAAGTGAACGTCGACGATGCAAAACTACAACAAAAAATACAGGTCCGTATTTAAAATTCAAAAGGGGTGGCCCAAGTCAGATGACACCCTGTATAAAAGATTCATGAACATATTCTGATAGCCCACATCAAGTGCCAATAGCAAAATGTGGACAGATTTTCAATATGCCTGCGAATAAAGAAGATACAGGCAAAAAAATAATTTGGGATTTTTTGGTTTTTCCTGTATATCTCCAGAACCAAAAGAGCTAAATTCGATTTTTTCACATCATTGAATAGGTCTCTAAAATACGCAACTTTGCCACAATTTAACCGACACTCTATCTCTT